>CM070717.1:41701463-42069914 GCA_036346275.1 Otatea glauca
ATGTAAATTGCTTGAATATAAATAAAGAGAACAAGGCAAGCACAAGAGACACAATACTTTTTACCGTGGTGATCGAAGACTTGCCGGTCTCCCCTAGTCCACGTTGAGGTTAGCCCAAATACATTGGACCGGCTCCACGAATTGAGCACCCACCTTGAATCCACTAGATGTGGTTTTTCACGCTTTCGCGTAGGCTCAACCCGAACCTTCACAAACTTCGCCGGGGCTTCTCACAACCTTGAGAGCTCCCGCGCACGATGCTCTACGCCGTCTAGGAGTCGACAACCTCCAAGAGTAACAAGCCGAATCCTCTCGCTTGAACTTCACCAAGCACAACACATGTGCTTCCGGTGATCACCAAGTGCAACACATGCACAAGGATCCTCCTCAAGTGCAACACATGCACAAGAGACTCTCAATCCTCTCCTAATTGCAACACATGCAATTAGAGGCTCACACTAGCTCAAGAAGCAAATGGGAGAAGGCAACACATGCACAACACCCCCAAGAACTCACACTTCATATCAGCACACAACCAACCCCCTGTCCTTGCCCCCCAAGGCCTCCTTTTATAGCCTCCAAGCCAAAACTAGCCGTTGGGGGCGAAATGGGCAAAGATCCAGCAAACTCGGTGCTACCGCCCTACTGGGACCGGTAGCACCGGCCTCCTCGCCAACGGCTACTGAAGGACCGAAATGGCGAACAGAGGGGGGGTGAATGGTCGCAAATAAAAATTCCCCCAAAATACTCCAACAAAAACCTCGACAAGATCGCTCAAAAGGAATTGTGAAAAACCCGAAAAACTAGACAACTATGTGTACCCCAAGCTTGCATTGATAAGTACCATAGAATATGTGGGGATTTTTGAGTCACAATTCTGGTTGTCTAGTGTCCAAGATAAAGAGGAATCAATTCAAACTCTTGCTTTTAGAAAGGACATCAATTCAAATCACAAAAGTCACTTTTAAAAGCAAAAGCAGAATTCCCAGAACTTGTCCTCAATTTGCACAGGAGGTTGGTGGGTTTCTGTAGCTCAAAAAATTTTGAGACTTTTTCTCCCTGTGAGCATCAGAGTCTTGAAGAACTCCACCAAATTTCTCCTCAAAAAGACTTACAGAAAAAACACGAAAAATCGAAGAACACAGTCTGGTCAAGAACTTCGAGCAGAACGTTTGGGGCTCGGTTTTCACCTCATGGCGCCCAAACGGTACAACAAGTGAACTCCAAAATTGTTCTGCAAGCGGATATCAGAGTCCCGCACCTCCTCCAACAAGAATCACTCAAAAGGATTTTTCTATATTTTTACAAAATCAAACACTGACTGCTGCGCGAAGAACAAGTTCAGAACAACGTTGGAACTTGAAAGAAAAGATGTTCTCTACTCAATCCAAGAGTGCAAAAGAGATGTAAAACCATATGAACACACTCAAAACATCCAAGAACAGCAGCATTTAGAAGGAGGAGGCAAATCCAAATTACTTGAAAGTAAATTGCGGGAATGTAATTGCGGGAAAGTAAATGCTGAATTTAAATTGCGTAAAGTAAAGACATAATGTAAATGCATAAAATAAATTCAGAGGTGGATGAATAAAACTTTCATTTCTGGAAGGGAGGTTACAAAGCCTCACATTCATATGGGCAAAGCTCAAATGAGCATCAAAAACCTCAACACCTTCAAAGGAAGGAGGCTACCCCTCCACCCCTATTTATACTACTCTTGGGCCACCTACCACCCTTGGATGAGTCCCTCAACCCTAGAGCACTCATCTAAGGGCTAGGATTAACCCACACACACAGCCATGCAAGGGCTAATCCAAAACCCACACACATACCGGGTTTTCTTGCACGGTTTTCAAAGCATACTACCTAGACCCGCTAACCTATCAACTAGACCACAATCCGACGGCCCTCATTGATCCACGCGGCATCTAGCTAGCATCAAATCCTTTCCTTGTCTTCTTGACTTGCCCGGACTCCGTCTCCGATCATCTTCCGGCGATCTCCCAACCGTCTGGACCTCCGACGCTCCTCGCCTAGTCCCGGTCATCCTTCGCCTCACCATGACCTAGCACCGTCGTCCTGCAACCATCAAAGACAAGGAAACTCCTCACATAGCAATGCCCACAAAGATGTGTAATAAACCATCCAACTCATCACTACCGCGTCCATACGACCGGTACTGCCACTCCTGGCAGAGACAACTCAAAT
The DNA here is from genome assembly GCA_036346275.1 of Otatea glauca. Classification (NCBI taxonomy): domain Eukaryota; kingdom Viridiplantae; phylum Streptophyta; class Magnoliopsida; order Poales; family Poaceae; genus Otatea; species Otatea glauca. Next base: position 41,703,672 of record CM070717.1, read on the forward strand.
TGCTTCATTTTGAAAATCAATCCAAATCAAACTCAAACTTGAGCACACCTTGCTCAAATAAAGTCAAATACTCATCACAAACATGGATGGACCTCCACATGGTCCTTCAGCTACAAAACTAGCCGTTGCAGGATTTTCGGTAGCACCGACCAACTGCGAGCGGTGCTACCGCTCAGGCGGTAGCACCGGCCTTCACCCTGGTAGCACCGGACTCAAGCCGAACACAAAAACACCTCCTCTGGATTTTCACACTGGCCAGAGGAGCGGTTGCACCGGACCTCCGGTGCTACGGCCTACCATGGGCGGTAGCATCGGACCGCCAAACCGCCCAAAAACATCCCTCTCTGGAATTTCCACACCGGCCAGAGGGGCGGTAGCACCGGACCGTCAGTGCTACCGGCCAAACTGCGGTAGCACCGGACCCGTGCTACTGCCTTGCTGAGGCGATGACGGCCGCCTCGGGAGAAAACACATTTTCACAAAACTTTTCTCCAAACCATTAAAGATATTTTTTGAGCTATGTGAGGATCAACACATGATCACAACACTATGCAAAACACATTTGCACATGTTAATCACATACTCCAAAGAATCTCATTAAGCACAGTTTATCTGCAAAACACATATGCAAATAAACCAAGAACTTATAAGATCAATCCTCTTAGCCATGTGATGATCAACACATGATCAAGTCAATTTGCAAAACACATTTGCAAACCCTATTCACATGCTTTAGGATCGGAACCCATAATCTCAAGTTCATTTGCAAAACACATTTGCAAATAACAAATCCAACTAACGAAAACACATTTCGTAAACAACTCAAGATCTATTTACAAAACGTATTAAGCAAATCAAACCCGAGTCTATGAGGTTAATCCCCCTAGCCATGTGAAGGTCAACACAAGACCCAGTCAACTTGCAAACACCCGTTGCAAGCCCTACTCACATGCTCTCGGGATTCCGGACTCATAGACCTCGGTTTATTCGCACAACGAACTTGCAAATACACATTAAACCAATTTTATGCTTGAGCATTGTTCTTTGCAACACATGTAAAAACCTAGCTCCAAGCAATACCAAAACATGAGCTCTCTATTTGCAACACATGCAAATCTCTAGCACCATGCAAGCAACCACAACAATTACAAGTGCATGAGCTCTCTATTTGCAACACATGCAAATCTCTAACTCCATGCAACCACTTTAAACCAAATTGCTTGAGCTCTCTCCTTTTGCGACACATGCAAAACTTAGCTCCAAGCAAAAACCAAATCAAATAAGATTCAAATAAGATACAAGTATGAGCACCCTTATTTGCAACACATGCAAATACTTAGCTCATACAAAATCCAATGCACAAGCTTCACCAATTTGCAACACATGCCAAATGGTTAGCTTCATGCAAACATCAAACAAGAGAGTGAGCTAGAGTGAACCGGATCGAGTTCATCAACACATGATGAAGCTCAAGCTAAAAGACTCAACCCCTCTTAATAGTACGGCACCTAACAAGCAACCCGGTCTCACAACCAAACACCGAGACTGGTAAAAGACTAGGAACATATCCTTAGCCCTAGCTAGTTATACCTTTGCCGCACTTGATCCACTTGGAGCTTTTATGATTTCCAATCATCTTCTCTCCAGGATCACCCCTTCTTCTTCTTCTTGGTCATCAATGCATGATGAACCTTCTCTAGCCCTTCTCTTCACTTTGGGATCACCTCTTGAAGCTCATCAACACATGATGACTTCTTCTTCCCGATTCTTCATCATCTTGGATTTAACCTACTTCACAACTCATGGAAGATGTTGGTCCAACAAACACGGTTGTCTCAATCATCACCGCACTCCATTAACACATAATGGATGCCTCCAAGATCGATTGAGCACAACCCAAATTAATTTGAATGATTAATTGTTGTCTTGAGCACTTTGATGCAACTAATGCTTCATTATACTCAAGAACTTTTCGCTTGTCTTTAATCAACAAGGAAACACCATCAACACATGATGAAATGTTCTTTGATTGATTGAGAGACAATCGAACTCAATTTAAACTCATTTAAATTGACATGAGCGTATAACTACACAAGTCATATATACTCAAAAGATTGTTTCAAGGTCTTGATCCTTTATATTGTATGACAAGAGGACATGGATCAATACAATTGAAACATCAAGTTAAATTATAAACTCCCCCTAGATGTGTGTATTCATGTATATATGAATTAAAAACATAATGCACATATTTGGTCTAAAGCAATGGAAGAGTTCATACTTTAACTTGAATTCTAAGTATGCATTTATATAATAGAATGAATACGAGTGCATACCTTAGGTTTTTCATTTTCCATCCAAGTATGAGACTAATAAGAATAAGACTTAATAAAACATGTTAGTCTCATAATGATTAGATTTGTCATTAAACAATGATTAAACATTAATATTAAACCAATCACCAAAACCAATAGAGCTTGAACTTACAATCTCCCCCTTTTTGGTGATTGATGACAAATCCTACATTAATTGCTCATTTGGATGAAAAACAATTTATGAAGGGGTTTTGAAACTTAAAGATCGGATATTACAAATAAAATTTCCAAAAAAATGCATATCCCCTTATGGCATAAAAATTCAAGCTCTCACCACTTATAAAAAATATAAGCTCTGATACCAATATAAGCTCTATATACCACATAACTTAGCTTTAATACCACTTAACTTATATTGCTTAACCAAACCAAACACTCATATCACTTATACCAATGAGAATCGAGTGCACACATCAATTTCTCCCCCTTAATAGGCATTAAACTCAAAGATCCAAATAAGGGAATTAAGCTCATAATAATTCTCCCCCTTTTGGCATTAAACACCAAAAATGGAAAACCAATCCAAAAGGAGGTTGTACCACTTGAAAATATCGAGGGCTAAGCATCATTTGGGAGATCACATGTCAAATTAAAAAGAGTATAGAGCTTTGGCAAGAGAAGTAATTGAACATAATCATTTTAAATGAAATAATTCTCCCCCTCCTTGAAATGAAATTATACGACTATTGCAAGGAATTTTGGTTTTAAAGAATTAAGGCCAATTTTTTTGTAAACTTTTGAAATATGACCTAAAAGAGTAAACCACTTTTAGAAGGAGGCCATATTTAGAGTTAAATCTCAAAAGGATTATTTGAAACACATTCAAATAAAACTCCTCATTTTATTAGGCTATTCAATGAATTCATCATGACTCACTTGAAGAGTCCATAATTTGCCTAATATGACTTAAACAAGGAATTTATCTAAAAGAAGGCCTGATACCAATTTTCTAATAAGATCTTCAATGAAATTACTTAAAAGAAATCTTTTTGAAGAAGCATCACTTGTAGTACTACTTTAAGGAGAATAAGAAACTTGTACCACTTGTAATGCTTACTTTTCAAATTATACCACATATAAATATTTCTTCAAGTGATACTATATGAAAAAGATACCACTTGAAAGATCATTAAAACATGAGGTACCACTTGAGAAAGAAAGATATCAATGAGAAAAATTTCAAGAGACATTGCTTGAAGAAACACTTGTAAGATAAGCAATGTCAAATGAACCATTTTAAAATAAAACATTTTCATTTAAACTCAGCTTAATATGAATTTATCCCTGTTAGATAATTCAATCATACAAAGGATCTCACACAGAGAGTCCTTGAGAGATTGAACTTACAATTAAGCTTCAAATGGGAAATTAATCCATATGAGTTTGAAATATCATTAAAATTCATAAAAATGCATGAGGGGTATAGGTGGATACCATTTGTAAGAATTTATAAAACAAAGAAAAAGTTGGTACCACTCGATAGAAATCAATACCCCTTAATTTTCTCAAAGGTTTGGAAAAATTTGAAGGTATTAGAGCAATAACATTAGAGATACCATTTAGAGATAAATGCACAAAACTTGATTAAAATAAGCTCCCATAAGGTTCAAGAGTTGAAGCATGGAGCTATTAGCATTTAGACATTTACAAGTTTTGGTTTTGAAATGATATTTCAAAAAGACCCCAAATGGATACCACTTAAAATATATCAAGGGAAACTTAATGAATATCTCTTGAAATTAAGCCAAATAATTTTTAAAAGATTTTAAAATTTGCAAAAATATAATTTGGGATCATAAGAAGCTTTTCCAAAAAAGAATTTTTGAAAAAAGGAAGTTCCAATCAAAAGATATCCCAAAATCAATTTTAAAAAGTCTGAAAATCCAGAACAATTCTGCAGGGCGGTACTACCGCCATTCAAAGCGGTACTACCGGCCGGTCTATCGCCATTCAGGTGCGGTAGTACGGATCCGTCTACCACGGTTGAGCGGTGCAACCGGCTCTGACAGACTGAAAAACTAAATTTTCGCAAATTTTTGCAAAAATAATTCAAATGAAGTCCAAATGATTTGAAAATTTCCATAAATAAACTTTGGACTATTTATAATGTTTTACAAAAAGAATTTTCGAAAAAATAATTTTATTTTGAAAGATATGGCAAATTGTGCTTTGAGGCATGAAAATGAGATTAACAAACATAAAGGGCCTCAAGGTGCAATTTTAATTTCGGATTTCATAAAAATTGAATCCTCATGGCTTGTAGGATTTGAAATACTTTTAGAAACCATGATACCACTTGAAAAGATAATGAAATCCAATTTGAAAGTCAAGATTGAGCAATATGCTTAAATAGGCTATTTTGGGTGAAAACAAGAATTTTGATCAATTTTGATTTCAACATAAAATTTTCATTTTGAAAGCTTGTAAAACATTTGAAATACATATTAAAATACTTTTACAAAGCTTTTTACAATTTTAGGCCTTTTAAACATAAGATTTGACTTTTGACCAAAATGGTCCTTTTGAAATAGCCATTTGTAAAACAAATCCAAATATTTCAACACAAGATTCAAATGAAGAATAAGATGAGATATAGAGATTTGAATTTTGTGTATGAGTCTTAAATATCATTTTGAACTAAGATACTACACAAGATCTAGTCCAAATGAAGAAACTCACAAAGTGCAATAATATGACCATTATGGGTCAAGTATAGTTTTTGGGTGAGTTTCAAAATCAAATAACTTTTGATTGGTTGGTCTTTTGAAAATCTTTTGAACACGAAAGTTGTTAAGAATGACCAACACTAGGTTTTTCGTTTTGAAATTATTTTCAAAATCATTTTACATTTAATTCTATGAAAGTTATAAGTTTAAATCCAAAACAAGATACTAGTAACTTGATTTTGGGCATGAAACTCATTTTCTTTGTAAAATAGATTTTTGTGAAGCCAAAACTATTGGAAGACCTTTTGAAAGCATTTGTATACATTTTTGAACTAGTTTTCAAAAGATTACTAATAGTATACAAAATTTTGACTTTTGGCTAAATGGCTTCATTTTGAAAATATATATTAGCACTTATATAAATATGGGCACACATAGGGATGTAATATACATGGTTATGATTTAGCACTCCCCCTTAATGTGCCACTACCCCAAACTTGCTCAAGATCACAATCAATACAATTAACAAGCATGAGCAAGAATCATAAGCAAGCAATTCAAATTGAATTTCATTAATAACGTAGCTTAACCTACACAAGGCTAGAAGCTATAAGAATCAATTTAAATACTTGTTACCCGAGATGGCATTGGTTCATGATTTGAGAGATAGTCTTCATGCTTGGCTCCATTTGGAAATGATGAAGTTATCTTCCTTTTGATCGAGCCAAAGCTTCCAATGCATCTCTAAGCACCTACAATTCTTTTAGGCGCTTTTTGGTACCCAATTTTTGTTGGGTCCAAGAATGTTAGTCACAAGTGATTTAGGAACCCAAATGGCCCTAACATTAATAGTCTTAGGTGAACTAACATGACTAGCAATGGGTTTGAGGTTATTATTCCTCCTAAGCGAATTATTTGCATTTTAAAGAGAAGGCTTAGGAGGTCTAGTAAAATTCACAAACCCATTTCTAGTTTGATCCTTTCTAAGCATATGATGATCATTACAAAGAGAACACTTAGAGGATCTAGCAAATCTAGTAAATGGTTTGCTATTGTTATTTTTCCTAAGCACATGATCAACATGATTTTTCTTAGTCTTGGGAAATTTAGCTTTTTGAGCAAACACATTTCTAGATTTATTTCTTCTAAGCACTTGATTGTTACAATTATGCATAGTCTTAGAAGAATTGACAATCTTGGCAAACACATTGCCATTCTTGTCTTTCCTAAGCAAATAATGATCATTTACAATAATGGGCTTAGGAGTAGTACCTTTGGGACAATCCTTACCGAAGTATCCCCTTTCCCGACAATTGAAGCATGTCACGCTATTTGGCCCTCTCTTGACCGTTTTGACTTGCTTCTTGCCGGTGTGCCTCTCCAATGGTGGTGTGGACTTGATTTCCACTTGATGAGGGCGCACGGAGGCGTAGTGGCCCTTCATTTGTATGATTGAATTATCTAACAGGCGTGTGGCTCGACCTGAAGCTCGAGCCTATCCACCTCTTCGTCCGTCCGGTTCCCAGCAACCCCGCTGCTCACCACCGCGAGGTCAATGCCGTCATAATAGGAGACGGTGTTGACCAGCGCCATGGAAGCCCCGAGCACAGCGCCCTCGCCTCAAGGCCTCGACGTGCCCAAGACTTGGCTAGCACAATGGCGAAGCGAAGCTCGGGCCAAGACGGCCCGAGCACTCGGTCGCAGACGTCCTGGCCGACCCTCCGAAGGGCCTCCAGCTCCGCGGCCAGCTCGGACCGACCTCCCTCGGCCTCCCGGAACGCTGCCAACGCCACATCCCGGATCGTGACTGCCGCGTCATGGGCCTCCAGAGCATTTTTCTGCGCCTCTGCGGCGCAGCTGAGATTTTTCTACAGCTCTGCAGATCGGGGTAGCGTCAGAAAGCACGTCCCACTGAGCAGTCGCAATATTAACAAAAGGATCAGGACTCTTATCGGCCGCAGAGCTCGTCAGGTCGCAGAGGTCGACCTCCGTTTTGGTTAGCTCCTCGGCGGCATCGCTTTTCGCCCGCGCCACTCGGCGCCCTCGAGCTTGGTCCACCGCCGAAGCGGGCCGCCCGGCCGCGGCGGTCGCCTCGGCGGCTACGGCCATGTCCTTGGCGTCGCTCGCCCCCGCCAGGAGGGTCCCGAGCTCCGCCACCCGTGCCGCCAGGGACTGGTTCGCCTGGTGCTCGTCAGACAGGGCCTGGGTGGTCCGAACCAGCTCTTGACGGGCCTCCTCCGTTGTTTACGCTTTCGTGGCCCAAGGCCACCGAAGTCGTGGCACTCGGGCGCAGCCGATCGCGATCTTCCTCGGCGGCCAACCTCCGGCCGTGCAGCCCCTTGATAAACTGCGATTTCTCCCCCGAACGGGCACGCAAGCGCTGCGAGACACAACACTTCATTAGCTCGCGACGAATCCGTCAAAAGCTACAAAAGCCAAGTTTTGATCGACTTACCAGGCCGACCGGGAGAATCTCGTCGGAAACCACGCCCATCACTCCACTAGAGCACTCGAGAGTGAGGGCCAGATCCTCCTGGATCCACTTCGTCTCGGCCACTATACGCTTGACACCGTCTCGGAAGACGCCCCACTCGCGGTTTTCCGTCGGGTCGTCCATCGAGATGGTCGGCCCGCCGGTCTGAGCGTCCCCCGCCCGAGCCAGCGCAAGCGACGGCGGCTGAGCGGAGCCGCTTGGGTCGGCCCCAGCAGTCTGCGCCTGAGGGAGATCAATCGGCGCCTCCCTCTGCAGCTCCGGGGGGACCACCTCCGATCCTTGGACCGCCTCCGTCTGGTCCCGGCGGCGGCCTCACCATCACCGGAGAGCTCGGCGCGCGCCGGCGGGCTCCCGCGGCGGCGGCGGCGGCTCGGACCGACCTCCCGGCTAAGGGAAGGAGGCCCGTCTCGCCAAGGGCGGTCGGGACTGCCCCGCTCTCCGACGCTCCCGCCCGCGGCGTTTCAACCCCGGACGGATCGACCGACGTCTCTTCCTCGACTCATGCCACGCCGGCTGCCACCGATCGCGCCAGTGCTGAAGTCAGGGTCGCAGTCGCGACCACCCCCGAGTAAGCGTTGCACGCCGCGAACGATCAATAAATTGCTCGGGCAACCTAGTTACGAAAAGTTTGAAGGAGGTGCTTACTGCGTCGATCGGACGCGCGGCAGTCGTGTTTTTTTCGCCGGCCCTCCTCGCGGAGGCGAGTCAGCCCTCCGCTTCCCCGAAGACGACTCCACTAGAGACATCTCCGCTTGGGGCGCGGCGGCGGCGCGCCTCGGACTCCACGCCCGCCACCGCCGCACTTCGCTCGGGTTGCCACCGGCCGGCGAAGTCGGGAAGACCCGCAGACGGGTTTCTGCTACGCCCCATGCTGCTGTCGGTGGAGGTCGACCCCACAGCAGTGGTCTCAGATACGTCTTCGCCGCACGCGGCCCTCGCCGCGCGCTCCCTCTTCCTCCTCGTCTCCTCCTTGCGCTTTTTACGCGCAGCCTCCACCTGTGCGAGCTTCGCGCGGGCCTCCGCCCTGAGCTCTTTCTCCCCCGGCAGCAACACCCGGGAGACCGACCCAGCAAGCCCCTGGGGAATACAGAGACGTGAGTCGGACTGATCGCCGAGGCCTGGGGGGGAAGGCCACAAGAAAGAGGAAAAAGGTTACAACCGGCTTACCAGATTTGGCGGGTTTCGGGCCGAGAACGGCTCGGGGTGGCCGACCACCGCCTCGGTCGCGCTTCCACCCGTGACGGTGGACACCCGCGCCCCGACCTCCAACTGGGGGAGCTCCTCCTCCAGCATCCTCGCCGGGTCGGACCGCCCCCCAAACCGAAACATGGGGTACGACCGATCTATCAGCGGCTGCACGCGCATCTCCATGAACGCGCGAACAACTGCATCACCGGTCAGACCTCGTCCCTTTTGGGTCTTAATCCGGTCGATTATTTCCTCCACCCGGCTCCTCTCCTTCCATTCGGCGCCCCAGCCCCACTCGGGCTTTACCTCGGGAAGCCGACCGGTGTAGACGGGGGCGCTTTTTCCCAAGTTCTCGGCGTAAAGCCACTCGAAATGCCACCCCCGGTTGGACGACGAAAGCTTCTGGTCGATATAATCCGTTGCGCGGCCCGCGCGCAGTTGGAGAGCCACACCCCCGATGGGCGCCGGCGTGTCCGAGGGCTTATCCTTCCTCGGCCGGGCCTGGAAGAAGTGCCTCCACAGCGCCCAATGGGGTTCAATCCCCAGGAAGGCCTCGCATAGCGTGATGAAGACGACGATGTGGAGGACCCCATTGGGGTTGAGGTGGTGGACCTCCGCCTTGTAATGGTGCAGGAGCCCGCGCATGAACGGGTGCAGCGGAAGCCCGAACCCGTGCTCATAAAACGAGGCGGGCACGACGACCTCGCTGTCCCCCGGCGCGGGGGCGACGGCCCCTGATGGCACCCTCCAGCCTGAGATGCCCTACGGAGGCAGGAACCCCTTCTTCACCAACCCCAGTGCGCGGCTGGTCTGGATGGAACACGCCGGCCACGACATTTTCGACGGAACTGCGAAAAGGTGAAGGGGGAAAGTTGGAGGTTCTCTTTCGCTTTATTGTTTTCTTTCTTGACTCGTGCAAGCGAGGAAGACGAGAAAGCAAAGGCGGGAGGTTTGCACGAATGCCGCCGCACTTATTTATAAAGCCGAGCAGGCGCCACCAACAGACACCCCTCGGGCGAAGCGTCGCGGCGCCTCGTCGCCACGCTGGTACAGAGCGGCGTCGCCACCAACCAAGACTGTAACTCCGGTTTCAACCCTCTCGCATTTAATCCTGACAGGAGCCAAAAGACACCGCCTCGGGCCGCGCATCCTGTGACCCCCCGGTCTCCGCCTTCGGGCCAGGACGACCGCTCCAAGGCGCGTGCGAGAGGCCCCATGGGCCGCTGCGGCCCCGAAATGGCAAGAGAGTTTAGCAGTTCACGCTAGGGGCCCAGCCCAGAGCTGTGGGTTCTAAAGGCCAGTCCCACCAAGTGGGAATAAGACCGCCCCAGCGAAAATTGAGCGAGGGACGAGTACGAGGTGAGCCCCCAGTGGGCCTCCAGTTGGGCTGGCTAACGGCCCAATCGTCTTAAGTCGTGTCCGAGACCATACTTCACACTCTCCCGCGGAGCCCATCAATGGGTGATACCACGGTGTGCTCGGGTCGTGGACGACCTGTGGTCCGACACGGGATCGAGTAAAGAAAGGTTTTTCATGGGTCGCCCCACAGCGGGCCAGGACACCCTACTCTGGGACCGTCCGCTCGGAAGGGTCCCCCTTGGGAGGGACCTCCCAGGACCCACTCGGACTACCCGCTATTAGCTTCACGAGCACGGCGTTCAAACCAACGCGGGTAAACGCGCGTCGCTCACCCCCTCCAGGTCCCACACCTGCGGACGGGGCGTACACGTGGGATAGACAGCGGCCGCTCCTCTCGTAGCTACCCTCGCCGGACGAGGACTCGGGAGGGACGCCCAACGTCCAGCTACGACGTTAAATAAGCACTCGGGCACCAGAACCTCCCGAGAGGCATCTGGTCGCCCCTGCCGACCAAGGCACCATCAATCTACGACGTTAAACGAGCACTCGGGCTCCAGAACCTCCCGAGAGGCATCTGGTCGCCCCTGCCGACCAAGGCACCGTCAAGCTACGACGTTAAACGAGCACTCGGGTACCAGAACCTCTCGGGAGGCATCTGGTCGCCCTGCCGACCAAGGCACCGTCAAGCTGCGACGTTAAACGAGCACTCGGGCACCAGAACCTCCCGAGAGGCATCTGGTCGCCCCAGCCGACCGAGGCCGCGTCTAGTCACGATGTTAAAACAAGCACCCGAAGCCTCCCGACAAATATTTGAGACTACGAGAAAGGCGTCCGACCGCCCGCGCACAAGAAGAGCAATCTTCCACCGGCTGCCAAACCCCGAGGGGTTTAGTTGGGCAAAACGTCCAAGACAAGCTCATCACAAAGACACAAACAGTCACAAAGGAAAGGAAAATTTTATTATTGGCCTTACAGGCTCGAGCTTTACAATGCTACATAAGGCGGCCAACAGGCTCAAACACTACACAACGCTACGCAAAGCTACATGATATGGTGGAGCTATCTCAATACCAAGCACTATATTACGATTTTCGGATCGCGCCAGTGCCGCCGCACTGACGGCTACCGGCGGTGCACCCGCGCCATCGCCTCCAGAAGGACCTCCCTCACCTCGAAGAGCCTCGGAGCAACCTCGAGCAGCGCGTCGACTGCAGCAATGTCGCGGGCCACGGCCTCCTCCTCCTTCGATAGCTCGGCCATCGCCTGATCATGCTCGGCCCAGAGCTCGACCAAAGGATCTTCTTCCTCCGCCTCACTCTCATCACCGAAGCTGAAGATCAGCGGGTGCCTCGAAGCCATTAGGGATTCCAAGAAAGCAGACGCTGGGATGGGGACAACCGCTCAAGCAAACGGTGGTGCCCTATATACCCGAGGCGTGAAGATCAAACGACTCCGCATAAATGTCAAGCGCAGGAAAACGAAGCGCCCTTCGCCGGGTCCCGAAGCGGCGGAGAAGACGAATGGTCACGACGTACCAAGCCATGCGGGGCGCGTGCAACGAAGCAATTAAAAGCTTCCGGCGGTTCGAATGCCTTTGGCAACTTTTAGGCAACCGCCGGATGCGCTAGAGCACAACCAGGCTCAACCCTCGACCGTATCTGACGAACTCGCTCAGGGGTTCGGGGGCTACTGACGAATACTCGTACTAGGGGTACCCCAACGGCCCAGGATGGCAAGCAGGCCGCGTCAACCCTAGCTCCGACCTGACAAGCCGTCCCTAGGCCCAACTCGGACCAAGGGACCTGCGGGGCCACGAAAGGACGCTCGTCCCTGACCAGAGCGGGGTGAGCAATCCCGGCCAAGTGGGACGCCGACCCTCGTCACAGGTCGGGCTCTCCTGAGCCCCGACCAAGCTAAGGCGACCTACCCCAAGAGTCATGTGTCAGGCCTCCGCCGACTGTTGGCCACGTGCCCCACGGACAGGATCGTTCGAAGTGACCGTACGGGGCAGGTGGCCCCTTCCCAAGGCAGCACGAGGGTTGCCCAAGTCAAAACTCCACCCCATCGCCGACCACACGAAGCATGGGGACGCGCTCTCTCCCGAGGTAGCGCCAGGGCTACACTTCGCAACTTCAACACCTGTCAGTTTCCCAGAGGGCAGGTACGCTGTTTCCCAAGGAAACGGCGAACTGCTCTGCTCAGCAAGCCTACCAAACCCGGAGTGGGCGAGGCCGGACGGCGACCAATCACCAAGGCAAAGGACTAGGGCTCCTAGTCTAGTTTTCTCCTTCCTTCCTTCCTTCTCCCAATTCTCGATGTAACCTGCCCCTTCCGCCTATATAAGGGGCGGGGCCTCCGGAGAAAAAGGAGGAGACAAAACGGATTGAGCGGATAGACACACGCACACACACGGACAACAAGAAACACTCTTGTGCTCAAACCCTCACTTGTAAATTGTGCGCACCTCCCCGCACCGAAAGCAATACAACATTGCCACACAAACTGGAGTAGGGACATTCGCCCGAACCAAGATATCATATGGACTTTTGAGTCTAACCATTCAGGGAGAGGGAACGCGTGGCCCCTTAGACTTACAAATTTACTTGCCGGTGCTCGAAACGCCGACAAGTCTCATCTTATTGAAAATGGAAATTTCAAAGGTATGCATCCAATACAACTCTATTATTTCTAGATGCATTATTTAGATTCAAGATAAAGGATTATCTTCACCGTAGTCTCAATCTTAAGATGTGCATAATGTTTTCAATTCCATATATACATGAATGCACACATTTAGGGGGAGTTCATACTTTACCTTGATGTTTCAATAGTATTGATCTAATTCATCTTTCTATATCACAGATCATTACTTTAAAACAATCCCTTGTGTATATTTAACTTGTGTAGTTGTAGTATACTCATAACAATATAGGATAAACTCCAAAGCAATCAAAAATTGAATACATGCATATTGATTCAAGTTCAATTATTTGTATGCACACATTTAATGGAGTTTATTCTATAATTAATGGTCTTAAGAGTATTGATCCCTTTCCACCACTCCATATAAATTGGATCATTACTTTTAGATTCCATTAAATTGAGTATATGAAACTTGAGTAGTTAATATATACTCATATCAATTTAAATGAAATTTAAATTGAGTTCGGTTGTCTTTCAATCAATCAAAGAACGCTTCATCATGTGTTGATGGTGTTTCTTCGTTGGTTAAGGACAAGCGAAAAGTTCTTAAGTATAATGAAGCATTAGTTGCATCAAAGTACTTAAGACACCTTTAAATCATTCAAATTGATTAGGGTTGTGCTCAATCGATCGTGGGGGCATCCATTATTAGGTAATGGAGTGCAAATTGATGATTGAGGAAACCATGTTTGTTGGACTAACAATCTTCCATGAGTTGTGAAGTAGGTTGAGTTCAAGAAAATGAAGAATTAGGAAGAAGTCATCATGTGTCGATGAGCTTCAAGGATAAATCCCGAAGTGAAGTGAAGCTATAAAAGGTTTATCATGTGTTGATGAACAAGAAGAAAGAACCAGCTTGGAGAGAAGATGATGGAAATCACAAAAGCTCCAAGTGGATATGCTAGAGGCAAAGGTATAACTAGCTAAGGCTAAGGATGTGTTCCTAGTCTTTTACCAGTATCGGTGTTTGGATGGGAGACCGGGTTGCTAGTTAGGTGTTGTACTATTAAGAGGGGTTGAGTCATTTAGCTTGAGCTTCATCATGTGTTGATGACTCAATCCGCTTCACTCTAGCTCACTCTTTTATTTGAATTTTGCATGAGCTAAGTATTTGCATGTGTTGCAAACAAGGGAGCTCATGCTTGTTTCTTATTGAATCTTAATTGATTTGAATTTTGCATGGAGTTATGGATTTGCATGTGTTGCAAAAAGAGAGATAGCTCATGCAATTTGGTTTAAGTGGTTTTTGCATGGAGCTATGGATTTGCATGTGTTGTAAAAAGGGAGATAGCTCATGCAATTTGGTTTAAGTGGTTTTTGCATGGAGCTAAGTTTTGCGTGTGTTGCAAAAGGTGAGAGCTCATGCATCGGAGTCTTAGCTTGTAAATTGATCATGTGTTGATCATCACAAAGCTAAGAAAGAATTATGCTTTGTGTTTGCAAAATGAGTTTTTATAAAATGTGATTTTATTGGTTCTTATCTTAGAGCATGAGATAAGCATTTGCAAATGTGTTTTGCAAACTGTTGGGATCATGTGTTGATCATCTCATGGCTCAAGATTTGACTTTAAATTGAATGGATTTGTTATTTACAAATGTATTTTACAAATGAACTAAAGGTTGTGGGTTTGATCCTAGAGCATGTGAATAGGGTTTGCAAATTGACTTGATCATGTGTTGATCATCACATGGCTAAGAGGATTGATCTCATAGGTTTGTAGTTTATTTGCGAATGTATTTTGCAAATAAATTGGAGTTTAAAGCGATTCTTTGGAGTATGTGAGTAACATGTGCAAATGTATTTTACATATTGTTGCTATCATGTGTTGATCCTCACATAGCTCAAAGAATTAATATTTGTTGATTTGGAGAAAAGGTTCGGTAAGAAATCAAGTTTTCTCCCTGAGGGACCGGTATGACCGAACCCTCTCCGATCATACCGGTCGACGGTATGATTGGGCGACCCCCGGAGTGTTTTTTACAGAATGGAGCATTTTGGCGCTGAGATGGGCTGGTATGACCGGACCCTCTCCGGTCATAAGGGCCGAGGAGCGGTCATACTAGTCGGGGTGCAGTATGACCGGATTTTCTGAGTAACGGCTAGTTTTTACTGGTCGTTGGACCAGAGGCCGGTCATACCGGCCCTAGGGCGGTATGACCAGGTTTCCTGAGCATTTTTGCGCAATTTGCCCCTCAACGGCTAGTTTTTCTTGTGGAGGCTATATAAGAAGCCTTAGGGGCTAGCATTTGGTAGTTGTTGGGGTTTTGGTGAGTTCATAGCTCTTTTTGATTGAGTTGTGCATGTGTTGCACTCTAATTTAGTTTTTGAGCTAAGAGTGAGCTCTAATTGCAGATGTTGCAATTAGGAGAGGATTGAGAGCCTCTTGTGTATGTGTTGCACTTGAGGGAAGTCTTGTGCATGTGTTGCACTCGGTGATCACCATCGTCATGTGTTGTACTTGGTGGAGCTCAAGTTAGAGGGCTTGACTTGTCACTCGTGGTGTTTGTCGACACTTAGACGGCGTGTGGAGGCATCGTGCACGGTGACCTTCTCAAGGAGATTGTGAGAAGGTCCGGCAAAATTGTGATGATCGAAGCTCACCTACCCAGAGGGGGAGAGAGATACCACTAGTGGAATCGAGGCGGGTGCTCAATTCGTGGAGCCGATCAAAAGTGGTTTGGGTTTGCTTCAACGTGGATTAGGGGAGACCAGCAAGTCTCCGAACACCACGGTAAAAATTATCGTGTCTCTTTGTGTTTGCAATTCTTTATTTATATTCAAGCAATTTATGTTCATAGAATCGGTTGATTGATTGCTTATATTTAGGGTTGTGAATTGTTGTTAGAGACACAATTAGTTAGTGCACATAGTAAGTCTAGTTGATTTAGGTTTTAATTATTAAAAACTTAGTTTATCGCTTTTGCATTAATTATTATTTAGGTTTTGACATAGGGATCAATAGAGCGTGTTTTTACAGAGAAATTTTTTAAAGCCGCCTATTCACCCCCCTCTAGTCAGCATTCTCGATCTTACATCCACCCTTCATAACATGGGGACAGTAGCTGCACTTCGACCCTTGGCCGAAGTGCTCCCATGCTCCCATAAGTTACCCGCACGATCTGCCATCACGAGAACCTACAACAGAAGACAAAAGATGGTACCAAGTTATAAACTACTGTTGAATGGGAAAAATACACACTTGATGCATACATACAAAATAATTACTTCAATCATGAATGCATACATGTCATATAGTTGAGGTGCATACTTGAATCATACATGCATACTTCAAGCAATGCAACATATAACAATTACTTGAATCACATGCATAGTTAACAGGTTGCGCTACCAGCCTACCACCTTATTTGTCACATGGTTTAGCATGAGCTAAGCAATGGTAACCAAAGTAGTGACCTAGCTTCCTCATCATCCAATTAGGAGGACATGCTCAAAGCCTAAAAGAATATTTGCTTACACTGGACTTATTGAACATTAGTGAACCATGATGTCTCAAAGTAATAATGTTTGACCCAACTCCTAGGCTCAAATTTCAAGCAAAGTAATAATTTATGCTTACACTGGACTCCTACGCTCAGAACTATTACCCAACTCGGGCAAATCGACCACACAACTAAATCCAGCAAACTTCGGCTAAATTCGGTACCTAAATGCACATGTACTCCACACAGAACCGAAATCTCGGGGAGAAATGACTAAATTTCAAAGTATATAACCAAGATTTTGCTAGCCCAACCCAGTGCAAAAGCGATGAAATTCTGTTACCTCGCTCGAGATTTCGTCCACAACAACTAAGATCTCGGTTTCCTCGACCGAGATGAGCTGATTTGGTAGTCGGATGCGGCCGAATTGGCACCTGAGATGGTCAGATTTGGGCCGAATATGAGGAAGGAGAGGAGAACCGTGGGAGAGGTGAAGTGACAGGGAGTGTCGGTTGTGAGTCTTGTGAGCTCAAGTGAGAGAGGGAGTGAGCTATAATTGAGCCGAGGCTTGAGGGAGGGAATATCATTACTAATCTGAGCCTGTGATAGTCAGTACATAAATGCTAGCTCTATTGGTACATGAATGCTAGCTCAATTTTTTGATTATTTTTGTTCATTGTCAGGAGTGCAAAAAAAATGGTGAAGTACCATGATTCGAACTTGAGACCTCACAAAGGTTAGCCGACCGGAGTACAATTGAGCCAAAGTCCTTGCAAATTTTTTACATGTATTCATCACAAAAGGCATTACAATTCTCCACAAAAAAAATATAGTGCCAAATTTGATCCAAATACAATGCAAACTGGGCAATTTTGTGCTATAAACCGAGATTAGCACAAAATTGACAAATTTTTTTAATACTGTAGCAATTTGAATTTTTTCAAAAAAAAATTATCCGGCTGGGATTTTGAATCTCGTCCCCGGTCGAAATCCGGAATCTCGAACAAAATTTCCTAAATTTACTGGGATTTTGAACATTGGTTTGGGGGAGCTGTAGCTTTTCTGAAAAGTTGTTTTTTAGCTTTCTAGACTAAAAAGCTGTTGTAGGTTTGATGAGAGGTTGTTTAGCAAAAAACTAATTCCCCTCCAAATAAGCTGCAAAAATACGTCCCACCCTACTTTTGGCTTTTGCTAGTTTCATATGGCTTCTAGCTTATACCAATAACCACTTAAAAGCTGAGTTGTTCGAAGGATTTAGGCTCGTTAAGGACAGTTTCTGCATAGCTTCTGCTTAAAAAAAGCGAATTGTTTACTGAATGGGAGAATTTTAGACAGCTTCTCTCACGATCAGAAACTGTTCTCTACATAGAATCAGAATCTGGCTAGAACCTGATTCTTGCTGATTCTTACTGATTCTCGTCGCTTCAGTCCAGAACCTGAAAATCGAAGCCAGTCCGATCTAATTCTCCTACAATCAAAAACAGCTTCTTTCGTAATTTAGAATCTATAAACTATAATCTGACCTTAAAGTCTGATAGAATCTGATTCTCGCTGATTCTTACTGATTCTCGTCGGTTCAGTCCAGAACCTGAAAGTCGAAGCCAGTCCGATCTAAGGGCCTGTTTGGGGGAGCTGTGCTTCAGCTTTGGCTAAAAGCTCCCCCAAACAGTATGGCTACAAAATAGCTGGGAAGCTAAGCCACAGCAGAAGCACCCCCAAAAGCTGCAGCTGCTGAGGAGGAGCTTTTCATCTGTGACTTCACTTGAACTCCTCCTAACTCGTCCACTCCGTCTTCCCAACCTTTGCCACCCCGTCTCGTCGCCTCCACGTCACCTCCCCACTCGGATGCCGCTGTACTTCACTATGTTGCTACCTTTCATTTGGTTAGCCCTCAAAAGCTACGATAAAGAGACGGTTGCCAAACAAAGATAACAAGAAAAGCCACACCGCCACTACAATCGCTTCTGACCAAACAAACTAAAAACGACTTTTCAAATTGACCACACGGCCCCAAACAAGCCCTAATTCTCCTACAATCAAAAACAGCTTCTTTCGTAATTTAGAATCTATAAACTATAATCTGACCTTAAAGTCTGATAGAACCTGATTCTTATGATTCTCGTTAGTCTAATCCAGAACCTGAAAGTTGAAGCCATCCGACTCAATTCTCCTGTAATAAAAAAACAGCTTCTTTCATTATTTAGAATCTATAAACTATATAATCTGACCGGAACTTTAAGGACCGAACAGGGCCGTAGCCAGGGTTCGCAAAATCGCCGAAAATCGGTGGAAAATCGCGATTTTCGGCCGTATCGGCCCGGTCCGGCTTCTAAAACCGGCCGATAAACCGGTGCAATTAAAAAAAATTGAAAAAATTTAAAAATTTGAAAAAAAAATAAAAATTTGAAATCGGTGAAAATCGGTCGAAAATCGGTGAAAATCGACGAAAATCGCTCAAAAAAAATCGTCCACCGAAAAATTCAACTCGCCTGTCGATTTTCCACAGAAATCGGCCGATTTTCCACCGAAATCGGCCGATTTTCCATCGAAATCGGCCGATTTTCCATGAAAACAGACGATTTTTTATTTGTTTTTTCAAATTTTTGGATTTTGAAACTCTACAATTTTTGACGATTTTCGACCGATTTTCGGTCCGATATTTCCGATTTTCGAAATTAGAATTTCGGCCGATTTTTCCCAAACCGGTTTTGTTAACCCTGGCCGTAGCCTTAGCTCATGTCTGCAAACCGCCACGCCCCGCGCACCAGAGCTTGCCGCGTTGGCATCAGCAGAGGTGGGTGGTGGGATGGGTCCGTGTCTCCGTGCCGACCCAAATCCAATGGTTGGTTGACGAAGCAAAATACGAACAAAACGGGTCTATGGGCCGAGAGTTTCCTTCATCTCGGTTCAAATCGTATGGGTCGTGACGTTCAGGTGGGCAGTGGGCTTATATAAAGATTTAGCTCCATCGTTCTGTGGAACCTCCCGGAGTCCCGGAAACGAAGGTTCTAGTCTACTAGGCTTTCTTCTCGCAGAAAAGCCAGACAAGGCATCATCGCCGGGAATTTTTTTTCTTTAATATTTATTTTTATTCTTTTTTTCAAAACTATACGTCCGAAAAAAAAATGACAAAAATGCCCCCCGTCGCCCGTGTATGGGGCGATCGCCCCAAACACGGGCGATCGGTCCCTCTCAAATCAAGACCGAAGCGGCGTTGGTGGGCCCCCTGTCGCTCGAGACAGGCGACGGGCATGAGCCCTTTTTTAGTTTTGTTTTGTAATTACTATATGTTTTTTAATATAAACCCCGTAACTTTTGCTAGGAGTGTCCAAATTAAATGAAACTTGTTTCTAAATTTAAATTTAGGAATGAAGAATTAGAGTGTAAAATAAAAATCCATGTGTTGTTTGCAGAAATTTTTTTTATTTGAGTTCGAATGCTAGGCTCTAACTATGGATTGTGAAGGAATTATAATGTGTGTTGATCCATAATTCATGAAATAAATAGAATAAGTTACTACAACCTTATGCACTTCATTTTGCAAAAATATCTAAATATGATTGCATTTTGAATAAAAGATGGCTAGTTTAAACCCTTTATAACATTCATTGTTCGAGCAGTTAGAGTAATGTCGAACGACCTCAAAACTTGAGAACCAGCTTTGTTGCATTCTTGGGCTTGCATAGGTTACAATTATGTAAAAATATTTAGATGTCACTTTAGGTTGCACTATTTTATTGTTGTCCAGAACATGCAATCGGTAAAACATGAAAATTGCCGTATCTTTCGCAAACGATGGTAAAACTCGATGAAATCAAATCGTGAATGAAAATGCTATAACCTATCTCGATGGAGAAAAATAACATCATTTGGGATAAGCTGAGCGAAGAGGACATATCGAGCCCTCCGGACGGTGAGCATACTCTTGAAGGTTGGGCCGCGACTGCTTATTACGACTTAAAACTAAAAGGAGTACCACGAGCAGAGAAAACCAAAGTTAACACAGACGTCTATTGAGTGCTTGAGGCCACTTCCCATTCGCCCATGCCTCCGTGGGCTTCTCCGCACGTCGCGCCTCTCTCGTTTCTCTCTCTCTCGGCCTCCTTCTCCTCCGCTTCCTTCCTACATGCCTCCTCGCGTGCGGCATCGCGTTGTTCTTGAAACCGCGCGTGAACTCATCCTGCCGGTTGGCTTGGTCAAGAAGCCGTTGGTCCTCGGGGTTGATCTCCGTATCAAACCATCGCTCAAATTCACGATGGCGGAGGTGATCGCATGAAACGTAAGTTAGCAAAGTTTCATTCACAAATGTTATGTAACCCGACGATTGTTACCATGCGGCGATCCTTGGGCTCTTCTCCGCGGATCGAAGGCGAAGTTGCGGCACTTCCAATACCTCCTCTTCCAAGTTGAAATTTCCCAAGAGCGAACAAGCCGCAAAGATCTCCGCACATACACATGGGTGCTCTGACTCCACGAGGTAGGAAGAGATCTTGATACGCTAAATTCGCGGGCATGCACTTGCTTCTTCCTTTGCCTTCCCTTACCCTTTGCACTTGCACGCCTCGGCATTTTCGATTGATGCTCACCCGCTATTCTTTGCGAGACCGCTTGTGAGAACGAATGTTATAAAGGGCGGATATCGCCGGGTATGGAGCGATCGCCTCATATTTGGGCGATCGCCTCACATTCGAGCGATCGCCTACTATAAGCGATAGGTGTACCAAAGCGTTGGTGTGTTGTCACGTCGTGTGGCATAGGCAAGCAATGCATAAATGATTTGAACAATTTATAGTGATAAATTTGTCATGTTACTAACTCGGGAGTTATACAATGTCTTCCGAGCGTAAAGCCATTACAAAAATACATCCGTACAACAAGTCAATCACGCCACGCTTCCTAATCGGCCCGTGGGGTAGGTGAGTGGCGACGGCGGACGGACGTCCCTCCTAGGCCGCCTGCGGCGCAGCGTGAAGTAGTCGCGGCGGCGAGGCCAAGTCTGTGGCGGCGCACCGAGAGCCGAGAGGGTCGAGGTAGTCGGTCGAAAGGTACTCCTCCGTGTCGAACTCGTCGTCGAAGGCTCGTCGAAACCACCACAGGGTCTCCGCTGGGCGCGGGACGACGAGGAGCCTCCAGACCCACCGCCCCAGCTCGCTGCTGCGTGGGGCGCGAGCGAGGAATCGGCGTGGTAGGGCGAGACGCGAAGGAGCCTCCCACCCATCCCCCCCCACTGCTGCGTGGGAGCGAGCGAGGAACCGACGGGTAGGGCGAGACGCGAAGGAGCCTCGTCACCACCGCCCCCGCGGTGCGTGGGGCGTGACGGGCACCGGGGTGTAGGGCGAGTGCCGAGGCGGTGGCGTGGTGTGCTGCGTCCGCCGACGTCTCGCGCCCTCGGCGGTGGCCAGCGAGCCAACCGCCTCACCGTAGCGAGGACCCGACCCCAAGCTGTCTCGGACTCGGCGGTGGTCACTGTATGCCCCCTCTAGGCGCGTCAACATGGACACTGACCTCCACCTCAATCTCCGCCAAGAGCCGAGTCCGCATGTAACGCCGATTGGTATTACGTAAGTTAGATGAAAAGAGCGTGCCCATGTAGGTTCGATTGCGACACTTACCGAGGCGTTGTCCCTCCGGGACATCTGTGAAAGGTACGTGTCCGCTACCAATGCATGCCGTCGACGACGACGGTCTTGGTGTGTACCCCACCGAGGCGAGTCTTGTGGCGAACCACTCCATGTCTCGATCGTACATGTCATGGTCGTCTGGCCGGGTCTCGGTGACCTCTCGTCGAGTCGGCGTCCCCTGCAGGCCCATGGCGCATACGGTGCGCGAATCGAGAGCCCACCGCAGCACCCATCCGGTCATCCCGCAATGCAAAAGCAGTAAGTACACACCACATTAATTTCGCAAAGATGCGGAGTAGTAGGATCGGGGCAAGTACACGTGGCGCCACGTGCGACAACGTGACGAGGCGGCAAAGGAAAGGATCGAACAGTCGAGTGCCATGAAGACTCGGTCGCGGGAGTACTCCTCGACACAAAGGTCAAAAGCGAGCACCTTACGGGTGAGCCAAAGGCCTCATCTCGCGTGCAAAGCACGGAGACCCGTGAGGTGCTCGGGCGTGGACGTCGTCGCGGTGTATGGCGCCCACCGCACGTCCTCGTCGTGGAGGCGGTCGAACTCCGAACGAACTCCGATAGGACCTCCTCACTGTCGGTGCGCGAACCTCCGCCGCGAGGAAATAAGAAATGGCGAAGGTTATTCAAGTGCGTTAGTGGGAAAAGATACGAGGAGCATACCGTGTCGGACCCGATGGTGGCCCATGGTGGGCGATCCACCGGTCGTCTCCGTAAAGCTCCTCGAGTGCGGTGTCGTGTCAACAACAGCTGCCGATGGAGAAGCGCTCCCAAGACCACAATCGGAGGAGTAGGACGCAACCGACATCGTCGCGTCGTGCTCGCTGAGAGACGGCGTCGCCGCAGACCTCAGACGTCGCCGCAAGCACACCGAGGCCCACGACCACCGCATCACCTTTTACAAGGGGAGTTAGGCGTGCTCACCGAGACGAGATTAGAACGAGTGTGTTACCTCATCCACCGGGTGTCGGCGATGTCTTTGGGCGTACTCGATCGGTGGCGGTCCACCGTGTTCCGTGGGAGGACGGAACATCACCCAACCGAACAACAACGGAGGTATGCCTCCAAGTGGCGGGCCACGCCCGCCTCCTCCGCGTCTTGGTGGAGAAGCGAGCTGCGGCGTTCGCAACAAACATTATCAGCAACTTGGCGCTTCTATTTTAATTCTCAAAGAAAGAGGTACTCACCGTGAACTAAAGCAGCCACGCCTTCGTCGGTCCGTGGCGCTCAGCCTCCCTAAGGGGCTGGTAGGGGGCTGCCCGGGGGTGCCGCTGCACCTCGGCGAAACGCGCGGACAACTCGGCGTGCCACGTGACGGAGGCGTCGTGCGGCATGACTGCTGGACCCGCACAGGGGAGGCCTAAGAGGTACGACACGTCCTGCAGCGTCGGAGCCATCTCTCCGCACGGAAGGTGGAACGTGTTCGTCTCCGGTCTCCACCGGTCCACGAGTGCGGCCAGCAGGGACCGGTCTTACCCGAACCGCGGGACCTCCTTGCCCGCTAACGGGGCAGTCACCTGCTCCACCGTCCTACAAAGAGGAAGTAAGCCACCGCCGCAACTCGCATGTAGTGCAATGCGTCGTTAAATTGCAT
Organism: Otatea glauca; assembly: GCA_036346275.1. Lineage (NCBI taxonomy): Eukaryota > Viridiplantae > Streptophyta > Magnoliopsida > Poales > Poaceae > Otatea > Otatea glauca. The sequence continues at coordinate 41,727,125 of CM070717.1, forward strand.
TCACGGTAAGTACATGTACGTAAAAGAGTGCAAGCGTTGGCGACCACCGTGGAACCCAAAGATGGGTCGATCGCGGCGACTCGTTGGGCACCCGAGGTCGGAGTGTCCCTAGCTCTCGGTTCTCCTCTGCGGAGTACCTAGACCGGTGGGTCGCATCGACGGTCACGTCCAGCAGCTCAGGGCAAGGTCGCGCCATCGTGGCCTGTTAGAAAGCAAATACAACAAATTTGTCAGTAATTACATGTGCACACAAAATGAAATGCGAAATAACTAATTGTACCATACTCATCAAACAATACAACCAAGTGCGAGAGCCAAAACAAACTCATATTACAAACATACGAAAGACACGACATGTTCGACGAGGCACACAACGTCGAGAATTACATTATCCTCATAGCTACTAACTGGAACATCGGAGAATTACATGATGCGAACAACAACTTACTAGTACATTGAAAATTACATCGAACATTACAACGTACATTACAACTTACCGGTCCATTGAAAAATACAAGATGGGAACAACATGGAAAGTTACATTATCCGCGGTTGCGACGCGCCTCAGACTCGTCCATATCGTTCCGAATGCGCCTTGTCCTTCGACGCCCGACCTTCATCTTCAACATTCGGATGTCCGGTACCCATCGATGGTCCGGAGAGGGGGCTGTTGTGAACGATCCATCCACTCGGTACCCGCACACCTCATGATGCCACGTGTTGAGAACGCTCTGCTTGTAGTAGTACGGGGAGATGAACGGACGACAGGATTGATGCGTCTCGGCGGCTGCGGCAATGACGTGCGAGCACGGCAAGTGTAGCAGGCGTGGTTTCTGGCAGGAGCACTCGCAATCAGCTGCTCGGAGTATGCACAGATGGGAAGTTCTCTCCCGGTGGGCACCTCTGCGACCTCGGTCACCGCAGTGCACGTGGTATCTCCGTTCCACGCCACTCTCGGTGTAACCCGATGTGTCCGCGCTTTCTTGTTTTCTTGGACATGTAGGTACACAACATTGAGTACGACGATCGATTGTCCGACATACATCTTTGTGGAGGTCTTGTATCGCTCAATGAAATATCTCTGTGTCCCTAATAAGACACCCTCAACTATACCCACCGGTGGAAGGCATCCGTGCCTTTCATTACCCAGTTGTAAATCTCCGCCAGTTCGTTGTCATGATCCCATAACGCGAGCCGCCTCGTCGTGCGAAGGACCATTTATCCAAAGGCTCATGTCGTATCCAATCGGTGAAACTCTTTATCTTTGGTACCGGCCTCGCCGGATGTTTGGGTCTGCTCGGCGGCCGCATATAAGGTCGTGGGGTCCTCTCCTTGCTCATGGTACACCATCGGGTTCCTTGATGAACTAGCGGTTCCTCCGGGATCCATTGATTGCTTCTTCGTTAGTTCGCCCAACGTCTTCCAAAGCGTCGAACTTCCTCCGTTGGTTCTGTTTGCACAGCGCTTGAACATGTTCATAAGCTCCTTGTTCCGAATCGACGGAAAAATTGGCACCCATGTGCCTCATGCACCACCTGCTCCTCGATCCGCCACTTTGTGCTCCCACGACGGCGGACCCTTGTTGCATATCCACGATCGCCTTAGCGCCCTCGCATGTCGGTCATGGATGACACAAACATCGAACTGTCGAGAACAATCGCCACTTCACTCTTTCAAGGAACGATACAGCTCTCCGTGTTTTCCCCCTCCACGAATGCCAACGCAACCGGTAGAACTCGTTGTTGGCATCCACCGCGATCGCGATTAGAATCGCCTTTGTACTTCCCGTGAGGAATGTGCCGTCCATGCAAAGGACCAGGCGGCGATCGTTTAACGCATTTATGCATGCGCCAGGCGAAGAATGCACGTTGCAATACCCACTTCCCGGTGCACGCACCACCCGCAGGGAACTCCGCAAGGTCGATGGATGTACCGGGGTTCCTTTGTGCGATTGCCCTGAGTAAGTGGGAATATTCTCGTACGAAGCCTCGTACATCCCGAACCGTATTTTCAGAGCTGTCCTTTTTGCTCTCCATGCCTTTGCGTAGCTAATCTTGTACTGAAACCTCTCCTCCACGGCTGTGATAATAGATCGAGGCTGCAGATGGGGATTGTCCACGATCTGACCATAAAACACATTTGCCATCCGCCCCCTGTGCTATCTCCCCATCTCCATAAAATATTTGGAAATACAATTTCTCCGACATGCTGCAACGTCCGACGGAAAAATATTACTCTAAAATACAATACAGTCCTGAAATTTCTAAAAACTAAATACTACATTAAAGTTCTAAATATGAACTGCAACATTAAATTTCTAAACAACACTATCCGAGAAATTGTAAACGCTACACAATCCTAAATTTTCTAACACTACAATAAATTTGTAACGTACTTAATACTATACAGTCCTGAAAATTCTAAAACTAACTACTACATTAAAGTTCTAAATATGAATCATGACAAGAAATTTCTAAACAACACTATCCGAGAAATTGTAAACGCTACACAATCCTAAATTTTCTAAACACTACAATAAATTTCTAACACTACAATAAATTTGTAACGCACTTAATACTATACTGATCTGAAAATTCTAAAACTAAATACTACATTAAAGTTCTAAATATGAATCATGACAAGAAATTTCTAAACAACACTATCCGAGAAATTGTAAACGCTACACAATCCTAAATTTTCTAAACACTACAATAAATTTCTAACACTACAATAAATTTGTAACGCACTTAATACTATACTGATCTTGAAATTTCTAAAAACTAAATAGTACATTAAAGTTCTAAATATGAATCATGACAAGAAATTTCTAAACAACACTATCCGAGAAAATATAAACGCTACACAATCCTAAATTTTCTAAACACTACAATAAATTTCTAATACTACACTAAATTTGTAACGCACTTAATACTATACAGTCCTCAAATTTTTAAAAACTAAATACTACATTAAAGTTCTAAACGCTACACAATCCTAAATTCGACTAAATATTACATGCTACATTAGAATTCTAATAACAAATAGTCCTCTGAATTTTCTAAACACTACAAAATCGTAAAATTCCTAAATAATAGATTTATAAAATTTGTAAAAATACCTTCAAAACGCATTTAATCGACTTTTTTCCCTTTTCTTCTTCTTTCTCTTGTTTTTCTTCTTCTTTTCTTCTTCTTTTTCTTCTTCTTTCTCTTCTTCTTCCTCCTTCTCTTTCTCTTTTCTCTTCGTTTATCGCCTCATTTGGTCGCTGCTTGCGAGCGAGGGGCGAGCTTTGAAGGTCGCTGTCGCCTCGCTCGGCGATCGCCTGTCTCTGGCGCTGTGGGGCCCCAGTAACGGCTCTTTTTACCGCTTGCTCACTGACGGCGAGGCACATATCGCCTGGTGTATGGGCGATCGCCCATACACAGGCGACGGGCGTATAGTTTTGCAAAAATTTGATTCGGACGCATAGTTTTGAAAAAAAGAATAAAAATAAATATTAAAGAAAAAAAATGCTGAGTTCGTAACTTTTTTTATATATAAATTTAGCTTCCTTTTAAATATAATTAAAAAATAATTTTATCTCTTATCGTAAAAATGTATGAAGATAATAAGTATCGCATTCCACACTCTTCTATTGCAGAAGTGGTTACCGCTCTTCTCTACCGCGGTAGCTTCGATAGCTTGCCACGGTAGTGGAGAACGGCATCCGCTTCTACGGTTAGAGGTGAAACTATTTTTACAATTTGTGTTTGGAAGGCAGCGAAATTTTGAAAAAAAAAGTTACAAGTAACCGTTTGTTTAGGTTCTAATTACGTGGGAACAAAAAAAAAAGAGAGGAAGAAACGTAAAAAAGCACTGCATTACACATCATGAAATCCGAACACATGCTACGCGGCGAGCAACGAAGCAGTAGCACTTCTTCAGACATACGCATTGCCTGATGGCGCCTCCGTGTTCACTCGTCTCCTGCCCGGCTCAACCCGCTGCATCCTAATCTGCTCCCTGAACTTGGCTATGAACTAGTCGGCCTTCCTGTCCACCTCGTCCTCCTCCTCCGCCTCCGGCCCCGCCCTCGTCGACAACTCAAACAGCTCTTCGTCGCAAGAGTTGTCCTCCTCTTCCTCGTAGCTGTCTTCCTCCTTGTCGTTGTCATCGTCGCCGTCGGTGACCACATCGCTGCTGAACGAGCTGTCCGACTCTGCGGCCATCTCATCGGACACATCGGCGGCAACTTCGCCGTCGAATGGCACTGCAGGTGCAGGATCGTAGCCGGCGAAAGTACCCCTCGTCGCTTGGATCGCTGAGTTTGACCGGAACATGTTGCCGCCGCTGCTCTGTAAGCCAACCCTTCTTCTCATGCTCAAGTTTCTCACTCCGTATTGACTGAAACGTCTTGCTTTGGCCTTCCTGAGGCCGCGTCCACGGCCAAGAAAAGGCAGCGGAGGTGGCGGGGGCGGCGGCGGAAGCAGAGGCGGGGAGCACGGCGAGACGGTCAGGTCGGCGTCAAGGACAGAAGACGGCGAAGGGATGGCATGCTCGCGCACGCCGCCGTATCCTGCCTTGGGCGCAAGGAACTCTGCTTCTTCTTCTTCTTCAATGCCTTCTTTGACATCCCCTGATAGTGCCGCGGATTCTTCGGCCACCGGCTTCAGCTTCCTCACCGGCAAGAGAAGTCGCTACTCGCTCGCGTCGCCCTTGCCGTTGCTGGCTTGCTGCTCCCCGTGTCGGCAACGACGACGAGGTGGTCGACTGGGTAGTACTGAGAGCTCCATGCCTGGACGCCGTCCTTGGCGCCACCACCGTCGCCATCGTTGTCCTCAAAGACCAGCGAGCCTTGCATCATCTGGGAGACGTAGGACTCCACGGACTCGTCGTCGACGGGCTTGATGGCGGCCACCTCGGCATCGGCGTTCCTCTGGCCGAAGACGCCTTAGGAGATGACGAGGGCACGAGGCCGAGCAGGAGGATGTGGGGCAGCTCCCAAATCCTGGGGGCCTTGCTTGTCGGCAGCAGCGCAAGGACGACGGCGAACAGCACGGACTTTGCGGTGAAGTTGGAGGGAGGGCAACCAGAGCGCGAGAACCTGCTGCAACCTCGCGCAAACATCGCCACCACTCAATCTAGCCTGTTCTGGGACCGTGTCCGCCATTGCGGAAGCAGAGGTTTGCGCAACGCAATTGTTTGTTCGGTTGGGTTCTTCCGGAGGATGTTGTGTGCGCTGCGACTCGGCTGCCATCCAGTTGTAAACCTGGTATCCTTTGCTTTTGGGCGAGGAGAGGAAGTAACGGAGTGGAGGGAAAAGGATTTGATCAGAGGCAAACCAAAGCAACACAAAGAGAAGGGAAGGGATGCCGCTGTCGTTTTAAAAGGGCGGTTAGTGTGGCAACTTAATCCTCCCGAGAGCGATTAAGGACTTGTTTTGCCGGGATTTAAGGCTTCACAGATAAGCCCTAATTGTTTTCTGTCAGTCTTTCCAAACAAGCCCGATTGATGGAAACCGCGGGAACGTGCTAGATAAAAAGAAAAATCATTTGGCGAAATGGGCCTGGTTTGCATATAGCTCTTAGGACTGCAGGCACTAGTCGGCCTCAGCCGAGATGCATGGTGGAGCCGATGGATGTCGGGGGCCGGGGCACAAGTGTAGCTTTGCCATTGCCACCCATAGCCATGGGCTGATGGGCCATTGATAGATCTGCTGCCTAGGGTTTAAAATCTCATTTTTCACTCTAAATTTCGTCCATGATCGGAGAACAAAATCTCGGCAAGATTTAAAAATTTTGGACGAAATACAAAAATAAAAATTCAAATCCATTTTTTTTTCTACCAAGAAAACCGAAATTTCGGTCGGTTTTGCCGAGATCTCGGCAAAATTGCACCGAGCGAAAAATAGATCAAACGATGTCGAAAAAATTTGAATTTTTTTAGGTTTCTGACACATCAGTGATGTTCCCATAAAAATTTTAGATGATTATCATATCTGAGTAATTTTTAAAAATTCAAACATTGCTACTATCCTGATAAAACGCTGACCGGCAAGTTTGAACTGAATGAAAAATGAAACAAACCACGTTAGAATTCTTTTAAACCTTTTTTGCATGGTTGTGATGCATCACTAATGTTCCCATAAAATTTTCAGATGATAATGAAGCTTCATGAAGTTTTAAAAATTCGGACAGTGCTACTGTGCTGATAAAAGCTTTACCGGCAAACTTCAACCAAATGAAAAATGGTACAAAACACCTTAGAAAATTTTGATAATTTTTATAGATGGTCCTGGTTTATCATAAATGTTTCTATAAAATTTTCATCTGATGATCAAACTTCAAGGAGTTCCAAAAATTCTGACAGTGCTACGTTCTCAGAAAAGCCTAATGATCAATACATAGATTTGCTTTAGCAACATAAAATGTTTAAATTTTTTGAAATTTTTGCATAAGGGTTATAAGGAAATTATTAAGATCTCGTAAAATTTTTGAATCATGATCATACTCCACTGAATTTATAAAATTCTTACAAGTACAATGTACCATTTATGCTCTTTCTGTTTTTGATTTTTGAAATATAACAAATGAAGTTCAATAAATACATAGATTTGATTGAGCAAACCAAAAAGTTAATTTTTTAAAAAACTTTTATAGAATATTACTGAGTCAATTATTAATCTCTCATAAAAATTTTGGATCATGATCACACACGAGAAAATTTATAAAATTCTAACAATGTTATTGTCCCAATTATGTTCATTCAGTTTTTGATTTTTTAAAGATAACAAATGAAGTTCAATTATTTTGAAACATTTTCTGTATGATCCTAAACTTCTTAGGATGGTACCATATATTGTTCATGTTAGGATAAATCATGTACAATTTTATAAAAATCAAACAGTGTTTCTGCTGTTTTAAAAAATATCTAAAAATAGGTTTTCGACAAATTATTATAGAAGATCACTTTTTCCAGGGTAATTGAACTAAATCCGGTCAAATCCGGGTATTAAAATTTCAATTCCGGGTTCAAATCCCGAGATACCGGGCGGTAAGGGCGAAATCTCGTCGAAAAAACGAGATTACTGTAGCAAAGCAAATTTGTTTTGAATTTTTAAATTCGGTCGGCAATCAAAATTTTGTCTAGCTCCGAAGAACGAGATCTCACCAAGATTTCTAACCTCGCTCCTGCCTAGGGATTTGTTTTCTTGAAAGAAATTCCAAGGCCTCGTTTTGTAGACGTTTCTAGGAACGGCTAAATACGCAGCCTGTTTGCTGATAAGCTCTTAGATTGAAGCAGGTGCTAAAACGTTCGGGAAAGGATATCAAGTGTTATTTTCTTCATCCGTCTTCGCACTTTCATCTTTTCTCTTCCCTACTCACTTTCCCTACCTATTTCTTCCTCTTTAACACAAAATTTTCAAATAAAAATTTTTACTTTGAAAATTTTAAATAGGAAGTTTCAACTCGAAAAAAAATTCACATCGGAAAAGTTTAACTTAGGAAATTTTAACTAGGCAAATTTCAACTCTAAAAATATCAAATCGGAAAAAATTTAATTGCTCGAAAATCAAGAAAATTTCAACTTAGGAAATATCAATTCAAAAACTTTCAACTCGGAAATTTTTACCTCAAGGAACTTTCAACTGGGAAAATTCAAATTGAGAACTTTTCGGAAAATTTCAACTTGAGAAACTTCAAAACAGAAAAATTTCGAAGTGGGGAAATTTAAAAAACTTTCTTTTTGAAATCTTTTGATTCAAACATTTTTTAGTTCAGTTAAAAAAAATTGGTTCGAAACTTTTGATTTGAAAAGCTTCGACTCTAAAAACTTTCGGTTCAACTCTAAAAACTTTTAATTCAAAAACTTTGGACACAAAAAACTTTCGCTTAGAAAAGTTTCTACTCAAGAAATTTCGGTTTGAAAAGTTAAAAAAATTATAAAATACTTCTTATTCAAAAATTTAGGGTGAGATTTGAAAACATAAACTTTTTTGAGTTTGGGGGAATGGAATGGAAGAGGAAAGTGAGATGAAGGGATGCTGCCAAATATTGCGTCGAGAAAGCCTTTGAAACAGAAGAGAAGTGGAGGATGGAAGGAGATGCTCAGCGAGGGCATCTTCATTAAAGATTTGATGAGGACGCACTTAAATTAACAATTCTGAAAACGTTCGTCAAAGAGGCCCACTTCAGGCTTCAGCTGAAGTTCAGGCGAGCTCAAGAAAAGATCGGGTGCTAACCGGCGTAACCGCATCAAAAAGTCAACATTAAACTCTTCCAGTGGGATGTCCTTTTATGTATTAACTTCTAGATCTAAGCTCTCAAATCTCTGATCAAGCTGTAGTAGACTATAGCAAGGTTACTCCTTCGACCATCGTCTCCATGCCACCAAGGTAAAGTTGAAGGCTAGTGAGCTGAGCTGACCAAAAAGGCCAATGGGTGCTCCAGTAAAGTAGGACAAAGTAACACCATTTATAGCGTGAGTACTTTACAACCCCAACAAAAATACAGTACCACCTCCGTGAATACATGTCACCGTTGATTTTGACTATCAAGCTTTGACCGACGATAAATTTTAAAATCTAATTATGTAATATAAAAGTGGTATTGTTTGATTTGTAATCAAAAGCATTTTACTAATATTATACATTTATTTATTTTTTAACGTGAAGGCAGAAGCTCTACCAATTGCATTGAGATAGGAAAAGAGACAACAGCAGTTCCCTATAGAGGTTTTACAGGCTTTGAAAGGAAAAAGAAAAACACAACAGGAAACGATATCTGGCGCAGCGACGCACCGACAAAAGGAAAGCAGAACAAGATCACCGACAAAAGGAATTAACGCAAAAAGTGGCTGATCAAAACCCGATCAGTCAAAGTTAAGAGTGGGAAATATTTGCAACCCCAGGGAGTACGAACAATTACCAGATGGGACTTCATGGTCGAGTTCATGACAGCACATGAACAAGGGGAGTTAAGACTCCTAGGATCTTGCCTTAACAAGTTGGTCGTAGTCTCTAATCCAATCACGGCTTTTGCCGTTTCAAAAAAAAAAACAAGTTGGTCGTAGTCTCGCAGACTCTTAACACACAGTAAGGCGTAAGCACGTTTGGAGTAAGAAGATATGAAGCCGATGGCATGCAATTGGCAACAAAGTGACCGTGCTTTCTTGGCCAGGAAAGCATAAAATAAAACCACCTATGTGAATACCAAGTTCGGGGATTTCAGACATTGGTCCGTCTCCGTAGCCGGCGGCCGTGTTAATTAAGACTACCAAGCGGAAAGGTAATCTGATTTGTCGCTGCGATTCTTCTTTTGAGATGCGTTCGCCAACTTTCTGAAGGGAAGTGCAGTAGATTTCAGCAAAAGGTGGCTTCAGGCTTTCTTCGCATGGGTTATCCATTGCTTAGTTGTGCAGTTATTCTTTACCACCCCCAGGAAAGAGATTCTGTGCGTTTCCCATTGCGTTACTTTCTTCAGGTTACTTCTTCACCGAAGGGTAGAGGAAATCGAAGTCCCTGGTAGATTAGAGAAGAGGACAGTAATATTCTGTTCTTGGCAGATGAGACCGTCTCTACTCTGTAGTCTTTACACGACTTTTTCTTTGGACAAATAGCTGCTGAATATTCACCGACTTCCAATGTCTCCAGTTAGAAGAACGCAAAATTTGCAGCAGCATCCAGCATTCCAGGCTTCCAGCCATCCACACAAACGAGTCCGAAGTGGGTTAGATTACTGGCCTACTGGGCCATGGGCCAAAAACTGGAAAAGTTGGTCCAGCTATCCTTTTCTTTAGACACAACGAAGACAAACATATGGAGTCTCTGTAGTCTAAACGAACAAATTTTATTATTTAACTCCCTTTTCAATTTATTGTTATTACTAATCCCTCGCCAAATTATTTTTAAATATTTTTTTTTTTACCACACCAACATCAGTGATATTGTTTTGTCACGCCATTGGATAAGTCTAGCTAAATGGCACTTCTTGTCACACAACTAGTATGGCCAAAACAACAGTACCACGTCATTGGTGCTGGTCTGCTGGAGTGGCACTGTGGCATGATATGGCTACGCCATGACTGGCGTGGCAATATTGTTTTGCCGCATCATGAGTAGTACCATGGCTAAAAGGGTCAGAATTAGAAGTAAAGTTGGCAATGGGAATTAACAAAACTAGTAAGGAGGTCCGGGCATTTGCGTGAGCATCATCCTTAAAGCATGTTTAAATAACTTGAGAATATATATGTGATTTAGCTTTTGAAAAAAAATATCGTTGGCAAACTCCATTTGCGATATTTTAATGTTATATATTATAAGAGAGAAAATACTCATTATGTTTTTCAATACTTATCACATATGACCAAAACTTTCTTCCATAAATACATATTTGCATAGCAAACACAATGAACATAGAGTAACATAATATTTTTCATTTATATCATTGATATCTCTTTATTTCATTATTGCAATGTTCTGTCTATATACTACATGATTGTAATACACATCTCATATCTTATACTGGTAAAGTCGAGCGAACAACTGTTGATGTATTACTTTCTCCATCCCATAGAGGTTCACCAAATAAAGGGTCAAAATATTCTATTCCTTGTTTGTTTTTTTTAGCATATTCTCTTCTTTCTTAGCCATTGAAAACCATTGAATTTTATTATATAATATATTTTTATTATATATATATTATATGTTTCCTTACCTTATAGTTTTCTCAAATTAGTATATTCTGGAATTCTAATTATGACTGAATTTATATTTTTAGCTTAGTTTGGAATAAAAAACAATCGCTAATTAACTTTGATTTTCGTTGTGAATTTGTATATTTTTTTACTGTACTTCTTATAGAATTCCATCATTTTTTCATTTTTAGATTGGAATTTGTACATGAATCTAGATACTAATGTTGATTTCAAGTTTATGTTATCTTTTATTATACCTGACATGGACTATTTATTTTAATGTAAATTTAACTTTTACTTAATTTTCTGAATTCAAGCTATATATAGGGATTTTAATTTGGAGTTTGTATGTACATTAATTTGCTAATTTTTTCATTCCAAATTTCTTTTATTTTTCCTTGTTATTTTTTATTTAATCTCATATTTCAATTTTAGGTTAAAATTCATATACAATCCAGCAGTTAATGTTCATCTAATTTTTATCTAAATTTCAGCTGCGTAGCGGTTTTTATTTGGAGTTCATATGAAAATCACATGGATAATTTTCATTTGTTTTTTATTCCGAATTTATGTTCATATTTAGTTTTTTTATTTAATTTCAAATCTCAGTTTTATGCTAGAATTCATACACAAATGCAACCGTTGATTTTTATCTAATTTTTTTTCTGAATTACAGCTATGTACGGTTTTAATCGTATGTAAATAAATTTGCTAATTTCTTTTATGTTTTTTTTTTCAAATTTACTGCTAACTTTCATCTAGTTTTTATTTCAAATTTCAGAAATGTAGGGGTTTTAATTTGGAGTTCATATGGAAATCACATTGCTAATTTCATTTTATTTTTCATTTCATATTTTTGTTATTTTTATTTCTAATTTTATCTAATTTTGAAGCCCAGATTTAGGTTAGAATTCTTATATAAATCCAACTTCTATTTTTTTTTCTTCAAATTTTAGCTATGTACCGATTTTAATTTTAATTTATTATATTTGATATGGACTCTTTTTTCAATCTAAGCCATTATAACTCAGGTCCACTAGATGGATGGTTAGATATTTTATTTACATAATAATATTAAATGATTTGTATAGTTCAACTTAGTTCGGGTCCACCATATTAAGGATAGATGTTTTGCTTTTTTACGTGAATTTCTAGCATATTTCTCTATTTTCTTAACAGTTCTAGAATGCATGTCATGAGCTTTTAATATATAATTGATATTTTTAAAAAAAGATTATTTAATAAAAAATTTCGAGTCTAAACCGGATCACAAAATTTCAATTATCAAGTGCAATGTTGTGACATCAAAAGTTCTATGTATTTTTTTTCTTTTGAGAGGGGGTAGTAGAGAATTTAACTAATAGAAAACGGTCTGATTAACGGCCAACGTTGTAAAGTAGGACCCGAATTAACAAAAGTTGAATAAACAAGTGGTAGTGGGTTACAACATGTCTATTAGCTGGTTAAAATTGAACCACCGTCCCTCTCAAAAAAATCGGACCACTGTTATACTATTCAGGGAGAGTTAGATAGAGGGTCTAATGCCCATTTTCTTCAAACAAGTGATCATCAAATCAGCGAGAGAACGTAGGTATACCTATCTTTGTCACTACAATGACATATTGGTAGAAACTATTACCACTGCGCGTGTATATATACTACATGATCTATATATTCTGAGCACCAACGTGCAATGTCAAGTTTTGCCAAACGACAAACATATATAAATAACTCAGAAGACTTGTAGTTTGTCATTGTCATGAATACAGGGCATACAGCTTTTCATTACTCGGTGTTTTTTTTTGTGCTAGCTCCAGCAGATACAGTACGATCAACCAGTCCATGTGAGGACATTCTCACATGCGAATCATTGTGCTAGCCAATCTCGTAAAAGCCGGGGGAGCCAATGAGTAGGGACACACGGAACGGATTAATACTACTCTGTACTAAACTTAGCATGCAACACGGGAAAGCCCCAGCTTTTGCTCCAGAAGTTATGGTGGGCGGCCGCGTGAGCTCCAAAGGCTGGCCGCGAGCCATTCATCATCTCATCCCTCCCTGCATCCATATATATGTCTGTCCAGGTACGTACAAGCCTGGAACCTGATACTATATCCTCAGGCTACGCACAGTTGCACACCAACTGATCAAGTGGATGCTGACGAAACTGATTTTTTTTTATAAAAAAAGCTGCATTGTTTATGTGCAGAACATGGTACGACTAGTTTGAGTTTAAGTACATCCTCCTATGCCATGTGTCATCTCTTTCCCACCACATTCCTTCCTCTCTAACACAAAAAATTTAGATCAGAAAATTTTAAACATGAAGTTTGAACTCGAAAAAATTCAACTAAAAAAATTAAACTCGGAAAACATCAATTTTAAAAATATTTAACCAGGCAAAAAATTTACTTTGAAAATTTCAAATCAGTAATTTTCAACTCGAAAAATTTCGAATCACTCGAAAATATCAGGAAATTTCAATATGGGAACTTTCAACTCGAAAAATTTGTACTAAAAAAAATTCAAATCTAGAACTTTCAACTCGGGAAATTTTAAATTAGAAAAATTTCTAGTGGTGAAATTTTTCACTGGAAAATTTCAAAAACTTTTGGTTAAAAAATTTCGGTTCAAGAACTTTTGAATCAAAAAAATTCGGTTTGAGGACTTTTTGTTAAAAAATTTGGTTCGAGTCTTTCGATTTGAAACAACTCTTTGTTCGAAAAAGTTTCGACTAAAAAAACTTTTAGTTTGAAAGTTTTAACTTAGAAAACTTTTGACTCAAGAAACTTTCAGTTTGAAAAGTTTTTGTCTTAATGAACTTTTGGTTCAAAAAATTTTGATTCAAAAACTTTCAAAAATAGTTAACAAAATATTTCTTATTCAAAAACTTGAAAAAATTGAAAATAAAAACTTTTTTGAGATTGGAGGGAGGGGAATGGAGAAAAGTATGATTAAAAGGATATCACTGAGCGCCGTGACGAGAGAGACTTTGAGGGAGAAGCAAAGTAGGGAAAAGAAGGAGGTGCAGCTACATGCGACAACAAGAGAGCGTTCTATCAGGTGCCATGCAGGTGAACATGATTTTTGGGGCAGCGATCTATCTCGGAGTGATCGATGATCTTCGTGGGCACACTTCCTGTACCACGATTTATGCCGTCATGATCATGATAGCAACGCGAAATAAACACCCTGGTGTAAGTACCATTCCATATCAGTATTGATCTGAAGAACTGACATGCCATCGGTGAATAGTACGTATATGGTTCCGAGTTAGTTACGTTAACTTACGTCCGTGTCAGGGCGGTTAATTTGATTGTCCAGACGAGTCGACAGCCATTCACATAAGCGAATAACAACCGTCCGAGTTTATTTGCTTATCCAGCCGCCGATAATCGAACCGCTTTTTAAAGATTAGGTGATCGATCAGCAAAAAATAGAGGAAAACTTTGTATATGCACGCTTTCTCAAGACATGCACTAATCACCTAGATTAGGCTAATCAAGCAAGCAGAGCAAATGCACATGCCTATCCGTGTTAATTAGTCGCTGGGATTAAGCTTGAGAGACACGACTGTCCAACAAACGAACTGACCTCTCATCATCGCCGTCATCATCAGCTGAGACAGAACAAACCACCGTGCCATCCCCCTGCACCCCACCTTCCCTACACCCGTATCCCACCATATCCAACTTTCTCTAGGACCAGCTAAATATTCCCTACTACGGCCAGCCCAGCTGAGCTCCCGGCCGGGAACACCTCGGCCGCAAGCTGCCGCTGTTCTAGATAGCTAGCTACGTACATCCGCTTGACACATTAATACCCAGCAGCCAAAGTGCCAAGGAAGTAAAAATATCAAGAACGCGTGCAACAGTCTTGCGCGAATAAATGTGCAAACTGTTGGCTTTGACATGGTGCCTAGTGGACTGGTAGTAGTAGCTAGTGGCTGCCTTGTCATGACTGCTGCGGCCGGACGGCGATCGGGCGGTGGCAGATGACGCCGTCGACGCTGCCGGTAGTGGCGCGGCGGTCGGCGGTGGTGGAGCTGGAGTTGGAGACGCGCTCGCAGGAGGGGCACATGGTGAGGGTGGTGGGCGGGGACATGTGCATGTAGAGGTGCGGCGAGACTAGCTTGAGCGTGCGCAGCTCCTGCACCTCCTTCTGCAGCCGCCGGTTCTCCTCGGTGAGCGTGTCGCAGCAGCGCTTCAGGAACTCGCAGTCCACCTCCGTCTGCTTCAGCTTCGTCCTGAATTAAAGAAGCGAAGAAGGAAAAGTTGATGCACTGGTTCAGAACTCGTTGTTGATCGAGCGCGTCGAGCCAAAGCTTAATCTAAACCCCAGCTAGACCAATCTATTACATCAATCCAAAGGTATCATACAGTATAATATTGCATGTGCGTACGTACCTTGCGCGTCTGTTCTGGAACCACACCTCGACCTGCCGCGGCCGCAGGCCGAGCTGCTGCGCCAAGGCTGCCTTCTGCCTCTGCATATATGTAGGGTTTAGAGAGACAGTACATCCATAAGAACCACACGAATACGCATGTATGTTATCTCTAAGCATGCATGCTTCTTGAAAGGAACAATAAGTAACAAGAAAGGGGCCGGTTAATTACAGGGTTTAGAGTGGGGTGCTCCCGGAAGCTGTCCTCGAGCACGGCGGACTGGTCCTTGGACAGCCGGAGTTTCTTGCGGGAGCCGTCGATGCCGCAGCCGCCGTCCTCCTCGTCGCTGCCGCCGCGCAGGCCCGCGCGCTCCTCGTCCGCCGCGACCTCGCTCCGCTTTCCAGGGAGCAGCGGCATCTCCAGGAATCTCCTCTCTGATCGAGAGTTGCACACATGTATGGTATTACTATCTAGTCTCACTAGACACTAGCTAGCTTAATAACACGGAATTAATTGTAGTACTCTTTGAACGCTTTTGGAGTTGAAGTAGCAAGTAACAATTACCTGGAGCGTCGAGCAACATGGCGACATGGTGAGTGCGCGGAGCAAGCGATGAGCTGAGGCTGAGGCTGAGCCCTAAATCCTCGGCCCTCTCCATCATCTCCCAGCTGGGCTCTCTCCCCCCTCTTCTTCCTCCCCTCTCTCTACCTCTACGTACGTGTGTGTGTGTCGAGTTTGCAGTTGGAGTTGGAACTTGGAAGTGATAAAGAATTTGGGGAGAGCGAGGGTCTTAAAGAGATGGGGAGGAATGTTGGATCTCACTCGGTTCTTGGGACAGCAATGATTAACTTGTGGGGCGGGCTCCTTAATTGGTGCAATCATAACTTCCCCACCTCCTTCACCTCAAAGGCTTAAATTAAAATTGCTAGCTTAGCTAACTTCAGCTATTCTCCACTCGAACTAGGATTTCTTTTAGGAAAAAGGTGGGTGTTTTGCTCTTTGCTGGATGTTTTATATATAATCTGGTCCACCGAATGAAGTATCTAGCAAACCAGTGCCTTTTGATTTATGGTCCGTGAACATTATATATGTGTGTGTACGTGGGGCAAAATAAACTAGTTGCATCTAATTTATTCCGTCAGCTCTCGTTCCATGAAAGTAATTTATAACCTAATCCAAAAAAAAATGAAGCGGCCGCCAGGGTACTTTTGAGCTAACTACCATTTTTCACTCATCTAAATCTCGACTACATGTTAATCCTTCAATCAGAGTGCAAATGGAACTCTTCATTCGTAGAATTGCTCATTTAATTTATTTCCCAAGTTAAAATATGAGAGGAGGGGGGGGGGGGGGGCTAGGCAGCTATATTGAAGTACTAGATCGCTGGGGAGCGCCACTTTGGCGCTAATAAGCAATGATCGCAGCACGTAGCAGCAGTGCATGAAGAAATGATTGGCTTTTCGAGTTGGCACCAACCGTATGTAAGGCTTCCCCCGGCTTGAGGATGGACGATATGATTGCAGAGGGCGTGCTCGCGTTGGTAGGGCACCACAGAAAAAGGCCAGTTCAAGTGTCCATTCATGCGAACGCATGGCCTTTCTCCAGGCCCAAATCATCGTGTCCCGCTTTGTGCCGGCATGCACCTAACACCCCCCCCCCCCTCCCCCCTCTCCCGGGTCATCACCCGTCCATCATCATCCCATCATTGCCTGCCGTCCATCCGGCCTTTTGACATGGCAAGCGCCTTGTACTCTTCGTGGGTTAATTTGAAGCGGCTTCTGCTGCATATATGTATACTTGGCTGTTTGGATTGAAGTGACGAGGTCGATGTCTAAGATTTAGGATCTATTAATCGAGTTTTATGAAAATATAATTGTGGATTCCTAGTAAACAAGACGAGAAAGACAATATATAGGGATTGCTTCTTTATTAGCCAAACGGCTCCGCAGAGTATACAGATTACAGAATAATTATAATTATCTGTCATGATTGCAAATGCTAATTGCGAATGCTCTCATATATATATATATATATATATATATATATATATATATATATATATATATATATATATATATATATATATATGTATATATGGGAAATCAAAGTGGCTAATCTATACCCCTTACAACGCACCTAAGCAAATTTTCCTACGTCCACTCTAAATAATGCACTTCATTAGAGATGGTCCAATGTTCGTGCACCCAGCAAAACGTCCCCAGAAACTTGCATTCATCAAAATGAGCGTTTGAGATCTTTCCTCGATCTTACTCACCCACATCCGATGGCCATTATTTAGTGTGTCTAATCATCCTGTGGCCCACTGCAGACCTCCCCACCTACATATTTGGAAGGAGAGCGAATCAAACAAGGAAATAAATAAGGAGGATCCGCATGCAAGGAAAGCAGACTTGAATTTTTTACTAGCCAAAATTGTACGTACTACATATTTGGAAGGAGGGTGAATCAAACAAAGAAATAAACAGGAGGATCCACATGCAAGGAAACAAGACTTGAATTTTTTTATTGTCCTGGCATTGTGATCGTATTTTTTTTTCCGGATATGACCCTTCTCAAGACTTTTTTACAGATCTAGCCCCACAGAGCCTAATTTCAGCGCACGAAGAGCGTTGAATTTTTGTTTTTATTTTTTATCCAAGGAACCAACTGTCTGTGAGTGCTGCT
The DNA here is from genome assembly GCA_036346275.1 of Otatea glauca. Classification (NCBI taxonomy): domain Eukaryota; kingdom Viridiplantae; phylum Streptophyta; class Magnoliopsida; order Poales; family Poaceae; genus Otatea; species Otatea glauca. The sequence goes on from CM070717.1 coordinate 41,744,869, forward strand.
TAATTTTTTTCAATTTTTTCTCGCGGAACCAGCGGCCGGCGAGCACTGTTTAATTTTTATCTTTTTTCCTTGCGGATCCAGCGGTCGGCGAGCACAGTTTATTTTTCCATATTTTTCCGAAATCATCCCTGTGGCCCACAACATACCTTCTCTCACCTCCAGCATCAACAAGGAAAGGGAAACAAACGTCTTCAAATCAAGGAAAAAGAAACAAAAGTCCTGGAAAAGGAAAGGACCATATATTACGTGCTGAGAAAAGGAAATCGCGGGAAAAAAATTCTAGCACCTCTCTGCTGTTTTTTTGTCTCAAAGCTACAATCGCAAATTCATCGCCCGAGAGCCTGATTCAGAAAAATTATAACGATGATACTAATATAGTAAAAAGTTCGAGCTCGAAAGGCTGGTAAATAATCTGCGCCACGCTCATTGAATTTTTCCTACTCGAGGTTACAATCGTAAATTCATTGTCGCGAGTGATTGAGAAAAAATTATAACGATAATGCCAACACAGTAAAAATTTCGAAAAATAAAAAACAATCAAGCGGTGTTCGTCAGCTTAATAATTTTGGCAAAAAAATACATGCTTGGTGGTCATTGAAAAATTCAAGCGTGGGAGAAAAATGAAAAAAATTCAAGCGGTGCCGGCCCTTTGAATAATTTTGGAAAAATATGGAAAAATAAAGCGTGCTCATGATCATTTGGATCATGAGGAAAAAGATAAAAATTAAGCAGCTAATTCATCACCATGGTTCCATGAGAAAAATTGAAAAAATTTAAACAACACTCACAAACCATTTGGTTCGTGGATAAAAATGAAAAAATCAGCGCTCTCATGCATTTGAAATTAGGCTATATGGGGCTAGATCCGTAAAAAATCTCGAAAAGGTTATATTCGGAAAAAATACGATCACGAGTCAAGACGAAAAAAAATTCAAGTCTGGTTTCCTTGCATGCAGATCCTCCTGTTTATTTCCTTGTTTGATTCGCTCTCCTTCCAAATATGTAGTACATACGATTTTGGTCGGAGACGAAAAAAATCAATTGGTTTCCTTGCATGCGGATCTTCCTATTTATTTCCTTGTTTGATTCGCTCTCCTTCCAAATATGTAGTACGTACAATGTGATCACAAGATTATTTACTATTAAGTGTTATATTCATACTTATCTTCTCATTTAATTGATAAGCGGATGTACTACCGTCGTAGCGTTAGCACTGGCATTATACTAGTCTTATTGGTGAAACTGAATACTTGAAATTCAACAGAACCCTGTTTTCTTCTTTTTCTTCTTTAACCATAAATCCAAAAAAAATTCTACCTCCTTTCTTTTTCATGTATTTTTCTGATCAGGAAAAATAAAAATTATGTCAGTTATTTTGAAGTTATTCTAATCTCGTACACACAAAAATTTGCAATTATTCATCTACTACTGGAATTTTGATTTATTTTATCGATGCAAATTGGATTTGGATAGAAGGGTACATTCTTTTATTTTAGATATATATATATATATATATATGTCTTTTTGGTATAGATAGGCTCCTATTTATGCTGAATGAAGACGCGACAATTGTTCTCCATAGGGGTGTCGTATAACTGAGAAGTGTCTTCCCGTCAAATGGTGCCTTCTTGTCAAAGGGTGTCTTTTTCATAGATAACTTCCGAATAATTACGCGTACATGTCAGATAACTATTCGCACGGAGATATGTACGGGGATAACTGTTTGTTCCCGACCAGTTCACTGGTCCGGGTAACTATTTCATTGGTCGGGGATGACCAATGTGAAGTAAAGTTATTGACCACTTTGATTGAACTGGTCGGAGACTTAACCATTCGGTAAGAGTTTGATTCGTTCTATATATTATGAGTTTCATGTATTATAGGCCTATTAATAACATATAGTCACGAATAATTGAGGGTCCAAATAAATGACATTTAATCCTCGTAAGATGTGGTTGGAAATCCTGCTACGTGTGTTTGTTGTTGAGCAGTGCTTCAATGCTTTTCCTTTTAATACAAGTTGTACAAATCTTAAAGCAAGCGAAGTGGTAAGTAATCTCCATCTACCCTTCATTCATACTTTAATATTTGTGTAATTGTAAAAAAAGAAAAGCATTGAAGCACCTCTCTTTGTTGTTTGATTGGTTTCACGGAAAGCAATGGAGCAACGGAGATTATATGCGTGTGCACATTTTGATGGAACGCTTGCTTTATGTGTTTTTTATGCGTGCGATCGAAGATCTCCACGATCGTTAACATATGGCATAGCGTTGGCGTAGTGACTGACATAAACCAGAGGATTGGTGCAAGTTGTGTCTATCTAGCGATTCAATGGTTGTAGATTGCAATGCCTTCATGCACCAAATTGAAGTGCATTAAAATTAGCATTTCCTTTTTTTTTTGATATAGCAATTCCTTCCGCAACATCATAAAAATGCATGTCCGAACTATCGATCTCAATCGAAAAAACAAGAGAGTGAAACTCACTAAAATGAACAAAGCTTATTAATTGCAATCAAATTTAACCTAAATCTATCAACGGACAATATCAATTGCAACATGTGTTTCTCTGATACCCTTCACAACTAGCACTAGCGCATGCCTCCACTTTATGAACTACACATGCATCTGAGGGGCCCGATGTGATAACGATTTCACGGAACATCCATATGCTCTATTTGCCTCTCAGATAATCGCCGCCATGATCAAACATCTAGTTAATCCACTTGGCCGCATGAGAATAATTAGGCTTAGATTACCCCGCTTATTTTTCAAATAAAGAAACTGAAAACTAAGCCCCCTCCTGATTGGAACGTACGTTTCCACCCGACAATCCGTCTACCCAAGAGGGAGATCCTCTCGCACGCAGCACGCATCGATCACCGCATCAATCATGGGCATGGGAGTGGGTGTCCGTCCGGCCGGCACACGGAAAAGGAGCGAGCGTGAGGGGTGTGGGGGGCATGGCGCAAGCGACGTGCGATGCGACGACGCTCGCGCGCTGGACGGGGAAGGGAACCGAGCGAACCTGGGTGTGGGGCGGCAAAATCCAACGGGATCTCGTCACGTGGCCCGGTCCGACATGCCGTGGGCCGGCACGTGGGCGGGCTCGAGACGGGGAGGTTTCGCATTGAGCCAAAGCGGAAAAGGCGCGAGTAACCGCAGGTGACGGCGGGCCCACCACGCTGACTCGGCGGGCCCGCGCGCACCACCAGCAAACCGCCCTCACGCGTGTCGTCCTGTCGTCTTCGATATCCACCACTGCCAATCGTTGTCGTCCTGATCTCACCCTCGCCCGGAAGAGATATCATCGATATAATCCATGTAACCGATTAATCGGGCTTGATCGCCGACGGCATCATGTGTTACATGTGTCTGCATAGCTCTAGAGATAGTCATAGTAAAGGCCTTATTTGGTATGGTTTAAATTCTTTCAGAAGTCACGTAAAACAGGTGTCTAGACAAGTGGACTATAAGATCGATCGAGAGGTTCAAGCTTCTTGATACAAAAAGACTTTTTACTCTGTGCGTAAAACCTTTCAGTCATATCTTCTCTGGAATATGGTTAATTGAGCTTCTAGTAGCTTTGAACTTAGGCTAAGGCAGTTCTAAACAAGACGTGGTTTCAGAAGAGAAAAAAAAAGAGACCAAAGTTTATTCCATTGTGCCGCATGAATGCGATGAGATCTTTGGGCAATTCTCTTTTTGAAAGAATAGGGTATGGATATTTATGCAGTCTGATTCTGATGGGAACAGGTTGACTACTAGGCCCCGGCAGGCAAACCTGGGCAGACAATTTGGCAGGCCTGAAAAATGAAATGTTACTATACCAGACATGCACTTTCACCGCGTGACGAGACAAAGGTAAATGCGCCGTTTCTGCGGAGAGTAACTACTGCCCACACATTAGATTCAGTGACGTAGAAGCGAAGAAGACGGCACGAGTAGATGGATATTGCCGGATGATGTGTTGCACTGCAAACTTGAATTAACCTGGAGGTGTCCTACCGTCCGAGATCCCTTATTGGCTAGCAGCCGTGTTGAAACGCCTGTGGGGATCATGCCCACGTCACCGTCAGAATCATGAGCTACTGGCCATTCAGATCAAACCAGCTGGTGGATAACCGGCAATATATACCTGACTAGGGACAGGGAGTGAAAGCTAGAACTCATGGCTTCCCTAGCACCATAAATTTCGTACTCAAGAATACGCTGAAGTCTGAACTGAGTAGACAGTGAAGGGCAGGGGTCTATGATCAAGTCTCCACCTTTTGCCAAAAACCATTACATCCAAAAATTGAGTAGAGTAACTTGATTTGCAAGGGACAGGACGATGGCCTCGCTGCTTGCACTTGTCTTGCCATAAGTGAAAGGAGCAAGGACAATGATCCTGAACGGGAGGAGAAGAAGAACAGAGAGATATCGACCTGACATGTGTGCCTATATCAGCCACTGCCGGGGCTGCGCTCTTGCCTGTCATCATGTTCTCTTCCTTTCTTCCTATCATGGCGTGGCTGGAATCATTGCCGTGCCAAGGCTGAGGAAACTTGTAACACCCTAGTCTAAATTTTACTCAAAGTCCTACTCTACTCATGTATAGCACCCCGCTTATACTTTTGTCATCATTTCTTTAAAAAGGTTAACCCAGAGTTACTATGTTTGAACCCAACAAGCATTATATATTACTACAACTTACTCTAAATAAACAATATAGGACTAATCTCACTACCACTTCACATAAGTCACATAAACTTTCACATTAACCGACCAGGCTATTTATTACAAAAACTTGCCGTTGTCCATTGACCACGCCCGCTTCCGGGTTCTCACGCATTGCCCTGTATAAGCGCTAGCTTGTCTGGAGTTTAGTCACCTCCGGATGATCGATCGTGTAAATAAAGGCACCGAAGTTTCATTGCCATGATGCTGTTTAGGCCTGCCTGCCAGGGTTCTCCTGACTCCTGAGGGAGATATCATGGTCGCGTTGAATGACCGGATGTACTGTGCAGCGTTACATTGCCCCATGCCATGCGCCTTGGCAGAAAAAGCTTGAAGTGCATTACGTGAGCGTGTTGCGGTAGTGGTGGTGTGCGGCCGTGGGAATCCCATGCGCGCCGACCGGGTGGCCGACGGGGATGGCGCCGCGGGGGACGCGGCAAAGGCCAGTGTGGGAAAAGGCAGCCGGTGTCGTTGTCGGGACTGTGCACTTTGTGGGTTGGGCCAACTCCATAGACCTATGGGTTGTTGAGCGGCTGACTGGGCCCAAATTATATGGCCTTATCATGGACCCTTTGTCCTCCCAGCCCGGTGCGTGCATTTTGTCTTTTTTATGTTTACTCGGCGCACGTTCAGATTCTACTAAAGCCCAAACTAACGCATCCAAATAAGTGCCCATCTTCGAAGCTAAAGCCCACTATCCCTCGTCTACGGCCTGGCAAAAACCGAACCCCACGGCCTACCCAACCACGCCAACCTTGAGCAAATCAATGGCTTTCGCCGAGGGTCCGGGGAGTAGGTATGGCAACAAGAACGTTTCATGGTAGAGAGTGGTGGAACGCCCTTATCCCTAAGAAAAGTAAATTCCCCTGCTCCCTAGCCCCGACCCGACATCGGGAGTCACTTCACCCTGTTCCCTATCCCCATCGAGGCATCGGGTCCTCGTGGGGAGCTATACCCTGATAACAATGACACATAGAACATGGGGGAATCGGGGCGTATCGGTGCTGGTCTTGGAGTCAGCGGCGAGGACGCTGCCGTTGCCGTAGTAGAGCCCAATGATGGTGGTGCCCATTTAGTGCTCCCCGGTCCCTGAAGGTGGGGGTGTCCCCGGAGGAGGAGGGGCCCATGAGAGCGGCGTCCATGGCGGGGGGAGGCAGGCGGAGGACGACGGGCCAAGGCAGAGGGAGCGGAGGATGGCGGAGGGAGGCGGCGGCCGAGGCACTTGACGGAGGAGGCGGAGGGAGCGTAGGAGGTGGAGGGAGTGAAGGCGGTAGAGAGAGTCGATGGCCAGGGCACTTGACAGAGAAGGAGGAGGGAGCGGAGGGTGGCAAAGGGAGTTGACGACCGGGGCACATGACGGAGGAAGTAGAGAGGGCGAAGGGAGGCAGCGGCCGAGGCACTTGACGAAGGAAGCGGAGGGGGCGAAGGCGGCGGAGGGAGTCGATGAGGGCGAGTTGGAGAGGGGGCAGGCGATGGGGGCGAGGTAAGCGTCCTACTGCAGTGCGGGGAATGGATAGGGATTGGAATTTGGGGATGGTCGGGCGGTCGAGCCGAAGGAAATGGGGCCGGGTAATGGATACGGGGACCGGTGGAACATCCCCTTACCCGTTTCCCTCGACGGGGACAAATTTCTCCTGTTAACATCCCCGTGGGGGGAAACTCCCCCATCCCCACCCCTAATAGGGGAATTCCCCACCGAGGAATGGGGAATGGGGCCACATTGCCATCCCTATCGAGAAGGCTTTCCGTTGGCTGTACAACTCAAAAAAGGTGATAAATCCAGCACAAACAACTCGATCTCTTCGAGTCTACGTATGCCATGACCGCGCGGCCAATTTCAAATTTTGTTTTCAGACCACATCAATGAGGCGGTCGAAATCCGAAATGTCGACGAGATTTCGGAATTTTGGCCGAAATTCGAACGAAATTCAAAATTTAAATTTGAAATCTATTAATTTTAAAATCAGAAAAACCAAATTTTTGGTGATTTTCAACCCCTGTGAAAATGGTCTCTCGAGACTAGAAAAATTGGAAAGAATTATGAAAAAAATCATGCAAGCATTTATCTACATTTCCTATATGTTTGAATGCAAAATACTAAGTATTTGAATATAAAATTCCCAAGTTAGGGTTTAGGTTGAAATACATCATGTAAGGCCGAAATCAAAGATAAGGTTTAGGCCAAAATACATCATTGAAGGCTGAAATCCAAGTTAGGGTTTAGCCCGAAATACATCATTTAAGGCTGAAATCCAAGTTAGGGTTACATAATTTGTATATGTATTTTTTTACAAATTTTTAACAAGTATTCCTCATAAAAGACATTACAATTCTCTACAAAAAATTGCTACAAAATCTGGTCCAAAACGCCAAAAATCTCGACAAAATTCACGAAAATCACTGTAGCAAACCCTAATTTTCAAAATTTTTAATTCTGCCAAGATTTGGAATCTCGCCCCCAGTCGAAATCCGAATTTCACTGAGGTTTACCGAAATTTCACGAGATTTTGAACCCTGGCTACGATACAGGAAAGAGCATAAGAACGCGCATCAAGCTCGATAACCATGGTGTTGATGTCTAAGTAAGCCAACGTGAGAGCGACGCTTGGTGTAGTACCCTGGTCTATTAATGTGAAGGTCCATGATGAGCGACGGTGGAATTAGTCTCATATTGCTTGTATAAAGTGTATTATAGTATATAATACCTGTTGGGTACAAACATAGTACCTGTAGGTTAACCCTTTTACACAAAAACGAGGATAAAAGTGTAAACAGGGTGCTATACATGAGTGGGCCCGCCCAACGATGGATTGGACTTTGAGCATAATTTAGGCCAGTGTGTTACACTTGGGCAGTGGAGAGCGAGGTGCTCAACCGAGTGTTGTGGTCGCCTGACAGAAGTTGTGGTATTCCAAGCAATCTTGTTGAGATGACACACTGGCTAAGTTAGGTTAATGACAGGTAGCCTCACATGTCATTTACCTAAATTTGATCAATGTGTCATCCTATATGGAAAAACTGCTCACTCATCACGCCACACATGCAATACTACTACGTAAAACTGGGTCAGGGTGTTATTTGGACCGAATTGCAAAATTTAAGGAGTCAAATGTTTAATTTTATAGTTTGAGATGCCGGATAAACTTTTGAGCAAAATTTTGAGTGTTACATGGACTTTTTCTAATATATAAAGGGGGGACTTGCATCTGGACGTACGATGTTCCCATCGTACGCGATCCTCTGTAAGTACGATGCTCTGTAAGATTTCACATAAGTAGATGGTTATCGGCCATTCGATCTAGTGCAACATAAACTCGTGAAGTGCAACATTGAAATCTTAAGCTTGAAACAACATGCACTCTCATTGCAACAATTCCTCTCACAACCAACCACGTAACAAAACAACCTTGTTGGAAAAAAAATACATGAGTGCAATAGATCAACAAGTCCATTACAACAAAAACAACTTGCTACAATAATTGAGAAGGACATAATGCAACAAATAAAAATAGTTCTTACAACAATGGAGAAAGGGTGTTGTAACATGGTTCAAAATCTCGCCGAGATTTCGGAAATCTTGGCCGAAATCTCGGCTTTCGACTGGGGCTGAGATTCTAAATCTCGACGATATAGTTTTTTTTGAAAATTTTCAAATTGCTACAATGATTTCGATGAATTTTGACAAGATTTTAGATTTTTTGACCGAGAAGATCACAAATTTGATCAGTTTTCATGTTTGTAGGACCAGATTTAGCACCAAATTTTTTTATGGAGAATTATAATGCCTTTTCTGAGGAATACATGTGAAAAATTTGCAAAAAAAAATACATATACAAATTTTGCACACAATGAGCAATAGTTGCAAGGGCTTATACTAGCACCACCAACTGATGTCCTGTAAAATAGTACTCACTGTTTAGCATAGAACATCAAATCTTGTGGATTTTAAGAAGTTAATACGTTTTTCATAAGCAAAACTTCATGAATTGCAATCATTATATGTTTACATTCATTTAGGTTCTAGTAAACATGATAGATGCCGATGCTTTTGTTTCTCTGATTGCTTCTTGAAAGCAAAATATTTCACTGCTATAACATTGACCTATGTGATATTGCAGCAAAAACAAGCTAGAAATCTACAAGAAAAGTATCAAGAATTTATTGTAACACCCAGGTATAATAGGATCAAATATTTAATTGCAGAATGGATGTAACACTACTACAGAAAAGGCTATTACAGACGGTTTGATGAAAAAAACCGTTTGTGATAAGTTGATATCGTAGACGATTCGTGAAACTAACCATCTGTGAAGTATCGTAGACGGTTCTTTTCAGAAAACTAGATGTGATATGTAATCATATCATAGGTCTATGATATCAACTTATCACAAATGATTCGTGAAACTAACCGTATATGATGAGACGTCTAATTTAGGCCTTTCTATGGTAGTGATTTCTAAGTATAATCTCAATTTTCTAGTGAGATCCACAGCAATCAAGAAGTTCAAGCAACAAATGTCCCCATTAAATCTCAGATAGAAATACATCAATATAACCCACAAAGATTGAAAACAAGAAATTTACTCAAGAAACAAGAACCATTTAAATATTTAATAGAGGAAGAAAACGGCTGATGACATTGCAATAGATTAGTATCTGGTTCAAGAAGCATCCTGCAACCTTTTTCTTCAAGCTTCAGCGGTCAAAAGATAGGATTTTGATGGTTCTGAAGGAAAGGAAGTTCTTGTTATGGATTGGTATTGATCTTGGATTGAGACACTAGTAGACCCACAGACCAAGAAGCCATAGCAAAAGGTGGTGTAGTTTGGGGAAAGCTGAAAGATTCTTGAATGAGAAGGTAACAATATTTTATGTGGAAATATTTAGTATTTTGCATTCAAACAAATAGGAAATATAGATAATTTTTGCATGATTTTTTTTTCATATTTTTTTCTAATTTTTTCTAGACTCAGGAGACCATTTCACATGGGGTTGAAAAGGATCGAAATTTCAGTCAATTTCACCGAAATTCCGGTCATTTTGACCAAAGTTTTGGTTTTGTCAGCCTCCAAAATACCGGATTTGAAATCTATTTTATGAATTTCGATTAGATTTCGATCGAAATTCTGAAAGCTCGTTGAAATTTTGGATTTTGGCCATCCCCGATATGTGGTCTGAAAACAAAATTTAAAACCTTGTGTTGTAACAATTCGAAAGAACATAACAGCAAAAGCTTATACAAGGATGTAGCAAAAAAAAACAAAAACAATTCTTGCAATAATCAAGAAGAAAGGGTGTTGCAACGAATTAAGAGAACGGAAAACTGTTGCAATATTTTAGAAAAAGTAATGTAAAATCTAGAAATAAAAAACTCAAGCAATAACTTGACTTAACTGTTGCAATAATCAAGGCCAGCTGAAATGAGTTTACAACAAACTCACTAGAGTCAGAGAAGAAGCGATGGCAACAAAGATCTGAGCACGTAGTAGTAGGAGAAAACAGTCATCCTGGGCGTCATCATCGAAGGCCCAAATCTAGCGTCTTGTCATTGGTAAGCGCAAATCTAGTGGGGGCAAGCTATGCCATATTGCCTCGTTGTGGGCCGCCGCTTCAGATCCTCATGAGGGGAGGAGACATGGATAGAAATCTCTATAAAAATCGGCGAAATTTCGCCGAAATCTCGGATTTTGGATCCCCACGAGATTCAAAATCTCGTTCAGATAAAAAATCGGAAAAAAATTAAATTGCTACAGTAACCTCAGAAATTCTTTGGATTTTTGACCGGCTTTTAAACTTTTATAGCCGGATTTGGTCCAATAACACTTAAGAGAGTCATCTTCCCTGAAAATTTGTTGAAAAGCCGAATTTCTAAGACATTTTTAATTTTTGGCAGAAAAACTGTCAGATTTTTATAAATTTGTACAAGCTTTATAATGATATTAAAAATTTATGGTACTATATTTAATAGTGTAGGATCATACAGAAATTTTTTCAAAATAATTGAACTTCATTTGTTATCTTTAAAAAATCAAAAACAGAATAAACATAATTGGGATAGTAACCTTGTCAAAATTTTATAAATTTGCTTGAGTGTAATCATGATCCAAAATTTTTATGAGAGCTTAATAATTGCCTAAGTACCATTCTGTAAAAGTTAAAAAAAAGTTCAACTTTTTTTGTCTGCTCAATCAAAATTATGTAAGCATTGAACTTCATTTATTATATTTCAAAAATCAAAAAGAGAAAGAACATAAATGGTACAGTGCCTTGTAAGAATTTTATAAATTCACTGGAATGTGATCATGATTCAAAAATTTTATGAGATCTTAAGAATTTCCTTATAACCCTTCTGTAAAATTTTCAAAAATTCTAAACCTTTGTTGATTGCTAAAGCAAATCTTTGTATTGATCATCATGATTTTGTCAGGACATAGCACTGTCAGAATTTTTGAAAATTATTGAAGCTTGATAATCATATAAACTTTTATATAAATATTAATGATACGTAATAACTATCCACAATTTTTTTAAAAAAATTAATAACGTGGTTTGAACCATTCTTCATTTTGTTCAAGTTTGCCGATAAGGCTTTTAACAGGATAATAGCACTGTCCGAATTTTTAAAAATTCATGATGTTTGATCATCACCTTAAAATTTTATGGTAATATTAGTGATATGTCATAACTATGCACAAAAAAATGCAAAAAATTATAACCTCGTTTGTTCTATTTTTCATTCGGTTTAAATTTGTCGGTCAACATTTTATCAGGACAATAACAATGTTTGAATTTTAAAAAAATTCCTCTGATTTGATAATCATCTGAAATTTTTATGAGAGCATAACTGATGTATCAGTAACCTTCAAAACAAATTTCAAAATTTTTCGACATCGTTTGAACCATTTTTCGCTCGATGCAAATTCATCGAAATCTCGCCGAGTTTTTGGGAATTTCGCCAGAAATTTCGTTTTCCCTAGTAGAAACAAAATCGGATTTGAAATTTTGTTTTTGAATTTTGGCCGAGATTTGCCCAAAATTCAGGGATCTCGACGAGATTTCAGATTTCGGTTACCGGCGAAATTTCATCCAAAAACGAAATTTAAATCCTTGGGAGGAGAAGCGTCGCTATGGCTCTGGTGGTGTGCTGCGATTTTTTTGTTAAATAATACATTTTTTATTTAAATTGTAAAAATATACCATGATCTCAAAAAATTGCAAAAATATGCCTCTGTCTCCCTTTGAACGGACGACAAGGGCAACAAAGGCCTCTGTCGCCCTCTAAATGAGCGATTTTAGCACTTGTCGCCTTCTGAATGGGCGACATATGCATTTCTTGTAGCCAGTTTCTAAAGAAAATCATAACTTTTTCATATGATGTCGGATGGAGATGAACTTTATATGAAAATTGTAGCTCTCGACGAGATCTACAACTTTCGTATACAATTTTTTTTATTTGAATCCATTTAGATAGCCAAAATGGGATGAAAAGTTCAGATCTAAACTAGATCTGAAACTTATATCTCGTTTTTGGTAGTCTAAATTGATTCAAATGAAAAAAAATTATATAACAAAGTTGTAGATCTCATCGAGAGCTACAATTTTCATATAAAGTTCATCTCCATCCGAGATCATATGAAAAAGTTATGATTTTCTTTAAAACTCACTGAAAAAGGACATGTCGCCCATTCAAAGGGCGACAAGTGCCAAAATCGCCCAACCAGAGGGCGACAGAGGTATATTTTTGTAATTTTTTAAGATCATAGTATATTTTTGCAATTTGAATAAAAAAATATTATTTTAAAAAAAGTTCGCGTGCTGCAACCTCCCACAAGCCAGTAGATACGAGAGGAGGGGAGATGTCAGTTACTCTGGTGGAGAAAGAAAAAGGAGGATTACGTGAGGTTGAGTGTTTGCTTGAGGACGAAACGTCCCATGCGAACGGAGGTATCTTAGGTTAGTTGGCTAGCGATTCCCCTATCTAAAACTATAAGTACTATTTTTATTACTTTCAAGCTCATCTAACACATTTAGGACCATGTAGGGCCTGCTTGGCGACTTCTGAATAACAACCTTATTAGAAAATGCTTGCACGTCCCTGTGCACTACATATGCCTTCCATGACAACGTATATATTTTCACTCGTAATTTGCTGCTTGGATTACAGCTATAGGTACAAATAGCCCTGCCTCATGCTGTGCAAACTTGCAATAAATATCACGATGAACAAATGCAAAGTTGAGCACGAAATCGATGGATTTCGCAGTTGTCGTTGTCTTCCTCGGCAACTCCAGTAGCAGGGAAACACGGAGAGCTTATGGATCATACCAAGAGGAGCTCTCGTTTATAGACGCCATGATGAACCAACTTTTCTAGCCCTTTGACATACATTTCTTTTAAATTTAGTCTCCATGTGAACATAATTACAAAATTAGCTTTCCCTCTAACTACAAAAGCATTAACAGGTGACATGTGTCACTTGCTGTGCTTCTATACTATAGCATCATTTGCCACGCAGCAGAGCTACGATGCGGCTTGAGCTCAGCAACAGGACATGCCGAGCTCTCCGGTAGGTGTTAGGTAAGTGAGTTAATTAATTAATTAGATGGTTGATTACGTGATTAATTAAGTGATTAATAAAAATAAATTGATTGCTTAGTAGATTTTGATCAATGGGAATGTGCTAGGAGGGGGAGCTCAGCATGAATCCCACGGTCGGGACTATCATTTTTTTTTTTTTTTAAAAGTATGTTGAGAGGCTTAAAAAAAAAGAAGCTTTTGAAATGGATGCTCATGGCTGACGCCGGACTGGTCAAGATCCTCGCCGAGGACATGCTCCTGGTCGATTACGACGAACCTCATGTATGCACAGTAGGCATGGACGACAAACCGGTGAGCGATCTCTACAGCGATGATTGGGCCGTGCTGCAGCTACTTAGGGGAGGAGTGGAGAGAGTAGGAGAAGAAAGTGGTCAAGAGGAAGCGGCCGCAGCCATGTCGGAGCAGCAAACCGCCGAGGGAGGCAAGGGATGTGCTGGGCGATGGAAGTTGCAGAGGCGGCGACATGAGGTTGAGGATGACTGAAGAGGCTTCTCGATAACCTCCATAAAATAAAAAGGGTCTTAAGAGATGCTTTTAATTATTCGGCTGTAAATAAGCATTCCGGCATAATTTAAATTTGGTTACAAGCTCCATCCAAGCAGTCCTGTATGACCCAACGCGAATTTTGTCCAAGCTGGTAATTTACACTGATTTTGGGCCTAAAATCGGCCCCCAAGCAGGCCCGTAGCACTAAAATAAAACGACCCAGGGCCGTAACATAGAAATACTACTGGTGGAAGGATATACATGTAAACGTGGATAACTACGATCACTAAATTGTAAATTACCATCACACATTGCGGTCCAGCTTGTCATATTAAACTGGTAATTGCAAGAGAAAAGCTGACCAAATGTAATTCAAACTTTTTTGTGGAGACGGCTTTGGTACAGGATTTCAAAAATGACTTGAGTGCATTCAATCTGACTATCATATAACATGGTAGTTTGAAGAGAATATCCAATAGACAAATCAGCTATGAATAACCAATCATTCACAAAATTACCGTACCGGTATCAGATACTTATCAAAAATAGCGATCCTCCGCGATCCTCGGTGAAATTTAGTATTTAAAATTAATAAAAAATAATCACGATCCTTCTCTAATACTCTGCGATACTCCTCGATATTTCTAGGCTAAAAACACAGCCAAGTTCAATCCAAATCATCTCTCATAATCCTAAAATATCTCTTACTCATTCTACCCAAGCATCTCTTACAGATGACTCCTCTAAAATCCCTAGACCCGGTCGCCACCATCCTCAACCCAGCCGGCCGACGACTGCTATTAGCTGCCACCTCCCCTCCAGCCTCCCTCGATCCTATGGGCCATCACTACCGCCTTCCCTTCCTTCTCCCTCTGCGGTCTCGCCGCCGCCTTCTCCCTCTGCAATCTCACGATCATCGCCTTCTCCCTCTACAAGCCACCGTCGCCTCGTCTCCCTTCTCCTTCAACCGCTAGCCCGTCACCCAGCCTGCTAATTGCCACCGTTGTCGTCTCCCTCCCTGCAATCTCGTCACCGCCTTCTCCCTTTACAAGCCGCCATCGTCTTCTCCCTCCGCTATCACCTTCTCCCTCTCACATTTTTTTTATTTTTTTTAAAAACATATATGTCGGGGATCGGCCATCCTGACACGTGTTCGTACCCCCCCGGGGGGGAGGGGGAGGGCTTTAAACGGTCCTCCTCTGACCTCGGGGGACTATTTCTGGACCCAACGCCCCTGACCCGGACTCCCATGTAAAACGGCGGCCCGGGGTAATGAACGGACTGCTCCAAGCCCGCCACCGACCAAAGGCCCCGCAAGGCCACGAAGGACACTCATCCCCCAACCTAACCGGCTGCTCCGAGCTCGTCCCGACCAAGTAGGACGTCCGCCTCGCTTCATGGTCGGACTCCCGACTCTCGACCGACCGAGGTGACCCCACCAAAGGCGATGTCGGACCCTCCGCCGGCCACCAGCCACGTGCCCTATGACCACGACCGCTTGAAGTGACCACACGGGAGCAGGCCGCTCCTTCCCTAGGCAGCGCGAAGGTCGCCAAAGTCAAAACTCCGGTCCCATCGTCCAGTCACGCGCGGTATGAGGGTACGCTCCCTCCCGAGGCGGAGCAAGGACCACGCATTGCAACGTCAGCATCTGACAGGTCCACAGAGGGCAGGTACGATGTTTCCCAAGAAAACGGCAGGCTGCTCTGCTCAGTGAGTCTACCAACCCGGCGTGGGCGAAACTGGACGACGACCAGTCATCAAGACGGAAGACTGGGGTTCCTGGGACACTCTCCATCCTTCCCTCTCCCAATTCTCCGTGTAACTCGCCCCTCCATTTGTAGAAAGGAGGCGGGCTCTCTCCTTTTGAGCCAAGTCTTGCGAACCGTGATAATACTTGTACACCCCTATTCATCGAGCCCCCCTTGTAACGCTCCCCGGAGGAGCCTTTAGTTCTTTTTCGCCACGGCGGGATCGAGTAGAGCATTACCGATCTAGGGGGCTCGAACCAGTATAAACATTGTGTCCCCTGTTTGGTTGTCCCTTTTTTCCGTGCTGCGCGCCCACCGAGGTCCCTCCTCGGACGAGCGAGGCTTTGGGCCTCGCCCCCTTGCACGATCCTTCCCCCTTTTCTTTGCGGTCGACGGTCCCGATCGTCGACAACTGGTGCCCACCGTGGGGCCCGAAGTTTCGTTCGTCCAAAGCTCGTTATCTCGGCGGCATCAGCACCTCTAGCTCCACCGCCGGCATGTCGCGAACAGCAAGCCTGGGCTCGGACGCTGTCCCCGAGTGCCAAGGCTCCACATCCATGCTCTCGCCCTCCTTGCCGCCTCGCGAATGTCGGGCCTTCGTGGCCAACGAACGTGAGGCGACTCCTGGGGCGGACGACGGCAGCCCGGAGACTCCTCGGGAGGCGCGCCGGCTCGCCCAGGTTGCCATCAACCAAGCCATCGCCGCTATTCGGCAAGAAGAGCGTGGTATGGCCCGCCCTGTCCGCGGCCAGCCTCCCGACCGGACGAGCTCGCCTAAGAACGCTGCATGGCCATCGCTCGGGTCATGGTCGACCCGCCAGCCGGCTCGGCCCTTTTTCGACGATCCCTGGCCGAAGAGCTCAACAAGGCGACCGACAGCGTCGCACCTCGACGGCGAACAGCTCTCGGGCTCGGTCTCGCCCATGGCGGCAATGACCTCCGTCGCATGATCACCGGCCGTTCCACCGGCAGGCTCCCCCGTTCACGGGCTCGCACCCCAACGTCGTCTCCTCCGCCTCGCCGTCAAGATGAGGTGGGGCGCGGAACCACCCGCCGTCAGTGGCGTAATAGCGATGCTCGCTCGAGCAGCCATACTTCCGGAGACCTCTCCCCAGACGTTTCACCCAGGCGCCGGAAGATCCGTGACCACCCGCGCCACCACCGTAACAACGCTCCTGTCGACCGACGTGGTCGGCGCGGGGTGCGCCGCCGGCTCGAATTCCTGTCGGTGATGGCGACTCGACGCCAAGCGATGGCGCTGTAGCCTTCCCGCCTCGGTGCGCGGGCAGCTCGGCGACCTCCGTCGGGTACGCTGGCCGGTCCGGTTCAAGCCGGCAATAATGGAATGGTTCGACGGGACCAAGAACCCCGCGGAATTCCTCTCCATATACTCCACCGCCGTCTTGGCGGCCGGTGGGGACGAGGCCGCGATGGCCAACTATCTCCCTACCGTCTTGGATGGGGCCGCCCGCACCTGGCTCTTCAACTAGGCGCCCGGCACCTTTCGGTCATGGCGTCAGTTGCGGAACGCCCTCCACTCCAACTTCCAGAGCTGCTATGAGCGGCCCAGACGAGAAAGGGACCTGGACCGTGTTATCCAGGGAAAGAGGGAGCACCTGCGAGACTTCGTGCGCGGATTCACCCGCGCGCGGAACTCGATTCCCAACATCTCTGATGAAACCGTCATCAAGGCCTTCAAATTCGGTGTCCGAGACAGACACCTTACGGAGGACCTCGAGATCGCTACGAGGCTCACAGTCAACAAACTATTCCGCATGGCGGAACGATATGCAGACGCTACGAGCTGTTCCAAGAGTTCTGCGCGGATATGGGGACCAAAATCTGCTATGCCTCGGTAAGCCATCCCCAGAGCAACGGAGCGGCCGAGAGAGCCAACGGGCAGCTCATCCAAGGGCTCAAGAAGCGAGTTTTTGACGAGCTCGATCGGCGCGGCTGGGCTTGGGTGGAGGAGCTCCCCACCGTCCTTTGGTCTGTCCGCACCTCCCGGTAGGCAACGGGACGAGCCCTTTCGGCTCGTCTTGGGCCGAGGTCGCCCCGCCGCCGAGGTCACGCTCCGCTCCGTCAGGGCAAGCTCGGTCGACCAGGTCGACCTCGAGCATGAGCGGTCCCTCGACCTCGCCCTGGCAGAAGAAGTAAGGTGCCGCGTACTGCTGCGCTCGGCACGCTACCTGCAAGATCTCCGCAGGCACGCCGCCCGAACCGTTCGACCCCGGGGCTTCCGCGTCGGGGACCTGGTCCTAAGACGAATCCAAGACCGTTCCCACATCAATAAGCTGTCCCCGCTGTGGGAGGGCCCCTATAGAGTCGTCTCGGCAAACCACGAGGGAGCTTACCGTCTGGCAGCCCCCGACGGCAGGGAGCTCTCGAGCTCGTGGAATGTGGACCAGCTCCGGAAGTTCTATGCCTAACGTTCCTCCATCCATGCTTGAGTTGAGATATTCCTTCTTACTACCGTACTTGTTTCTTGTGTCCCAAGCAATCGCGACCCGGGCGCTTGTGTCACCGTGCTCTGGTTCAGCCCAGGTATGCGCCTGTAATAAAGTCCCCTTCGTCTCCGTCGCTAACCTCTTCTAGTTTATGGAGGGGGATGGCGCCCGCCACGACCGAGCCGCAGTCCTTCGTCAAGGGTCGCGCCATCTTAAGAGCCCTCGGCCCCAGGGCTCCGCCCGCTTTCTCGCGGCCTTAGTTCTCCTTTCTTTTAGGACGCCTCGAACGCCGCGACCTCGCGGCGTGACCATAAGGGCAACCATAAGGTCACGCGGCAGGCCCGACCTAGGGGCGTCCATGCGTGTTCTCTTTTGCAGCGCCTAGGGTCGCGTTCTCTAAGTTCGCCTCGGGGATGAACAACCCAAGCCTGGGCATTCCTAGGATCGGGAGCCGCTGTAAAACGATCCTTATCGAAGTAAGCCGGCTATTCCCCCGTGCTGCCAACCATTGAACATTCTCAGAGGGCGCCCCGAGCCCGATGACGTTTCCCGGGTTCGAAGGTCGCAGTTTTAAAATTCACCACCGGGGATGACTCGGTCGCAATAAGTCGGCCTGCGCAATAAGCCGACCTTTCCCCCGGGCCCGAGTGGCCAGGTTCGAATTTCTAAACCGCCCTTTGAGGGGGCCTCGCCGAGCTTGAAGCATTCCCGAGCTCGCCGGGCCAGACCCGAGGCCTAAATCTGGTCTGAGCCTGAGCTATCCCAGGCTGGCCAGTCCGAGTTGTGCCCAAACCTGAGTACTGCCAAGCGAGGCCTCGGTTGAGGACGTGTTCTCTAGGTTCGCCTCAGGGACGTCAGTATCCCGAGCCTGATGCATTTCCGGGCTCGGAGGCCGCTGTAAAACGATTCTTATCGAAGTAAGCCGGCTATTCCCCTGTGCTGCCGACCATTGAACGTCCTCAAGGAGCACCCCGGGCCCGATGGTATCTCCAGGCTCGGAGGTCGCGATCCCCAAAATTACCACCAGGGACGATCTTGGTCGCAACAAGCCGCTCTACCGCAATAAGCCGACCAATTCCCCCATGGCCAAATGGTGAAGACCGATCAACCCGAGTCGTGCCCGAGCCCGGGTGATTCCGGGCGAGGCCTCGGTTAAAATGACCTTGAGCACCTTTAGCTCGGTCAGCCAAGGCCAGGTGCAAAGTCTACAAAGGCGATACGAGCTAGCAAGCGAGCTAAGTCTTCCAAAGAAATGCGACTTTACAAAATTAGCAGAAAGTTACATTGTCTTTACAAGGGGGTGCGAATCCTTCGCCCCCCGACCCATCTACTAAACTTTAAATTTTACTCTACAGACATATCTCAGCGAGCTTCTCCTGCTCTAGGTCGGAGACCCTCCGCCGCAGCGCGATAACCTCGGCCTCGGCCCTGTCGACCCGGTCGCGGTCGCTCTGAAGCTGAGCCAAGGCACTCTTCCCCGCTCGAGCCACCTGCGCCAACTTCCCCTCAAGCCCGGCGACCCTGGCCTCGGCCTCGGCCGCCTTAGCTTCTGCTCCGGTGGCCCTCGCCTCCAATCCGGCCACTGTCTTCTCGAGCACAGCCACCGTCACTTCAGCCGCCATCACCTTGGCCGTGAGCTCAGCTGCCTCGGCGCGTGCGGAGATCGGGTTCCCCATCTGCGTCCGGAGCCCCTCCACCTCCTTCCGCGCGGCTGCAAGATCCTTGAGCGCGGTCGACGCGACCGAATGGCTATCCTCGTGGGCCATGTGGGCGACCTCAAGGCGCTCCCGGAGTCCCTCCGTCTCCTGCCGCGCGGCCTCCGCCTTCGAGCGAAGGTCGGAGACCTCGAGCTCGAGGCGCTGGATCAACACCACCGCGCTCACACGGTTCTCGTCCAGGACATCCTGCGCCTTTCGATGGACTCGGGCGAGGGTCTCCTCCGCCTCCTTCCGCTCCTCCTCGACGGACTCGGAGAGCGCCGCGGCATGAAGGTCCCTCTCGGCGTTTAGCTCCCGCTCGGTCTTCCGGGCCCCGCGCTCCCGCTCGGACTCGACGGCCCGCGCGAGCTCAAGGGCCCGGGCCTCTCTCAGGCGCAAAGTCTCCTCCCGATCACGCATCGCGGTAGCTTCGAGCTTGGCAGCCTCCCTCTGACTGACTTCGATAGTGGCACAGAGGGATCGGAAGCTGAGCGCGTGGCTGCGCACAACCCCGTACCCCTGGGAGATCAGCCGTAAGTCATGCGAAGAGAAGGGAAACATCACCACAACTACAAGGAAAAGGGAAAAAAGGAAGAGAAGGAAAAGTCACCACAAATGCGCTTACCGCCGCTAGTCGATCCTCCAGCGTCGGCAGGTCGATGGCGCCGTCGAAACACCGAGGCAGTTCACCCGCAGCGACAACCTCGGCGGCCCTCGCCGCCACGGTAGCGTCGGCACCCCCCGAGGACCCAGGGTGACCCGCTTCGGTCAGGGTGACGGCAGCCGAACCCCTAAGGCTGGCAAGCGGCTCAGGGACTCCCTGGCCGCCTCTGACCACTCCCCCTTCGGCCACCTCGACCACAGGAGGGAGCCCCATCTCAGCCGTCGGTCCGAAAATTGTCTTCCGCTCCTCCGGCAACTCCAACACCGCTGGGGACGACTCCGCCTGGGGCAAGACGACCACCCCGGTATAGGTACTGCGCACAACAAATTGTTAGGGGTTGCTCGAACGACCCTACCGTCACAAAAGTTGAGAGGCAGGAGGGGGTACTTACTGCGCCGAGCGGATGCGCGGCAACCTCGTTTTCTTTGCCGGACCTCCTCGCGGAGGGGAGTCGGCTCTCCGTTTCCCCAGGGACTCCGCCCTCGGGAACGCCTCCACCCGAGGCGCGACGACGACGGCGCCCTCGACCACAGCACCCCCGACCACGGCACCCTCGGTCGCGGCGCTCTCGACCGCTTCCCCCTCGGCCACTTCATCCTCCTTAGAAGACGCGGCGAGTAGCACCCGCCGCGTCCTGGGTCGCGGTATGAGGCGGTCGTCATCCTCCTCGACCTCGCCCTGGACCACAAGAAAGGTCAGTGCCCCTCGGACGCTCGAACGCCTCGACAGGGCGGGATGACGAAAAATGTATGAAAGCCGTACCTGGCGCGACGAATCCACGACAGCAGCGCGAGAACTCCCCCCTCGGGAGCTTAACGCCAGAGCTCGTGGCTCACCGCATATCCGGGCCCGTGGCGGCGAAGCCGCCCTGGCTGGCAGAGAGGCAAGGATCAGCAAAAGAAGGACCAAGGAGGCAGAAAAGGGGAAGCAAGCTCAGGCTCGGATGTCCCCGAGCTCGGGGCGTTCGAACTTACCACGACCCGGTCGCCCCACTCGACGTGGGTCTTCTTGGTAACATGCCTCGGGGCGTCAGGAGCCGGCTTCTTACTCCCCTTCTTGCCCTTGACCAGACCAGGGAGCGGCAACAACTGCTTCGCCGTGTCCCAAAGCTCCCTGGTCGCCTGCGCGAGCTTATCACGATAAGCATCCGAATCCGAGCCCCCGAGACCAAGGTCAAGGCGAAAGCTATTACCTCGCTGCTCCACCCCAAGACATTCTTGGGGACGTTGCCGCCGAGATCATAGGAGGTGGCAGCCTTCCCGAAGATCTCCTGCATCCTCGAGACGATTCAGGCCTCCTTCGGCGCTGCAAAAAGCCAAAAAAGAGAGCATCAAGAAAACAAAGGAACACCGACCAAGGCCTGAAAGAGCTTAGGGTCGGGCAATGCTAACCCTCGTGGCCTTCCCGGGTGGTGTCGTGCCTCCCGACGATTTCTTAGAAGGGATGCAACCTCTTCCGAAGAGGGAGCACACGGTTCCACAAGTAGTCATAAACGATCGCTTGCCCCTTGAGCCCGCGCGTGGCGCAGATATGGATGAAGGCGACCACCGCTTGGTCGGCCGCCGAGTCCTCTGACTCCGGGGTCTCCCGCTTTCCGTCGATCGCACCACCAATATAAGCAAGCCCGCTTTGCTCGCCCTTCTTCAGATAGAACCACTTCTCCGTCCACGGTCCGAGCGAGTCTCGGGTCGGGATTTGGAGGAAGGAACAAGGGAGTCCCGCCCGCAACCAGAAGTAGAGACACCCGACGACGGGGTCCTTCGCGGTACGGGACAAGGAATAAAAGCGGAAGAACAACGAGGGGTGGGAAGAACGCCAGAACCCTCGCAAAGATGAGCAAAATAGAAAGGTGGAGGATGGAGTTTGGTACCAAATTAACAAGCTCGATCTCACATTGTGCGAGGACGCGATCAAGAAATCGCTCTCCGGGTTCGCGCACCGAAGAGCATATATCGCCCGTGCTCACGATCTCGTCGTCCCGAGGTTGCGGACGTTTCCCGGACGGAGCCGCCAGTGAACGGATCCAGCAGCCCCAAAGTCTCCATCTTCTTCATCCGCTCCATGGTGGCGTACTCTCCGAACCGCCATAAGGACAGGGCGGGTTAAGCAAAGGGCGAAGGCACCAGCGCAGGAGAAGACAAGAACACGAGCGACCGGGGGGGGGGGGAGAACCCCGAAGGCAGCGGCCCCCGATCTTTAAAGACGTCTCGTCTACCGACGTTACCGTCGCCTCAAAAAGGCGCGCCCGTAGCCAGCGGACGGTAACCGAGGCGCCAAGGCCCTTCGAAATCCCTGCACGGGCGCCTTTCCACAGCACCCGTCGAACCGTCCCTCCAACTTCCCCGTCCGCGGGAACCCCAGGCTTTCTGAGCCCACTCAGAAAACAAGGTGCTGGAGTTCAAGTGTCGCCAAGAACGATCTCGCCAGAAAGAAACCCCGAACCCGGGCGAAGGAGCGATCCCTCCTCGAAGACTTGGACTCAAGAGCGCCTAGAGTCTCAGATCGCTTCTTGAGCCTCGGGGGCTGGTTGTTGGGGATCGGCCATCCTGACACGTGTTCGTACCCCCCCGGGGAGGAAGGGGGGAGGGCTTTAAACGGTCCTCCTCTGACCTCGGGGGACTGTTTCTGGGCCCCGACGTCCCTGACCCGGACTCCCATGTAAAACGGCGGCCCGGGGTAATGAATGGACTGCTCCAAGCCCGCCTCCGACCAAAGGTCCCGCGAGGCCACGGCGACACTCATCCCCCGACCTAACCGGCTGCTCCGAGCTCGTCCCGACCAAGTAGGACGTCCGACCTCGCTCGCGGGTCGGACTCCCCCGACCTCCGACCAGTCTGAGGTGACCCCCACCAAAGGCCAGGTATCGGACCCTCCGCCGGCCACCAGCCACGTGCCCTATGACCACGACCGCTTGAAGTGACCACACGGGAGCAGGTCGCTCCTTCCCTAGGCAGCGAGAAGGTCGCCAAAGTCAAAACTCCGGTCCCATCGTCCAGTCACGCGCGGTATGAGGGTACGCTCCCTCCCGAGGCGGAGCCAGGACCACGCATTGCAACGTCAGCATCTGACAGGTCCACAGAGGGCAGGTACGATGTTTCCCAAGAAAACGACAGGCTGCTCTGCTCAGTGAGTCTACCAACCCAGCGTGGGCGAAACTGGACGACGACTAGTCATCAAGACGGAAGACTGGGATTCCTAGGACACTCTCCATCCTTCCCTCTCCCAATTCTCCGTGTAACCTGCCCACTCCGGCTGTATAAAGGAGGGCGGGGCTCTCTCCCTTTTTTCAGGCTAAGTCTTCGCGAACCGGCAGTAATACTTGTACACCCCCTATTCATCGAGCCCCCCTTGTAACGCTCCCCGGAGGAGCCTTTAGTTCTTTTTCGCCCACGGGCAGGACTGGAGTAGAGCTGTTACCCGATCTAGGGGGCTCGAACCAGTATAAATATTGTGTCCCCTGTTTGGTTGTCCCTTTTTTCCGTGCTGCGCGCCCGCCGAGGTCCCTCCCCGGACGAGCGAGGCTCTGGGCCTCGCCCCCTTGCACGATCATTCCCCCTTTTCTTTGCGGTCGACAGTCCCGATCATCGATAATATATATTCGTTGTATCGTCGGATTATTGTTTTTGAGAAATTGTGCAAATCAGAACACCCACATGACATCGGTGCATTAGCACAGGAGTGAATGAAGAAAGCGCTGTGAGAAATACGACTTGTTGAAGCACCATGACTTGTTGAAACACACAAGGATTCAAATTTCGTTTTGGATGAAATTTCGCCGGTGACCGATCTCGGAATTTCAGGCAAATCTCGATTGAAATTCAAAAACAAAAATTCAAATACGGTTTTATTTCTACCGGAAAAAAATGAAATTTCGAGCGAAATTCCAAAAATCTCGACGAGATTTACCGAGATTTCGGTGAATTTGCACCGAGCGAAAAATGACTCAAACGATGTCGCAAATTTTTGAGTTTTTTTGGAGGTTCTTAACACATCAGTGGTGTTCTCATAAAAATTTCATATGATTATCAAATCTAAGGAATTTTTAAAAATTCAAACATTGCTACTGTCCTAATAAAACACTGACCACCAAATTTGAATAGAATGAAAAATGGAACAAAAAAGGTTAGAAAGTTTTGAATTTTTTTGTGCATAATTTTGACATATCACTAAATATTTCCATAAAATTTTCAGGTGATGATCAAGCTTCATGAATTTTTAAAAATTCGGACAATGCTACTGTTCTGTTAAAGACTTACCAACAAATTTGAACAAAACGAAAAGTAATTCAAACCACTTTAGAAATTTTTGAAAGTTTTTGTGCATGGTCCAAATGTATCATTAATTTTCTATAAAATTTTTTGACGATGATCAAGCTTCAAGAATTTTCAAAAATTCTAACAGTGCTATGTTCTGATAAAAGCCTGATGATCAATACATAGATTTGCTTTACCAATAAAAAAATGTTTAGAATTTTAAAAAATTTTATAGAAGGGTGCTAAAAAAATACTTAAGTTCTCATAAAAAATTTTGAATCATGATTACACTCCAATGAGTTTATAAAATTCTTACAAGGCACAATAACATTTATGTCCTTTCTCTTTTTGATTTTTAAAATATAACAAATGAAGTTTAATGCTTACATAGATTTAATTAACCAAACAAAAAAAATTGAATTTTTTTGAAAATTTTATAGAATGGTATGAGACAATTCTTAAGCTCTCATAAAAATTTTGGATCATGATTACACTCGAGCAAATTTATAAAATTCTAACAAGGTTACTGTTCCAATTATGTTCATTTTGTTTTTTATTTTTTAAAGATAACAAATAAAGTTCAATTATTTTGAAAAAATTTCCGTATGATCCTACACTACTAAAGATAGTACCATAAATTTTTCAGATCATCGTCAAGCTTGTACAATTTTATAAAAATATGACATTGTTTCTGCCGAAATTTTAAAATGTCTCAAAATTTTGGTTTTTCAACAAATTTTCATAGAAGATGACTTTCTTAATGGCTATTGGACCAAATCCGCCCATAAAAGTTTTAAAACCTGTCAAAATCACGATTTTCTGGCCAGAATGGGCGAAATCTCGACGAAAAGCCAAAATTACTGTAGCAGTTATTTGGATCTGGTAGGGTCTAAAATCCGAGATTTCGCCAAAATTTGTATCCTTGCAAGCACCTTTTGTTTATATGATCTGCCCATGTTAAGGTGACACTGTGATGACGTCCATATCCTGCATGCTGGAATTCCTGACAGAATACTGGAATGTCCATCCATGGCACGCCCCGGCATGCACTCCTTTCTTGTTGATCGCAAATACAGCACCAACGAAATCCGGGTACTTACGGGCAATTCTCGATATAGCATTAATGGCAGCATCCTGAGGCTCCATCCCCCGTCGCATGCTCTCTACTACTTGATAACTGCAACAACATTTATGAGAATATTACCTTGTAGTGGATGAGACCGTCGGTTAACTTGGGCAACTAACAAAAAAAAAACCTAACATCAGCTTAAATAGATATTGGAAAGGTCAGCCTTAAATTTGGATGCGAAAATATGGGCATAGTTGGATATCATTGTATCCTAGGATGCAGCTTTCCAAATAACACCACAGAGGGAAAAGGATGTATGACAATCAGAAGATGGCATCCTGTCATCTCTTTTTTTTAGTGATTAATGAAGTTCTAATTGAGAAGCCCTTTTTTTTTTCCAAGAACAACTAGTAGTCGTTTCTCAATTACCGATGGCATCCTGTCATCTCTTTTTTTTAGTGATTAATGAAGTTCTAATTGAGAAGCCCTTTTTTTTTCCAAGAACAACTAGTAGTCGTTTCTCAATTACCATGGAAGGAAGCGCATCATAACATCACCATCACCAGTTGCTCCACAAGCCCCAATTTCATCATCACCATATGCAGAAGATCCTGGTATTGGTCCATCACCTACCCTAGAATCAAATGATTGGTCAGTACTCAATAGGCAGTACTCAGTAGTACTACCTATCGACAGCATAAATAGCAATTCCACACCACTAAAAAACTGTGAACTGGCCACAAACTTCATTTATGTTGTTAAACATAGAGTATTTGAGAAGGTAGAAATGCAAACCAAAAGGCAGCTTCAAGTAGTATTAGTATATAACTATGAGCTGGTCATAATCCAGTTTGGAGAAAAACTATAAATCTGTAATTCTGTATAACAGGACAGATGAGTCCCATCATTATTGAGGTGATGAAATTTCTGACGATGCACCAACATTTCTGTTTGTTTTATGCAGCCACACGGAAAGTAGCAACATCATCAACAAACCCCACTCACCAGTGAAAAAATATACCAATGTACAACACATCTACTACGAGAAGACATGGCAGTACTTTGTCATATCATTATTCATCATACAGAAGTTCAAATACCGCACTCATGCATACACTGTTGAAGATGCTTCGAATGACCAGACACCATGGCGAATTGGAATTAGATAATCAAACAAATAGAGATTATGGCTATCAGAATAGGATGCTAGTTATATGAATAAAAGGACTAGCAATTTAGCCAAAGACAGGTGTCGTGCTAACTTGTAATATGAAAGTGCCCAACAGCAGGCAAAATGCTCACCTTCCTGGAATTTTGAACGTAGCACCGTTGGTTGATGTGCCAACTGCTACATGACCCATCTAAACAAAAACATACTACTGTTACTTTCACATCAATAGAAAGAGTAAACTGATTTTAAATGTTCTAGGCACCTTGTCAATCACAGCCATAGAGATTGTGTCATGGTTGTGCCGATTAACAAACTTCGAATGGGAGTTTATTGGTTCCGGTAAATTATCACTTTGCAACCATCCTTGACAGATGTGCCCTTGAGTCTCCTGTACCGCACCTCTAATAGGGTCCTTTGACCCAACCAATGGTATATTGATAGGATGGTATGGGCCACAGCTACCAGCAGGGACAACATTTTTCCAAAAGTTAGGTTGGCAATGGTTCTGCCTCCAATTTGTCCATTTCTCGATTGACTCCGGTGAGCTAAGGTTACTTGGTCCTGTAAGGCCCATCAAAATTGCAAAGGCTGTTGCCTTCTCTCCAACAAGAAGCGTATGCTCGGTGTGCTCCATGACCAACTTTGCTGCCTTAATTCCATCCTTCACATATCTCATGGCAGCTACCGCTCCAATTTCCATTGTTGCCTGCCAGTTTCCTCAAGCAAAAAGAATGCAACATATTACATCCCCCATGAAAGCTGGAACGTAAACAGCAACGTGTACTGCAGCTTGAGTAGGTAAAATAGCTGTTACCCCATTCATGATAAGAGCATCTAATGTCGTTTCGCCGTTCTCATCTGGACTTCCACCTGGACCAACTGCGTAAAGTGTAAAGCAGATAAAATCAGTACTATGGTCGATTCATGAGGCACACAAAAAATAGGCAAGTTGTGAAACTTCAAAAGTTGCAGGCATGTAAGCAAGGGGTTCTGCTAGATCTTTACTATATATTAGTGGATTTAGAACCCTAGGTACAACTGGAGAGTACTTTCTGAACACAGTAACATTTCTTTCCTAATAACTATCGGCAGCATAATAGTAACTGCACTTAATGTTGTGCTACGATGTTAGGCAGAAAAAAATTGTGGGTGAATTGATGACCTTTTTAATTAGGTAAGAGTGAACTAACGTGACCAATGTTTACGATCTTTTAATTATTGAGACTTCTTTTGTGATATATGTCATTATTTGGTTTAAAAAGACTGCTTTCAGAGAGGCCCACCAATAGGGAGTACACTCGATTTAAAAAGAGTGCAAAATAAAAATAGCACTCTTCACTTTACATTTTGTGGGCAACTTTAAAGGGATCAAGCTTATGCTAGAATGGTCACAAAGTAGGCTTCTAAAAATGCTGGAGGAAGGCTTAAGGTTCTCAACATAAATGGGCCTTAAGCACTGCAAAAGATCGTATTTGAGTTCTGCAACTATTGTGTTTATTTCTCACATCAAAAGAGTGTACTAAATTTTGGTTCTATGTACAATAGACAGCAGGTGGAACTCAAATGGGATCAACGGCTTATCAGAGACATTTTGGCTGCAAACATATTCAGAGTGTTATGAGAGTCTCATGGCAGAAAACAGCATGTATGGAGAAGTCCTAGTCCACTGTGGTAGTGTGCTATATTGATATGCAAATTTCAAAAAGACAGCTTTGTATACCAGTCCTAATGCATTGACCACAGCACAGCATATCTGCCAGTGAAGAGGTTAAAGCAGGTATGATCACCTGCAGCTGATCCACTGTGCTATTTTGTAATTTTGTTATCACATATCGATTTAAAAAGTTTTTCCAACCAATCTGACTAATGCATCAGCATTATTCATATATCATCACCATTTACCAGGCTCCCACTTCAGCTAAGTGGCTCGTGAGCTAAAATCACGGCCTGGCCACTTAGCCGCATCCAACCCGCACTCCCAACAAGCACAGGCACACCCGTCCGCACGAATGCTATAGAGAGAACGCCAGAAGCAGACAACTGACCTGTGCCATCGCAGCGGAGCACCTCGCACGCGGAGCAGCCGGCGACAACAGCATCCACGGCCGAACCCCCTCCCCCACCGGCCGAAACCACCTCCCACGCCGCCCTAACCGCCTCCCGGAACGGCCAGGTGCTCACCACCACCGGAAACACCCCGCCCCCTTCCTCTGCCTAGTTAAAGTCCCCCCACCCCCAAAATCCCGGCGATCCATCAACGGTCCCACAAACAAATCCGGACTGTGAGAAACCGAACCGAATCGGATCGAACCAACACTCACCAAACACCAGCTGAACCGTAGCAGCAGGAACCCTAGGAGAAGCCGCGCGTTGCTCCGACCCATGGAAGCAGGGTGTTGCGGTGAATCGTGGTTGTTTAGCAGAGTGGTGTGACCGGTGAGCTTACCGCGATCTTCCAAGTTCCAATATAGCGTTGGTTGTGGTGGACTGGTAGCCCGGCCCACATGTCAGTGGACCGACATGGCACGCCTTCCATATGGGCCCCGCATATCGGTGAGCTTTCCGCGTTTGTATAGGCTGTCCACAGGGGCACAGTGCCGGTGCCCCCCCGAACCGAATACCCTAGTGGCGGCGAAGATGGATGAGCGGGGCGGCGGGGAGGCGGAGGTTTGGCCGTGGTGGGCAGGGGCGAGCGCGGCGCAGGCGGCGGCCGGGGTGGCGTGGTTCCGGCGAGGCAGGGGCGGCGCGGCTGTGGCGATGCCGTTCAAGGCGTTCGCCATCGCCACCCTTTTCGTCGGCGCCGGCGCAACCGCCGTCGCGGCGGGAGTGTTCGCCGCGGGCGTCGGATCGGTAAGTCGGGGAGCCACCAAAACCCTCTTCCCCCGCGGCGAATTCCGCGACCTGGTTGCGACAAATCTGTACTGATGTGGTGCGTCTATGTGTATCTGCAGGTGGAGGAGATGAAGGGCGTGGGCGCGAGCATCCGGAGGTGGATGGGGGCTCCTCCTCGCCGAGTGGAGGGAGGAGACTAACCAGCGCCACTGCGAGGGCAAGTTCCAGTGATCTGATATAGGAAACTACTAGGACGGCGAGAGCTGCATGTGATCTGGATTTCATCACGTTTGAGAGCCAAAATGCCTCGCGTTTTGAACTGGGAATGCAAAGCAATAACGGCATCTGTACTCTGTAGCAACAGCTTGTTTGATCAAATTTGATCTTGTATCTCAAATTTAAACTTAGCAAACAGCTTGAGACACATTTGGTTGGAATTCCTCGCAAATTCGTGATCTTTTTTTTTTGCTAGGAGATTCGTGATCAAATTATTTGGTTGGAATTCCTTGCAAATTCGTGATCTGACGGCAGTAAGGCGACTTCCTTCCTTTCTGCTACGACGCTCGCAAAAAAAAAATGTTGTTGCGCGAAGCCACGACGGCGACTAGACACAGAATATCCAGGGCCGTGGAAATCGGCGTTCGTGGGGGGTGAAGCGGTTAGCCGCGAGTTCGTGCGCCCGCTCGGCACGCCGCTTGCCCGCTGCGCCCCCTCGCGAATCAAACTCGTCCGTGCGATCCCCACCCGACGCTTCCCGTTGCGCCACGCGAGCCACTCGCCCATGTCCAAACCCATAAGTGAACCACCATGGCAGCGCTCCCGGAACACTTCGTTGCATTTGTTTCAGGGAGGGTGCATCTCTCGATCGGTGAGGCAATGGCGCGAGCACCTGGCGGTGCCCGTCGGAGGGGCGGCAGGAGGGACGCAACGGGTGGCGGCGAGGCTGTGCGGAAAGGGCCGTGGATGGCGGAGGAGGACGAGGTGCTGCTGGAGCACGTGCGCACGCACGGGCCGCAGAACTGGAGCTCCATTCGATCCAAAGGCCTCCTGCCGCGCACCGGCAAGTCCTGCCGCCTCCGCTGGGTCAACAAACTCAGGCCAAACCTCAAGACGTAAGCGCAAATCCTCCCTCCCTCTTGTCTCTAATCTATGTCTCATTTCCACCCAGTTCAATTCTCGCTTCCTCTTGGTTTTTTGGGTTCAGTTTGTGTACACTCGGGATGCATTTGCTGTAGTATAACTGAAGTG
This sequence comes from Otatea glauca, assembly GCA_036346275.1. NCBI lineage: Eukaryota > Viridiplantae > Streptophyta > Magnoliopsida > Poales > Poaceae > Otatea > Otatea glauca. Next base: position 41,775,804 of record CM070717.1, read on the forward strand.
ATACACTGATACCAGTTATTAATATCGTTGATTAACAATGGCCAGAACAGTGCTGGTTTGACTGAAAAAGAGAGAGCAAGCAACCTTAGTTCGGTAAAAGTGCTTATTGTTTTACTCTGGATATATATATATATATATATATAGGAAAATGGTTTCATACTCCTGGGTGTATGTACTCCCACTCTAAGTATACCACTTAAATGATGTTGTTATACCTCTTTATCTTTTTGAACATACTCTAATACTGATTATAAGATACTCCTAAGTGAGTTCTATGAAAAATTTCATCAAACTCCACCTTTTATAGTATAATTTGTGTATGCACTCCTTTTGCATATGGAATAGTGTGCATAGCAAAAATAAAGGGCTTCGATAAAATTTTTTCAACTATATTGTATTGGAGTATCTTATAATTATGATTGAAGTATAATGAAAGTGATAAAGAAGTATAACATATTCGTTTAAATGGTATATTAGAGGTGGGAGTATGTACACCTGGGAGTACAGACGCCGAAATGGGACACCATGGAGCCTAGGCTCCATGATTTTAAATGCGAGGATTCAAGCAAAATTCGGTTATATTTTTCAAAAAGTTAAGTTTTAGAGTATATACCTATCTATAACAATTCAAATGAAACACATACCTTTGAAAAAATATACTTGAATTCAAATATTTTAAATGAATTTAGATTGCATGCTTTGCTGATTTATATATAATCAGTACATACCTACAAACAAACCATCATCAAAAAAGGAAACTCTAGCTTAAATTTCAGTTCAAACTTGTTTGAACTAGTTAGTAAACTAGTTAAACTCAACATCCTAAAATTTTAAAAAAAATAAACATACAATACATAAGAGAATATACCCATTTTGTATTATAGAGCCAGGCTCCATGGTGCCCTAAGTAATTATATATATATATATATATATATATATATATATATATATATATATATATATATATATATATATATATATATATATATATATATATATATATAAGAAGTCGAAATAGGGGCGTGCACCATGATTTCAAATCTGTAATTCAAGCCATATTAAGTATATTTTTCAAATATTTTAGTTTTAGGGTATATACCTATCAATAACAATTCAAATGAAACACATACTTTTGAAAAAATATACTCGAATTCAAAGATTTTGAACGAGTTTGGATCACATACTTTGCTAATTTATATATATAATCAGCACATACCTACAACCAAACTATCATAAAAAAAGGAAACTCTAGTTTGAATTTCAGTTCAAACTTGTTTAAACTAGTTAGCAAACTGGTTAAACTCAGCATCATAAAAATTTCAAAAAAAATCGCATGAAAATACATAGAGAAAATATCCTTTTTAGATCATGGTGCCCAGGCACCATGGTGCCGTAGGTAATTATACTATATATATATATTTATTTATTTATTTTTGTTTGGGTTTCATCCGCTTTACAAATTTCCTTTTTAAAAAACAAATGATAGTGTAAAAATACTTCTTATTAACAAGCTGCAAACATAAAAATGTCAAGACAAGACAATGATTACACTGAATCGTTGTCCTCTTCAATTTGTGCTCTCTTAGTTTTTCGCTTAAGTTTGTGTACAGCCGGAAGTCAGGGCAACAATTGAAAAAAGAACTTTTTATTAACAAAGTTGCAAATATAAAAATATCTAGACGAGATAATGATAGTGTGCTGATAGTGTGCTATGCTGAATTGCTGTTCTCTGTAATTTGTGCTGTATTGGTCCAATAAGTCACAATGGCAATGTAACCAAACTTTTTCGCTTACAAAAGTGGCTGTAAGTTTTCCGCCGAGGAAGAGCGGGTGGTGATCGAGCTGCAGGCGCAGTTCGGGAACAAGTGGGCGAGGATCGCCACCTACTTGCCGGGCAGGACGGACAACGATGTCAAGAACTTCTGGAGCACCCGCCAGAAGCGGCTCGCCAGGCTCCTGCGCTCGCCTCTCCCCGCCCGGTCCAACAAGAGCAGCAGCAACGCCAAAGCGCCTTCCTCCTCTGTCGTGTCGCGACCCACTGTGGTAAGCACTTGCAATTCCCTCCTTTTCTTCGCTATCCATATTCTCCGTACGTAATTAATTAGTGCCGGAGCTTAAATCAAAACTTATAGGGGCCAATCTAACTCTAAATTCTAATAAGTAGTACTTACTTACTACTTAATTGCTGTATAATCAACAAATAATACTTTGTAGTGTGATTTCAATTTGAAGGAGGTGTGGGCTATGGCCTGACCTAAGCCTCCGCCCAGGGGCGGAGCCAGGCCTCAGGCCATCTGTGCCTGGGTCCAAGGCCTGGCAACAAAACCCCACTAATGTGCAATGGGTTGGTCCAGGTAAATTGCAAGATTTGTAGCCTGCTATAGTCTGAGCCCGAGGCTTCGGGCCGGGTAGGTCCTGTTTGTTTAGGTTTTTTCTCTACATAAAAGTTAAAAAAGACAAAGTCTAAACAATTAGGTGGCATTTTTAAAGCTATAAGTCTTCGTATAACTAAAAACTGTCAAAGATATGTGTTTTTGGTTTATTGATGATTGGTTTTAGACCAATACTACTGAAGTTAGAGTAAATTTTTTCACCTCTGCCATATATAAAAACGAATTACTTTTAAACCGCTTAAACCAAAACACTGACTTTAACCTATAAGCCAAAAAGGTTAAACCTAAAGATGCATGGCCTTATTGATCATCATCTACAGCATTCGCTGGACTCCAATGTGCAATTGTTTATATTTCTTCGTATGGATTTGAGTTTCTTGATGGAAATTCGTCATGCCGTCAGGGTCCTCTCCTGGATCAAGTTCCGTTCGAGGGCAACTCTACCGGTGGCCAATGCTGCGCAGCTTTACCGTTCATGGAATACCAGGATGCCGCACGAATCCCGCATGATCAGATAGGCTCTGGATTCCTCGGTTTCGAGGGGCCATTGCCGCTTCAGTTAGCTCCAGCCACCGACGGCGAGGCGAGCTCATCGAATGCAGCTCAGGTGGCACCAGAGCTGCCGTTTGACCCATATCCTCTCCTCGACTTCCCTGGTTTGCCGGAGAGATGCGACATCGGTCCCGGGTTCGTCGACGCCGGCGCTGTGGATGATCTCGCCTACCAGGAGCTTCTTCCAGTGGTGCAGCCGGGTCCAATGATGCTGCCGTTCTTCGGCATGGAGTGCCCGCATGATGCCGTCAAGGCCGAGCCTCGGGACGCGCCTGGTGACTTCTTCGACGACCTTCCGCCGGACATGTTCGACGCTCTTGATCAGCTGTCACCGCCGTTGTCGCCGTCGGGGACGAACTCTGAATTTTAAGGTTGGTCTGTTGGATTTACAAGTGCATGGTTGTATAATCCTTTTCGGATTGTGAATTTGGATTGCCTGTTCTGGGACAGCTGACTGGTACTGGCGGTTGCTGAAACTTGCAGCTTAGCCTAGGTTGCAGCCTTTTAGTACAGTAGTACTTAGTGAACCTTGCAGTGTTTCAGAGACAGTAGAGATTGTGGTAGAAAGTCACAATGTTTCCAAGTAGATGTAGAAAGTAATGTGTACGAAAGTGTTTCAAAAATTTATCACTCTATAATGTAAAATGTGCTGACTTGTAATATTGGTTATACAGTACAGTACTATCTTAGATATGCTTATTCTATTCACCACTCCCATCAAATGGTTTGAAATTGATTTCCGCATCCATCCGAATGCATTGGCCTCGTATGTATCCATCCAAACAAATCCTAGTGCTTTCCCAGGTAGTAGTAGTATTGTACATATAGGACGATTTTGTTCACACTAAGTCACAAAACTACATGTACAAATCGGCCAACCGGTGGTGGTATAGTACCACTGTTTTGTTGCTAACGATCACGGTTTAAATCACACTAACAGCAACAATGTTAGGTGTGTTCATCTAAGGATTTTCTAGAATTTGACCCAGTGACCTTTAGGTTGCCAAGCTTAATGTTGATTATGATAACCAATACACACTTATGCAAAAAACAAAAAGTGCTAAATGTCTGCAAATATTAGCTCACGTTGGTTGAAGTGACCCTTTGTTAAGTCTCGTAAGGACATTCATGGGATGATGTAAGCGATATCCATATCATTCCAGGTAAGATTGCTACAATGGTCCACGGTGGAGGGAAAATTAAAGAAGAGAGAGAGGGAAGTGTCTCATGCAAAATATTGCCTGAGCACGAAATCCAATTAACAAGTTAGGGGGAGAGAGATATGGGAGGAGGAAGGAACTTACGAAGGATATGACAAGTGGGTCCAAGGTTGGGAAAGTATTAATTGGTAACCTCTTCATTTGTAAATATACATGTTTTGTACATCGACAGAGTCTCCGATATTCAATTTTAACTACTAATTTTTATATGAATATGTTCATAAAAATTATAAAATAATTATATTATGAAAAAAAAATTCATGACTAATCTAATAATACCATTTTACATGACCAATATAAATATTTTTTTTATATTAATAGTCAAAGTTAAAAAGTTTGGCTCCACAGTTTCTAGAACATCGTACATTTACGATCAGAGGGAGTATTCTCTGTGTATTTGTGCGACATGAAGGGTTGGAGGAGTTGTGTGTGTATATATATATATATATGTATGTATGTATGTATGTATGTATGTATGTATGTATGTATGTATGCAGTGTTATCACTGGAAATGCTCTTAGGCACCCGTGAGGCACCAATTGATTCCTTCCCTGCCTGTATTCCACCGGCACCGCGACGCATTCCAAACCAATCTGAGCCACCCAACAGCCTCCACCAACGGTTCAGATTAGCGCAGCACCCGTGCTAGCACACCAACTGCCAATGATAGGGCAGGCGTGTGTATAAAGCCCCACGACCACAGACTCCATACTCTCTCGGTCGCGTGGTTCGAGCGGTGACGGACACTGCTCACCTGCGTCCGCCTCGTCGCCGCCCTACGTTCTGCCAATTCATGTACAATCACTCGCCAAAACCCAATCTTTCATGGCTAGTAGTCTCCCTAGGATAGATTAGATCGCGCCTGTGCTTTTCTCGCAGGGAAAATCGAGTCCTTTTGCTTGATCTGTGCCGTTCTTGGCTGTTTCTGTTGATCGTGCTGGTTGGATTTGGAGGAGAGGTGGAGGGTTGGGTTGGATTTGGAGGGGCGGAGGGCTTTTTGAGTTTTCCTGAGTTGCATAGGAAAGCTTTTGGATTTGTGGTGGCTGGGAGAGTATAGGGAATCAGCTTTTCCTTCCAGTAAAAAATGTTCCTTTTCTATATAGGTGACGCATCAGGATTCTGGGATTTTTTTTTGGGCCTGAATTTATCGTGGTTAGGCATGAGGTAGACTGTCTTTTTCAAGATTTTGAATTTAATATTTGTGATGAATGCGTAAATGTGTTCCCATTTTAGTTTGTGTGACATAGCTGTTTATATTTAATACTTCCTCCGTCCCGCCATATAAGTTCATAGCCTACCATAAGTATAGGTCAAGAAAAATATTAGATCTAAGAAAAAATTAATATTATTGAACTATGCATGCCAATTTTGAAGTCAAAGACACCCGACTGTGGGATGCAACATACTCTCATTTTCACTCGCTCTCTCTCTCTCCGTAGTGGCGTGTGTTCTTTATCTCCTCCATTATTGTCACTAAAGGAAAAAAGGATACTCCATACCCACTATTTGATTTAGTTAGCACAATACCAAGGAAGAGAAACAACACCAAAACTTGGTGTCTATAGACCGCGAGCCAGGATGAGCTCAAGAAGGCGTACCGGAAGGCTGCCATAAAGAACCACCCCGACAAGGGTGGAGACCCAGAAAAGGTGAAGAGGTGTGAGTCGTGTGACACGCAGTTACTATCTCAAGCTTATGAGGTGCTTAGTGACCCTGAGAAGAGGGACATATACGGCCAATATGGGGAGGACGCTCTTAAGGAGGGAATGGGAAAAGGTAGTGACTTCCATAATCCGTTTGATATTTGACGAATTCTTTGGCGGTGGTGCCTTTGGGGCTAATGCAAATCATTTAAGTTTTCTATGTTTTTCCAGTAAAATTTTTTACTCACATAAAGTTTTGTTTCTGAAAGGGAGTAGCTCAAGAATGCGCAGACAGAAACGTGGTGAAAACTTTGTACATACTTTGAAGGTGTCATTAGGAGATGTTTATAATGGAGCTACCGAGAAACTGTCATTGTCACGAAACATTCTTTGGCCGAAGTGCTAGGGGGTAAGTCTTCGTAAGTTATTGTTGGTACTTCATTTTTCCACCTGGAAGAAACACTGTGTTCAAATTTTTCAATACAAGTTGTAAGTAAGCTGTTTTATTACATATGTTAACCTTTTACTTTAGCAATCTCTATACATATGATCCCATCTAATCGAAAGTTTGGTGTGAAGAATAGAACTAGAAGCGTCGATTATCGTTGTATGTGCAATCAAGTCTTGTTCCGTTCCATCACAAGTTCGGTTCGCTCATTATGTACTGAGCGTTTGAATAATAGAAAGCTATATACATCAGATTGGTTGTGGTGGTAAGAAGAGGAATTCTGGAATATAATCATTAAGGGAAAATTAAATGGAATGTCCTTGGAATTTTGGGTCGCCTATTAGGCTATTACTATGGTCTTGGTTTGACCTGCCAAATTACCATCAGTAGAGTGTGATGATATCATTACTTGCATAGCAGGTTGCTGTTGTCGTCTTGAATAGTATATTCACATTACGCAGTATTTCATCAGTGTGTTTTGTTAGATTATTTGTGGGCTTGTAGGATGACATTGATAACCAATTTTTTTAAAGTTTGCCTCTGATATCTTTGATATCAAATTTTTTTTTTGGGGGGTGTGGTGTGTTTCAGAACCTGCATTTTGCGATGCCAGTATTCATAAATGTTGTCCTCACATACCTTGGAATTGTGTTGCCGGTATTCATAAATGTTGTCCTCATATACCCTTAAGATTTAAAATGCATGTAATTGAGATGCACGGAACCTGATCAAATGTTTTCACTCCTTCCTGGATAATGCATTCACATGCGTTACTCCGCTTAGGCTGCTCTGTTTCGATCTATCCCTTGCAACTCATGAATGTTGGGCCTTCCAATGTTGTTGTGTAACCTTGAAGTCACTGGTGCCGACAAGCTTGTGTCATCCAATAATTCCAGAAGTTCTTTTTTTTTAACTCCTATTGTTATTAAAACTTGAACTTCTTATTTTTCTACAACCTGAACCAACTTTCTTAATAGTATAACAATGATTTGTTGGAACATTTAGGAAACATGTTGGATTCCATGGTAAAGATCATTTTTATGCTAGACCTGTGTATATTATAATAAAAAGGTTGTAGTTTATAAATCCTGAATGAGATGCTGTGTGTAGGTAGGCCTCAAACCATGTTTTCAATGACTAGCCAATCTTTTCACTGCTTCTGTGAATACACAATCTAATGGCTACCCAACCCATGTTGTGCTTGCTACCTACTATATCACGCCCCAACTGACTTTGGTCTTTTGAGCACTTATCATTTTCAGATGTGCTAGTTAAGCTAGGATAGTCCTCATTTTGTTGAATCAAGTTTTATTCCCACCAATTTGGGTTGTCCTGTTGTGTGAATACAAACTAGGCTCACATTAGACTTTTGGGTCACAATCTGACCCACTTATCACCACCTTGGTGAACCTTAAAATAATGTCCACCTCAGTTCCCCTGCTACTAATCCATTCAAACCCACCTGAAACTGAGACATTAATTTGGCCCATTTCAGCCCAGATTGTAGCTAGCTCTATCGCCGCAATCAATTTTTCCTGCATTTTTCTGTTTTGGTTGTGCGATCTCACTTTTTGTTTCTTCTTTTCTCTACTTTCAGAAAAGGGCCCAAGTCTGGGACACCAGGAACATGCTATGGTTGTCATGATGAAGGAATGAAGATTATAACAAGGCAGATTGGAGTAGGCATGATCCAACAGATGAACACTGTTTGTCCTGAATGTAGAGGATCAGGAATGCAACTCTTCATCCATCTTTGCATCTACCTACTATGCTGTATCTTCCTGCAAATTGCAATTTCCTTGAGCCTGTCTTATGATTGTAGTGTTGTATACTTGATCAGGTGAAATCATAAGTGATAGGAATAAATGCCCAAACTGCAGAGTTAGCAAAGTTGTTCAGGAGAAAAATGTCCTTGAGGTTCATATTGAGAAAGGGATGCAACGTGGCCAAAAGATTGTATTCATTTAAGAGGAAATATGATGACCTGTTCATTGAGCACGCAATCTCTCTAACTGAGGCTTTTTGCGGGTTCCAATTTATTCTGACCCATCTGGACAGTAGGCAGCTTCTAATCAAGTCAAATCCTGGCGAAGTTATTAAACCTGGTATGTCTCCCCTTTTAAATTCTGATGTGTTTAGTTTTCCACTTCATAAGTCTGTTTTACTGTCTAGTAAATACTAATCAGTTGCAGACTTTTTTTTAAAAAAATATAGTGACTTGTCTCTTTTGTTCAAATAGGTCAACACAAGGCCATAAACGATGAAGTTATGCCGCACCACGGCCGGCCTTTCATGAAGGGCCGTCTATTTGTGGCATTCAATGTTGAGTTCCCTGATCCCTGAATCTGGTGTACTGTCCCCCGACCAATGCCGGGCCCTTGAGAAGATCCTACCACAGAGGCCTAGGAGCCAGACATGAACCTGGATCAGTGTGAGGAGACAATCATGCATGATGTCAGCATAGAAGAGGAGATGAGGTGAGTACAAAAGGCGGCAGGAAGCGTATGATGAAGATGAGGATGATGCTCCAAGAGTACAGTGTGGTGTCACGCATGCCGTAAGTGATGATGCCCCACGCAGACTACAGTAGTTTGCAATTCCTTTCTGTTGTTCGTTTTGATATACTACTTTCAAAAAGTGAACGTGTAAGTTTTTTGTCGTCTGAGATCTACGTTTGTGTGATAATAACGGCTTTCTTAGCCGCCAAAGTAGCTGGGCATATATTGGTATTAGTCATTGGTATAGATAGTTTGAAAGGAATGGAACGTTTCTTCTTCTTGGTGCTGTTGTTTTGGTGATGAAATCTCTGTTACTTTTACATGTTTATGCGTCTTCACTGAAATGGTATGGTCGTGGGACTTCAACGTGTCTCTGTTTGAGAAGCAGAACCGGAGTATGAAATTACGGTGAAACAGTCAATAAAGTCGCTGAGCAACGAGCTTTTATGCAAAAAGCTGATTTATGATTCTTAGACAAGAAGTCTAAAGGTTGGCCAGAATTCCAGAAACTAGTTGGCCTCTGTTGATCTCAGCAGAAATCAGAGGACTAATTCTTTCTGAAAATGTATGTCAAAGCTTTAGTATTTTTGCGGATGAGTAGATCATAAAGTAACTGTATGTCGGCAAGTTTGACTTCACTGTCTGCCATTGTAGTAATGAATCATTCAAAGGACCTGAACATCATTTGACAAAAGCGCCCTTGATTCCTGAATTAGCTGAAACTAAAATTGCACCACTTCCAGGCTACCTGTTCATGCTCTGCATTAGTGGAAACAAATTCTAGTAGTGCCATGTTGTAATCCTGCTGCTTGCTGCTAGTGTCACTTTTTGTCACCATTAACCCGTTCTCTCTTCAGGCATATGTGCCTGAAATCTTCCCTAGCTTTTCACTTCCAATCTACCATAATTTCCGCTTCTTGGCGCCACAGCTTCGGTGTAGCTATGGCCTATGGCTGTGCGCCGATCATCTGATGATCTGAATCGGATGGCCTGTGGTCTGCCTCTTCCATACCGTCGCGGCCAACTTGCTGTTGAGTGAAGCATACAAAAACAGAGCCGCCACGTATAAGGCGTAAGCCATTGCTGCACCGAAACTGCGCCGTACAGATAGTACCAGAGAGTTTGGTGCTTAAGCTTAGCCGTTTTCAGGTGTCCAACTCGAGAGCTCAAACTTGTAACAACGTGGATCGAAAATGCAAGCCATTATTGCGTGTGGACATGGTTACTTGCAGAATTTGAGCTGCTTTTCACTCGCTACTCGAGTCACACTAGTTATTGGTGGTAAAAGTTGGTAAAGGTTAACAAGCCTAACTGGTTATGTAAAAAACCATGCACAGTTTTACACTGTTCTTTGGCTGTGGACATTGTTAAATGCTTCATTGGTTATGTCAGACTAGTACTAGAATTCCTTGCAACTGGAGTACTACGGCATGGGCACTCGACGTCTTAAACTACGGGCGTTAATACAGCCTGTTGCGTTGCACTCTCAGCTGGACATCGGGAGTCGGGTGTAGGAAGGTGGTGTGCTCCCAAAAATATAAGATGTATTTTGATTTTGTATAAAGATTAAGGTTAGATTGAAATTAAGAAAGTTACGAGTGAAACAGACTTAGATACCATATTTAATTGTCTTGGAAGATAAGAGATAATAGTTTGTGTGTGGTGGTAATGAATAAATGCATGTAGTTGAGAAAAAATAAATAGGGATATAGTAGGAAATGCCTCGTTAAATCTACATGCAAGTTTTATATTTTTGAATAAAATCATTCAAATTATAGGCTTTATATTTTTGAACGGAGGGAGCAGAACGAACGCATTTATAGCTATAGTAGGACCGTAGGAGCATATGTGGTTACTTTGCTCATTAGCGCGATGGGGGATTAACCGATGCTGTAATTTGCTGTTAGAACGGGGTGCTGAGCATTGACGACCTGCCGTTGGCATCTAGGGCAGTTCGTACCAAATGTATTGAGGCACTCCATATTTTTAACTTGCCTTAAGCAGGGTAACAACTCCAAGCTCTTGGTACGTACTACCAGTCATCTGTTTGTGGGCGCGCATTTAAGATGTATCGGCGTCAGAATTACTGCACTAATACTATATGTAAAAAATATATAACTAATCCTACATGCAAGCTGGAGTACTTACATCTTGCAATATTAACGCATGACTGCAAGACTTTTCCGGTTGCTGCTTTGGCCTGATGATGTTTAATCTGGAAGACGTACTTTCAATTGGACTGATACGGAAGAAGTTGGATATACCGGCCAGCTTTGACGGCGAATTGTTACTTGCAATTATGAGTAAGACACCTTGAGGCTATCTACTGGACTAGCTAGTGTGCAGTACTAGTATGCATGATACGTACGGGCCGGGTTCATCGTAGAGAATATAAATGCGTTGGACAAGCAGACAAGCTCCGTAACTTAGAAGTAAAAGTTGGTGACTCAAATACGTATTTACTTAGCTAGATTTTTTTTAAAAGTTTGTAGTATAAAATAATATAACTTATATATTTGAGAATATATTAACGTACCTCATACGTAATTAATATTTTTAAGATATCATAAATATTAGAGATGACAATAGAAGTATGAAGAAAAGTACAACTTAAAGAACGTAATTGAAGTATAAGTTTTGATGAAAAAAATCATTTAGTAAACGTGGTAGCTCTTCATCATGCATGGATCATATAGCCACATACCCCTACTATTTCTCTATTATTAACTCTTTTTTCAAACTGTTTGCATCACATATCAAACAATACATTGAGTATTTTACATGGTATTAAAACACATTGTTCACACATACACCAATAAACCATTAACTTGAACTTATCTTCCTTAAACGACGGATGCCCCACCAAACTATATGTCTTTTTATATCTTCTTGATTGTTCTATAGCTTTTCTGCTTCAACCTCTTATAGTAAGCTCAAATCTTGATCGATCCCTCTTAGCTGCCACCCTCTATAATGCAATACTCTATCACATAGCTATCTTCTACTTCTCTCCAATTATTACTTAATGCTGAATGTTGTGATATCAACATACTTACATGTGCAATCATCGTCTACCCCTACCGAGGACACCTATCACGCTCTCTCTTGTGGCCCCAAGCTTATTCCCTGAAATAGCGCTGCTCTTCTATTTCTATTTGTACAAATACATGTATATATATACACATGCATGATACTATATATACTCGATTTCTGTTTGGCCTAAGTCGGTTGCTTCTCTTATTCGATGTTGACCAACTCAACGATATGGCTTCCCCACTAACTACGACAACCTCCCATAGCATGTCAACTTTAATTGTTGTTTAACTATACGAAGAATCTTTTCGTCATCCTTACGATCAGATTGTCCCTGTGATCAGATTGATTCGGTTTCCAACTAACCAGCCGTAATATTCTGTGTATCTTTGTATAGTTGTAAACCTTATCTCTTGTATTGTACATTTTACTGTATATATCACATACGAATGAATGCCATCGATGTGGCTTCTCCCAAGCTTACAACATCCATACTCAGTTACTGCAATCAGGAGGATGCTTAAGATTGCAGGGCACACAACCGCGAGTACGCATGCAACTGCGCGCGCGGTTCAGCTAGATCGCAGCCCGCTTGCGATGTAAGTGCTCAGCGCTCGCGAGCGGGACGCGCCGGCGGTTGATTGGACTCTGCAATTTGGTGGGGTTTTGAGTGTGAAACCACTGCTATTTGCTTGAGAAGAGCGACGTTTTTAGTAGAGACTAGCTAGAGAGTTGGTTCCTCTCGGTGCGGGCGCCGCGAGGCAGCGGCGACCTCACGAGTTCTGCACTTCTCGCACAGCTCGATTGGTAGCCCATGGGGAACTGCACTTTTTTTTGAAGCCCCACAGGTCAAAGGGTATGAACGTGTTGCACGAAGAACACTGTAGCACAGGTCAAAAGGGTTAGGAACGTGTTGCACGAATAACACCGTAGCTTACCCAGAAGAGTTATGCCCGTTTCCTGCCCGCTGGATTGCATTAATTATACGGCTCAGGGTTCTAGTTCAGGCACTAGCCTCCCAAAATCGTCACTTTTCTAATCATCTGACTTTTTTTTAATAAATCTAGTTTACTTTTGAATACAATGGTAAAAATCGTACATCCCTAATCACAAAAACATCGAAAGACGACATGTGTCATCTGTCGCGCTCCTGTACTATGAAAGGACCTACTGAGCTCCTCAGACTGTGCTATGGGAGTTCGGTAGGTCCTTTCGTGGTGCAAAAGCACGGCGGGTTACACATGTCGACTGCCAACGCTTCCACTATTGTTCAGAATAAAAACAATTTAAAAAAAGGTTTGTCGGATTCTAGTGATAATTTCTGATCTCCAAAGGCCGAAGCTGAAAGATTTCGTGCAGGAAAACTTTTTTTTGCAACACAGCTGGTATGACCTTCGATGTACTATCGCTGGCGACAGGGCCCTCCTAGATTTTACCGGTCGGTGGGACCTGTCTGTCAGCCGGTGTGGGTGTGTGCGGGCGAAAGTACAGTGCGATCCTGTTGCTCCTATAGATATATTACTGTACTCGTGAAACCGTTAACTGTGCAGTGGCGCTCGAGCGCTGCACAAGCACAGGCGTGCCAGATGCATCGCGTTGGATGCCAACCACAGCTGACGCATGCGTAGAAGGAATCGTGATGCATGTAGGTTCTTCCCTGGTACTGACGGTGTTTAATTCCTCTGCGTCCTATTCGCACGACGATCTGCAGTTATATTTCGGGGGTATCTTGTGCGATTTGCACTTAATTCCTTTCCGACGGAGTTTATTGAATCGTACGATCCAACTGAGGTTTGATGAAGCCTTTGGAGAGGACAACGGATCACATTTCCATCCGGATTCTGTGCTATATGCGCTTCCAATCAATCAGAACTGAAATTTCGCAAGGATGCATGGTGTGCCATGGCCAAACATTACCCTTTCTTTTCCCCTCTGTGTGTGAGCTGGATATGATCATATGAGTAGAAGAAACTCAGGGCTAGTCAAAGGCAAAACCTGACAAAACGAAGAAAATTTTGGCTCTTGAATCGTGCGCGGAAGTCACGACCGGTTTCCGGCCAAATGTTAGTTGAGATTTGCCCAAGTCGATCTGCAGCCTTTGGTTGTCGGGGCTCGGGAGGTTGGGCGCCCCGGTAATATGCCAGTATTTCGACGCCCGGCAAGCATGCACCCACGCCATTGCCGAACCATTTTGTATGCACTGTGCAAGCAACACCACCACGGCACCACTCGCTATCTCTTGTTAATTAATCGGTTTAGAAATAAATAGTTCTATTTATTAGGGATGATTAGTCTGTTAGAGGTAACCCTGAGCCAATCAGCTAGAGGTATTAACGTATTATTTTCTTCCTCTTCTTTCGGAAACGTATTAAACATGTATGCAGAACAAATACTTCAGCCTAGAGCCGTAGAGGTGCTTAATACTCCCTTCATCGCTAAACATAAGTTTTTTTTTCACGCAAGACTAGGAACCAAAATTCTATAATATAATATTTTTAAAATAAAGTATATATTATAAAAGTGTTTTCTAAGACAAATCTGGAATTATTTACATGTGATTAATCTATATACTTTTACATTTGTTAATTTTCAAAGTTTTAAAATCTTTATTGTACAGATCTTACGGCAACTTATATTTAGGGATAGAACAAGTATATTGGTTAGGCCCGTTATGGTTCAACAGTAAGTAAATCTCGATGTCTAGAACCTTGTATAAACCAATTGATTAATAGCAAGATTTAAATACAGTTCAGTGACCTTTCTTTTTAAATGACCATAGCATGCACATAAGCAAGACCTCTCTTCTCCTTCGTATCATATAAAAGACAACGCTAAAAACAACTTCTCAAATAGATGGCATCTTAATATTTTCTCTATGAGATCCTACAATCTTGTAAAAGTCATGAAAAAATTATTTGTTACAGACAATAACTCATACAATGGTGTTTCATGCTATCTAAATTTTAGTTATTTATGGATTTACTTTGAAAATCATATAGAAGTTAAATAACTAATTTTCTTCTTTATTCCGAATTTTAGTTAATTTAGATTGTACTTGACATGACTCTTTCTTTTAAATTAAGCCGTTATAACTCAGGTATTTTTTATTCTGAATTTTAGTTAATTTGACTTGTACTTGACATAGACTCTTATTTTAATTATCTATTTTTTATTTAGTTGTTATTGAAAATTTCATTTATTTATGGATTACCTTTGGAAATTGTATGGAAGTCAATTTGCTAATTTTCCTTAATTGTTTTATTTCAAATTTCAGTTAATTTGTTATAATTGATATGAACTCTTTATTTAAATTTACTAATTTTTATTTAATTATCATTATAAACTTTATCTATTTATTTATTTACTTTTGATATCGTATAGAAGTCGAATTGCTAATTTTTCTGATTTTTTATTCCGAATTTCAGTTAATTTAGATTGTACTTTGCATTGACTGTTTCTTTTAATTTAAGCCATTATAACTCAGGTCTGACAGATAGACATTCAGATCTTTTTGGTTAATATGAGAGCTTACTTAGAGTGCCTAATTAGTATATGTATAGGTGGAAAGATGTATAGATAGATAGATTCTCTATCATTTCCAAGTTTTTCTAGCCTGTATACTTTCTTTGTCAAAATAAAAACTGGAGTATTATAGTAGTAGCCTGGGTGTAACGAATACCGATCATTCCTCATTTCTTTTTTTCTAAAAAACTCCAAATACGAGAACAAAAAAAAAACAGAACACGGTTTAACACCCCCATGGCCCCAGCCAAAGTAATGATCACTTTTTTAGCCACTCTACCTTTTTGTTTTTAAATTTAACTCTCTCTCGAGCGAAATTGCAAATCTAGTTTTTTCTCCCGGTGCGGAAGGCGCGGCGTTGTTACGCACGGGGAGCGCGACAGTTGGCAAGGAGTGCGGGAGCAGTAGCCTGCCGCGACCTATGAGGGCGGGAAGGGTCTGCTATAGCCAGCAAACGCAAGAGACACATTCTGTAGTCGGGAGAGGATTAGATTTGAAAAAACTAAGCTAAAAGAGGCTTAAAAAAAAAGTGATCACAAGCTGCGAGCCTACGAATATATATTCATGGCCGGAGGCACTCTGCTGTCTGCTCCCCACACTTCGCTCTGGTAGTCCCTCCTAGCTACAGCTCCCTCCTAACGAGAGCCATGGAAGCAGACGCAAGCCATGCACCCACCACCTCTTCCTCCTCTTCGTCGTTGTCCACTTCCTCCTTCCCTTCCCTCGTCAATGCCGCGCAAGAGCTGCCCAAACCCAAGAACTCAGAGGCGCCGAAGCACCCAAAGAAGCGCAAGAGAGCCGCTTCGCCACCCAACGGCCAAGAACCGGAAGCCGTGGCCGCCGATGGACAAGGAGAGGAGAGCAGCAGTTGCAGCACCGAAGACAACGCGGCGAGCGGCAAGGCTCAGGCGGCCGGCGCCGTCGCCGCCTCGAGGAGCGGCTTCAAGCACCCGTCGTATCGCGGCGTGCGGCGCCGGAGCTGGGGCAAGTGGGTGTCCGAGATCCGGGAGCCCCGCAAGAAGTCGCGCATCTGGCTCGGCACCTTCCCCACCGCGGAGATGGCGGCGCGCGCCCACGACGTGGCCGCTCTAGCCATCAGGGGCCGCGCCGCGCACCTCAACTTCCCGGACCGCGCCCACGAGCTGCCCCGCCCGGCCTCCACCTCCCCCGCAGACATCCAGGCCGCCGCTGCCAAGGCCGCCGCGAAAGTGCAGTGCGAGGCATCGTCGTCTCCCGCTACCGAGTCGCCGGAAGTTGCCTGTCCGGAAACGGTCCACGCCGAAGGCGGCCAGGACAATGCGTTGTTCGACCTGCCCGACCTTCTTCTCGACCTGAGAGACGGGCTTTGGTGGTCGCCGGTCTGTCTGGCGGCACTGGCGGCCGAGGAGTACGACGGTGGCGACGTTGTGCTCAGTGAGCCACTCTTGTGGGCCGAGTAGCTATATTACCGTGTCTGGGCTCATGAATAGCTCTACTACTATAGTAGCTCCGTCTAAAAAAAAAAAACTGCTGCTGCTACTACTATTGGCGAAGTTAATCTCGGTTGTGCTTGTTTCGGCAATGAAGCTTGTGTTTTTTTCTGTATCAAGAAAAGATACGTTTCTGATATCTGATAGCGATTAATTAATCCGATGCATTTGCAATTGTTTTTAGATGCATGGCTGCATTATTGATATGCCGATATGTGGTGGTCTGCCGGCCGTTTGGAAGTCGTTTTAATGGTCAGATGAAACAGTGGACGATCGGCAAATAAAAAATGAACTGCGCTTGTTTCCCTCACAGTTATTTCGCAATGAGTTTGGCAGCAACTGGAAAGGATTCTTGAGTGTGTTACCAGAGGTGTTTGTCGGGTCGACACGGTACGAGTCTATTGGTGAGCTCAGGTACAACCTATTTGCTACCATATCGTGCCGGTTTATGCTAGTTTCATGTTGTGCCGGTCAGGTTCGGCCTATTTACACTATTGCGACAAGAGAAAAAGAGCCGTAAACGTATGGAGTTGAGATAGTGGACACAAATATTGAGGGAAAAAGAACTAAATTTTATTTATTCTTAAACATGTACAGAGTTATTGCCTCGTTAAATTTTTTACATCTAGTGTGGGGTACCATAGTGCGGAGCGGCTCGGTGCGCATGCTCGGTGTCAGTAAGCATGTACTCCCTGGTCTCCATTCTCCACCTTTTAGCATCTCCATTGTCTCCCCTTCTCTGTATGCGAGGACTACAAAAGACGTTAATCGTAGGACGAGCCACACATGACGCAATGTTGTGGGAGAGTGTCCTGCCGCGTGTTGTGCCTGCTTCGGGCCTATTAAATCTGTTTCATGCTATGCTACTCCAAACACGGTCCATACAGCGCGTGCCGTGCTATGCTGCCCATCGTGCTTGACTACGAGGCCCGACATGATCCTGTTATTCGTACCGTGCTAACTCGACCCATGTATATACATACCGTACCATGTTATCATGGGTCGGGCTTTGTTGGCTCAATGCCCAGCTCTACTGTTACCACTCATAAATTCTCACTAGCTAGAGTGATCCGGTTCACAAAGTTCTCTTCTCCCACCTTGCTGCTGCTACGTCGTTATTACGAAAGGTCCTTTAGAAGACGGGAAAAAATGAGTAATTTCGTAAAACTATGGTATACAACGTATTAGAAAATTACATATGTTATGTTCTATTTCATAAAACTATAGATTTTAGGATAATCTATATTACGAAACTATAAGTTTTTGAATTGTCTGTTCCTTATAACGGAACTGACAGTGTGGGCCCACATAACAGCCTCACTCGCGCATGAGGCTGCCATGTGGGCCCACACTGTTAGATCCGTTATAAGAAATAATCAATTCTAAAACCTGTAGTTTTGTGGCATGCGTTTTCTTCTTCTAAAATTTGTAGTCTATTGAAATAAGAGATAAAGCTTATAATTTTTTGAAAGTTTGTATAAGAAATTTATAGCTTTTTGAAATTTACTTAAAAAAAACTTTAAAATGTCAACTGGGCTTTTACTTTGCAGCTTTTTTAACAATGCACTGAACTAATAATATCTTGCTTGGTTTGGTATAAACTGCACGTTATCCTAGGTTACAGTATTATTCCCAGTGAGGGAAAGACACGGAGCTAAGAGAAAGAACAAACGAGAGAGGAGCGCAGAACTCAGAAGGTTCCACCCTGAGCACACAATATTCTCTTGTCTCCTTTTTCTCCTAGCTAGTTAAAAACAAGCCAGTGACTACCATTTCTTTTTAGTCGAGTCGCAGGCCAATGACTACTAGGTTAGGTACAGAACAATCGCACGCCAATTACCGGTTCCCATACGAGTCCAATTGATGTTCCAACTGCAACACCAAGTTAGTTACTTCCCCAATCAACCTTTCCCTAATTAATAATCATCCCATTCCATCCAAAAAAAAACTAATTAATCATCCCATTCCATCGAAAAAAACTAATTAATCATCCCATTAGTCGCAAATTGAGGATCTTAGGTACACGTAACCAAGGCCTGCGAGGCTGAAACGCCCGTCTCACATGCCCAACACATGGCCAGCCCATAGGAGCATGCATCGCATTGCATACTGCAGCGACGCAAGCTAGCAGAGCCAGCCCGGCTGGCTGATTGGCTCTCCACTGCGTCTAATTAACAATCAAAGCACGATCAATCGAGCGGCATTAATCAAACCGGCTAACTCGCGCGATGCTCCGCGAGGATCCTATGCCGCGGGATCTTGTCGCCGTCCGGCCGGAGCCGCGGGCCCGGCCGGCCGCGCGCCGGACTGATTCCGGCGGTTGATCGGCGAAGCTCGGGTGGGCGTTCACGGTAGGTGAGTGGTATCGAGTCCATTGGTTGCCGGTTCAATTGCTAGTGGAGCTCAGAGCGCGATAGGTGGGGATTTACGTGGATTTGGACCGGCCAATGAGGCACCTAATCGGTTAGCTAGCACTCAACAGAATGCCGGTTGAGCCAGCTGATCGAGATGAGCTCTATTTAATGCTTGATTTATGATGTGTACGTATCCTGTTTATGTAGTGGTATCTGATGTTCTGATTGAGATTTGCAGCATAATGTACACGAATAATGACGCTAGTTTGTAAACATAGCTAAATGTAGTACGTGGCTATCGGTGCTCCCCACGTAAGCAAATCGAGAAAACGCGCGAAACGGTTGAAAGGATATAAATATAATTACACTTTTTTTAAGGTTTTTAACGGAGGGAGGACATGTGGGTGGCCTCCTTGGCCAGGAACCTTGCCAATTTTAGTATAGCTGGTACGTGGCATCCATTTTGTTTGAAACAAATTGTTCACATTCAGAGTTATGATGCTAAACTGCTATTTATCTTACTCAGCTCTAGTAAGCGAACCTCTCAGACAAGATCTCGACCATTCAAGTGTTGTTTTGAGACAGGATGTGGACCATTCTCAGGACATGTTTGTTTGTTTGGACTTTTTATCTCGCTTAAAAGTAAAAAAAAAAGAAGAGAAGAAGCAAAAGTCTAAACAAATAGATGATTTTTAACTAGATTTTTTTAAACTTATAACCCTAAATATAACTAAAAGCCATCTCATTTGTGCCCTTTTTTCTTTGGCTTACTGCTTAGTTTTAGATCAATATCACTGAAGTTAAGGTAAAATTACCTATATATGTCGCATATAAAACAAATTGTTTTTAAACTATTTAAACAAAAACCTACCTTTAAGCGGCCAAAAGACTAGACATAAACAAAGAGACCAATTAACATGGAAAGTTTTGCCTTTCGAATTAGCAAACCCCAAACTAAAGCCAGAGCAGTTAAAAAAACAACTAAAGCCGAGAACACTTAGACGAGATGGAAACCGTATGTATGAGAAGAACGGGAGAGCACCATAATTGGTCAGAAGTCGTTTTCTATTAAAATCAAACAGCCAAAATACAAGTAACTAGTTATACAATAGAGATCGCGATCGCCTCTTGTACTTATTCCTGCATCCGTCAAGGTGTTAGTTTCACTGGGAACTGTCGCATGTGGCCTCTCGGCTAATGAATAGCATTATTTTGTCTGTCAATTTGATGCATCATATCGATCGGTAGCAGTGTAGCTTTCGGGACACTGAGCGCCACCAATTATTTTTGCCATCCGTCTCCATAGAACATCATGTTGCTCTTGCTGGAAAATGACCGCTCGTATGGAAGTTAACAAGTTATGGACGTATTAACCACTCAATACTTCGCCTGTGGAGGGTTATGGATGGACGTATTAACCACTCTTTACTATATTTGGGCACGTCATACTTACATACTATGGGTCTTTGTGATACGTATTCTAGAATGTTTTGATTTCTTCTGTGATTCTGTCTTGTCTCCCATTGTCTCTACTGTTTAGATCAAAGGGTGACCAAAAGCTCTGCGTGTCTTGCTGGTCGTCGTCATAGCTTAAAAAGAAATATGCCTGGAACAGGGCAGGAAGGTCTTTCTATATATATACACACCAGGGTTCAAAAAAACCGTTGAAAACCGCTCGGTTTTCGTGAAAACCGGCCGTACTGAGCCGGTTCGGTAATTAAAACCGCTCGAAAAACCGGCCAGATGAACAGTAAATTCAAAAAATTTGAAGAAATTTAGCAAAAAGTGTCAAAAAATTTTAAATTTTTTTTGTGAGTTCCTGAGGTAATCCTAATGATTCTGTAAAATTTTCAGATTATTATCAGATATGTACATTTTTAAAAATTACAGCGGTGATCTTGTCACAATATATGCTCTTCAGCTTTTTTATTTTCTAGGGCACAAAATGAAGTCTAATATTTATTAAACTTTTTGTGATGTTATAACGTCATCAAAATGATTATGTAAAATTTTGAGATGATGATCGATATGTGTATTTTTAAAATTACGAAAGTGCTATTATCATTGTATATGCTCTTACATTTTTGATTTTATATGGAAATAAATGAATTCTAATATTTATGAAAATTTTAGCACATGATCCTTTGTAATTATTTATATTTTCAGTAAAATTTTAGAATATAATAAATCATTTTACTATTTATAAAAATCGATGATGTATTTGTTCCTTTTCATTAATTTACATTTTAGATTTTTAGAAGAAATAAATGATTTAAAAATTGTAAAAATTTCTCTTAGGTGTTTTATAGATTAATTGGGATTTTTTTACATTTTTAAATTTTTTTGCAATTTTTCAATTTGTTCTTCTATTTTAACTATTTTTCCTTACATCATCCAGTTTGATGTTCCATTCATGTAGGTCGAACATGTCATTTTGCGATAATGGAAGAGTGACGAAGCTATGCTTATGCCTACTCCACAACTTCAATTTAAATGCATTATAATGTAAATGGTGTTGATAAGTAAATGGTAGTGAAATTGCAAATGATTTTGCTTTGTAGTTATGTAAATCTTGATTTTTGCACTTATGTGATTGTAGTATTGTAATGAAAGATTATTTATTGATATATTATTGCTAAATACATAACTAACAACTTCTAATTCTCTAAAATATAGCAAAGGCCATGTCGATTTTTTCCAAATTTAGGAGAGATCATTCGAATTTTTCACGTTTTCACATACATTATTTATATATTTATTATATTTTTACTCAATTTTAACCTTCCTGTATTTCTACAAATTTTACAATATTTTTTGCATTTTTCCCATTTTTTCGAGTTTTTCCCAATTTTCCAACCTCGGCGGTTTTGCGGTTTTCTCCAAAACCGCTTTCGGTTTCAGCAAAACCGAAGCGGTTTTAAATCAAAACCGCGGTTTTCGCGATCTCATTTGACCAAATTTCAAAATTTTCAAATTTGCAAACCATTCGGTTTTTCACGGTTTTCGGCGGTTTCTGTGGCCGTCTCGCCGACTTCATGAAAACCGCCCGCGAAACGGTTTTGTGAACCCTGATACACACACGCGCGCGCAAAGCTAGCACCGTTGTTAACAAAAGCGCCTGTGATACTCCCTCTGTTCATTTTTATAAGGCTTATTTTTTGAATGATTTTGTTCACAAATATAAGGTTTGCATATAGATTTAATGAGGTCTTTCCTTCTATACCTCTAATTATTCTCTCTCAACCATATGCATTTATTTATTACCACTCACACAAAGTATATCTTTCATCTTTCAAGACAATTAATTGGGGGTATCTAAGTCATTTTCTCTCATACCTTTATCAATTTCAACGTAATCTTAATCCTTGTGCCAAGTCAAAATACGCCTTAGAGCAAGTACAATAGCAAAGCCAACTACTGGCTAATAGTAAGCTAAAAGCCAGCTTATACAATAACTGTCTCTAAAAGTTGTCTCTAGATGTTGTGCAATAAATATCTTTTCTCTCTTGTATATAAATGATCTACCTATGCTCCCGTGCAAAACTGGCTACTAAATAAGAGCCAGCTCTCTTCTCTCTCCTCTTTTCTCATTCTTTCACATAGACCAAAGCTGATGTGTACAGATTAAGAGCCAGCTGACATGATCTTATTGTACTATATAAGAAAAGAATTCTCCTTCTTTGTTCCTAGATGAATAATGTGTATTCAGTTTTTAATCGCCGTCCATTGGAATGAATCGTCCTGCAATGTACTTTGCCCTTTTGTTTGACAGTCGTCAACCTCGTGTTGCACACTGGTTAATAACTCAACCGACCTTCCATGTTTTCGAGAAAAGCTTTCGTCGATGGCATGTGCTTTTGACCAGGTTAACACGTTAAATTCCAACCACAAGTGATGCTTAAGAGTACATACAATAAGGTTATGTCAGCTGGCTCTTAACCTGTACACATCAGCTTTGGTCTATATGGAGGAGTGAGAAAAGAGAAAAGAGAAAAGAGAAGAGAGCTGGCTCTTATTTAGTAGCCAGCTTTGTACGGGAGCATAGGTAGATCATTTATGTACAAGAAAGAAAAGATAATTATTGCACAACATTTAGAGACAATTATTATACAGGCTGACTTTTAGCTTACTATTAGCCAGTAGTTAGCTTTACTATTGTACTTGCCCTAATTAAGATTAAGTTTTGCCTTGAACGTATTAAAGGCAAAGAAGAGAGTAAATTAATTTTCATGTACTCCCTCCGTTGATAAATATAAGGCCTATAGTTTGAATGTTTTTGTTGAAAAATATAAGGTGTGCATGTAGATTTAATGAGCATTTCCACTTATACCCCTATTTATTCTCTCTCAACCATATGCATTTATTCATTATCTCTTATCTTCCAAGACAATTAAGAGGGATATGTAAGTCATTTTCTCTCATGGCCTTCTCAATTTCACCACAACCTTAATCTTTGTGTAAAGTTAAAATACACCTTATATTTATCAACGGAGGGAGTATTAGGTTTCGATTAAGGCCCTTTTTCTTTTCTAGATATATAACCTTTTCCCTCTACATAACCCTGAAGAATTTTGCTGGAAACTAGATAGTATGGTTCAAACTTCGGTAATTCTATTGCACCGTTTAATGCAAAATTCCAGCATTCCAAAGATGCCCTTACGCTTTTTATTCGTCAAGTCAGCTCGCCTGTTCTGTTCTGCTTCGCTCTTTTCTTTGTCTAAACAGTATTGACACCAGCGTTAATAATATCGTGCTTATCGGCTCGAATATCACGATAATTGACCTTGTCGAGCCAGCTCGGCATTCGAAATCAGTCGGTAAACCAGTCTAATTTTTAAAAAGAAATTCAAAAAAATTTATGCTTCGTAAACCGGTCGAAAATCGGGGAAAAATCGACGAAAATCGCTCAAAAAATTGATCGCCAAAAGAGTTCAATTGGCCGGTCGATTATCAAGGAATATCGACCGATTATCGGTGAAAATCGATTTTTTTATAAAAAAGTTTGATTTTGGAGCCCTTCGATTTTTTTATGAAAATCGGTACTAGCTAGGAGCGATTTTCAAGATCAAATCGATAATGTAAACCCTGATTGAAATATATGCTAGCTATCTCGGCCACAAATCAAGTCATATGCTCAGGTAAATTTCACATGAGTCTACATGTACTCATTCGGGAAAATCTCAATAGTGTGACCGAGTAGAAAGCACAAGAGTTATGTTTAGGGTGTTCTTAGGTTGTCTATGTCAGACAATCACCATTTCAGTTTCCCAGTAAACATGGGGCCAAACAAAAGCTTGAGCCCAAAGAACGAAATGATTGTATGGTCCAGGCTTTTCTTTCTGATGAATTCTTGCTGCGTAAGACCATATACAAAGGTTACCTTATGTTTGGAAAAGTGCGGTATTAGCAATTTTTCTTTTACTTTGATTCCAAACATAATAAGCAAACAAAGAATAACAAAGGCATAACAAAAACATAGATATTGAAACATGATATTGGCTTATATCAAAGTATAAAAACAGCTCATAATCAAGTATCCAAGCATGTATATGACAATGAACAGTTAATGGTGGCTGCCAACTAGCTACAAAAGCTCAAATTATTTATAGGTTGCTCTCAGATGTCGGACTGCCTTAATTAAAAGACCTCCTCGCCACTAGGAACGTGATCATAGACTAATTTCAGTTCATAGATATATGTAAGAGGTTACTGATCAGACTAGACAAGTTTGAACTAGCAACATATTTGAATAGAAAGGCAAAACAGTAGACAGATCATATATATGCAGAACTGAACAGAACAAGTAATAATTGATTGAGAATAATTAACTAGACAAGAATAAGAATTTTAGTAGATAACTATATTGTCACAAATTGTCTCACTTGTCTCCATACTCATCGAGCAATAGCCACCCTAACATGCAAGGTCCCTAAGACAATCAATTGTCTAGCCCCTTTGTACAACATACAGAAGAAAATGACAGAAGGTTGAGTATACTCACAAAGCAGTGTTGAAGGCGAGGCTTTTTTTTGACCGAGAAAAAGTAGGAAAGGCTCCTACTGATGAAATATATTAAAGAAGCAGAATGAAAATTTTGAGGTTGAAGGCTAGGCTCGTCAAAGACGTTGTCCTAAAAAATAATATCGTCGTTGTAATACCACAAGCTCACCAGCGAATGTTTTGGAGATACAAAGCGGTAAACCACCGAGTGAGGCAAAGCACCAGTAGTCCCGAGATGTAGCTGAAACTATACATAACCACATAACCAACTTCCAGGTCGAGAAGAAGACCTCATCGAATAAGAACAGCAAGTCGCGGAGGACTTCTCCATAAAAGGCTCCACACAACCGAGTACTGATCCACCATAGGGCTGAGCCAACCAAGCAAGCAAGGTCCGCGCAAAGACTCAGCAACAGAGATCCCCCGGCACACCTCATTGTTCACAGAGCACCTCAAATCTTCGGCCAAATGAACCCTTCAATCACCTAGAGTTACTCATAAAAATGGCATCCATGAGGTGATTGAGTTTGGATCGAAACTGAAGAACACAAGAGTACTTCGGGTAGCCGAGGTTCTTCCTGGAGAACACACAAAAAAGAGATGGATTCAAAGTCGGCAAAAAGGGAAAAATCAGGTCGATTCACTTCTTTGCCTCTCGCAAAGAGGAATATGGACCTGGGACAAATAGGAGCACGGGAGGAGGAGACAGAGTAACAGTTGCCGGGAGCACTGCCAACTAACGCCAAACGCGGGGGAGCCGAGTCACAGGACACAATCGCCACTGTGACGCAGTCATCATTGCCTCCATGGACTGGGACTAGGGCACCATTTCTCGGTGCTTTAGCCTCAGTGGCTAGGCCTGCTGGGCTGGATTGGCCCGATGGGTCTTGCCAACCCAGTTGGCCCAATCTCCATATTTTTTCCTTTTCTGAAATTGGAGAAAACACCAATTTCATACAACACCTTATGGTTTTTTATAAGTATTTGGCTTTGTTGTGAGAGTGTGTCGAAGTTTGGTTGTGTGTTTTGAAGAGTGCAATTTGTCAAGTCAGAAGGTCCAGATCAAGTTGGACCACAAAAATGGACCATGCTTAGGGAGTTGAAATCTTGATTTGTTGGTAAGTCAAAAGGTCCATGTCAATCAGGCCATCAAGTTAGACCATATTCAGGATGCTAAAATCTTAGTGTATGCGTAGTTGGAAGGTTCGAGTTAAAACGGACCATCAAATCGGACTTTGGTTGGAGAGTGTTTGTTATGGAGATAGACAAATCAGAAGGTCCAACTGTGCTATGTGAGATGTATTTGAGCGAGGTTGAGTTGAGTTGCATGATGCATATTTTGACTAACGTGAGGCAAATGCATTAACTTGTGCTTGAGATGGTGTCTTGGTCTTTGGATGTGCATGTGGCTTGGAGAACGTTAGCGGTCAACGATAATTGACTGAGACTAGGCGGGGGAGTTGAGGTCCTGCGGCAAGGTGCATGAGGCTACGTGGCTCAAGTGGGAAGCACTAAAAAGACAAGAATCATGAATAGGCGAGTTGGTGAATGCGGTGTGCTAAGTGATTTGGACCAATACAAGTAGTGGCGATCTAGGAGAGACTGGATGCATAAAGACTCAACGACAAGTCATTAGGCACCATGAGATATGTGTCAAAGTATGAGGAGATGCTTTGATTGGCTTCAGGATGCTTAGAGGACAAGACAAGGTTAATTGGGTTATTGGAGCCAAGTGGAAGCTATGCTTTGAGAAGCATGTGTGTGTACCTAAAAAACTCGTTATGTGTCAGGTTATCAGGTTTGCCATTGCTGGTGATGTAATTCACTTTATATTCAGATCTAAGATGTCGATGTGAAGTGATTGGCTTGGGCATCATTTTAAAAGAAGAGGTAGAGATGGCTTAGATATTAAGCTTTGTTAAGCCAAGTAGAGGAAAGTTATGGTTTTTAGGGAGAACTTTTGAGAGATGGAGTGTGCCTTTTGTGCGTGAGCTTTTTATCATCCTCAAACTTTTGTGTAACAAAAGAGTGGCTGTGCACATTAATTTCCAAGTATCAATGATATCCAAATTTTGTCCAAGCCTTCCTCTTCTTTGCTAAATTCTTAAAATCTTGATTTGACTTGGTTTTCAGTGTTTCTTCTTCTCCACTTTGATCTTGCTTTGTACCAAGGATGTGTAAGTGATAAAGATTTCTCTTGAAGATCAGATCCCATCCATCTAGGCACATTGTTTTGCAAGTTCTTGGATTTGCCCACTTTTGACTCAAGAAAGGATGATTTTGGGGTTCTGATCTTGAAGGCTTTTTGATTGATTCTTACTGTGAATGAAAGATGCTAGGACGTGTGAGAAATCATCCTTATCCACCTTGTCTTGTGTAACATCCCATTTTTGCTCTTTTAAAACTCTTTTTTGTAGTATAGATTCCCTAAAAATTCTCACCAATTTTATTCGCCTAATAAAGCTTAGCCATGATTATCTCAAATTGAAAACTTTTGATGTGAATAATCTAAACATCAATAATTTCCTAAACTTTTTTATTTGTGTTCATTATGCTTGAAAATATTTTTCTAGGTATTTTTCGAGTGTATTTCCTATTTTATTCATGCTATTTTCTCTTTTTTTTGTATTTTCTAAAAAGAAAAAAACCAAAAAGGCCAAGTGACCTAAATCTGACCCACTCCCTCCTCTCTCTCCACTCCCTCCATCTATCTTTCGACCCGCTCGCGCCAGCATAGCCCAGGAAGCCCAACTACCCCCTCTCCGAGCGTGCCAGCCCAGCCCATGCCCTCACCGTTGCTGACGAGTGGGACCGTTCGGGGATGTGCATAGGCTTTGCTTCATACCCAATTTCTTCGACGTCCGAGCTGTGCGTCACCAAATCCTAGACGTCCACTTTTAAAGCTGAGCACCTGCGTGTGCCACATCTCGTTCCACACCTTGCGGATCCTGCCCACACTGGAAGGAGCCATCGCAATCATTTTATTTGTTTTTGGCATCAAGAGCCACTGCGCTCGCAACTTCCTTCGCCATTCCTCACCACCTCAGTGAGTTAACTAGAAATACAACCGCGCCACCATGTTTTCTTGCTCCTAATATACATATCCCTCAATTTGATTTTAATTTGGTTCACCATGTGCATAGATTAAGCCATTTGAATCTCTTTTGCCACCGCCACTTCACCGTCCAATTCCAACATCGCCATTGAGTCTCCACCGATATTGACCTCAGTACCGGTTCTCTATTCCATGTTCTACCTTGTGCACATCTCCCCTTCGTCAATGCGTCGCCCGTCATCATCGCCGCCGTGGATCCGGCCCCTTCTAAAAGGAATTTATGATTTTTGAAAGGAATTTATTTGTAAGGCACCTATTCAATCCCCTCTCCCTCGCTTCTAGGTAGGGGCAAACCCGGCATCCCAAAAAATTTGAGAAATGCTACAAGTTCACCTCTTCAATAGAGTAAGTTTGTTGATTAAATTGATTTCGATTTTGGTGGTTATATATTTTTAAGACCTTAGAACTGTTTATATTGTACTTTTAGCAATTTCAAATATATATGCTGGATTTATGGTGGTATGAAATTATTGTATAAGACTATAGATTTGTACATGTGAAGTGTGAACGCCATCAAAAAATTTCTAGTTCCGCCACCGCTTCTAGGTCCTATAGTTTGTTTGATCGCAGCTTAATTGTAATGACCCTCCTTTTTGGTATAGAATACCAAGAAGTATGATCTATGTGCATACAGTACTAGTCCCATGATCAGTAGCTAGTACGCATATTTACAACAATTGATAACACATACATACTCAATATTACATATGATAATGGTAATTTATACAATAAGGTCGTACAAAGCTGAGTATATTGTAGCGGAAAGAAGTAAAAGTCCTGTAGTTTTCCCATCCAACCCTCAAGCAATTGATAAGGCATAAACTCTAGAAAATCGCATCATCGAAATTCCTGTATCCTGCGGCGAAGTGTATATCTTCGGGGGCCTTTTCTTCAACTAAACCAACAAATAAACAAGGCTGAGTACTTTCGTACTCAGCAAGACTTAAGGTGTATCACAAAAATACAGTAAATATAGGCTATCTCAAAGGAGGCAACTATAGTTACTTTGCGTAAAGTGAAATTAAATATGTAAATCAAGTAGTAATTTGCAAACGAAATTTTGTAAGAACAAGTTTGACTGACACGAAAATAACAAGTATGTAAGCATAAAGTAACAACTCACAGTCCTCTATGATTGTGAGTACCGCGTCATCTCAATGTTATTCTCTGGCATATAATCTGAAACAAACACCTTCCAATAAATGTCTCAAATTCATCCCTTTTTGAAAATAATAAAACATCTAACTAGTGTCAGTTCACCAAGTCTCCCATGACCGCGGGCACGACTTTTTGAAAAGATTTAAACTCTACAAAGGTGTACAACTTTACCCACAAGTCATGACATTTTCTTTTTGCCGCTATTTTCATGCTCCTTTGGTGTGTGGCCAAAATGTTTGTGATGAAAACTTTTACATTATCTAGGTTAACTTTGCACCAGTCCTGTGACGACAAACCCTTTCTATAGTGGTAGAAGATATTTGTACTCTCAACAGGATATTCCTGTTGAGTCCTCACTTCCCCATATTCTAAAGCGATGAAAGATATTTGTACAATGTTGTACTCTTAACAGTTCGCTCCTGTTGAGTCCCCACTTCCCCATCATAGTAAGGAATACACCGTTGTATTGGTACATAGAAACCCCTACGAGCAATCAATCTCAGGAAGCCCGTACTACTCTAACCTTCCAATGTGCAAAGTTAAACTAGATAACTTAATTGGTTTAAGGCTGTCCCATATTAGCACTTGTGGTTGTATAGATATCCCTTGGATCATAAAACGCTACGTTCGGTCCTTAATCCGATCCGGACGATAATCTCCCCCTACACTACGTGCAAGTCCCATGCACATCCGGCTATTGCCAATAATCACCCGCATCAAAACTATAGTTTTACTTTTATTTTTACCAAAATATCAGTATCCTTTAATGTCATATTCAATATTTTTAAATTATAAAGAGTAACATATTCCTTTACTAAAGCATGGCTAAGCATGATCATTATGTAATCACTTATACCCAAGTTGATATTATGTATTGTCTAACCTTATTATAAGGTTACCGAGGTTCACAATTCAATGTTTATTAAGAGAGTTCCATCAGATAGGGTTATAGTTACCAGTACCACAATATAGCAAATTTACAAAAAATATACGCATGCATAAATAGATTTGAAAAAATAAAACAAAAATCAAAACACTGGGATCAATATGATCAAAGCGGATGCTTGCCTTGTTTTGTTGGTTCAAAAATTAACTTGGGGTCGAAATCTTCAGTAGCAGCTTCAATCGGTCGATGTCTACACGTTCGTATCGTATAACAACATTAAGAAGTAATGACAATAAGAGGCAAAAAGAAGTCAAATAAAACCAAATTCAAAATGAATTAGAATTGAAGGTTCTGGTGATAAAAATGTCTTTAATCTTGATTTCTTATTATGTAGGTTTATTTGTTTGTGTTATACTACCTCCGTCCTTAAAAATAAGGAAGAGAAGCGTTCAAATTGTGTCCTCCAATATTAGGGATTGAGAGCTCTCTCCCTTAAATTGTGTCCTCAAATTATGCCTATGCATGCAGATGCACGCAGATACATGCGACCACACATAATCTAAAACAAAAACGCGGCAGGTAATTTCCTATAATCATGATTAATTAATGCATGCATGTTGCCAATTAATAGAGACACAGTATTAAATAGGGGCATTAGAGTCTTTTGACAGAAACTATAATCTGTCCTAAAATTTCTTCTGTCCCTTACTTTTCAGGACGGAGGGAGTAGTTTTTAGGGTTTATATTAGGGAGGTTTAGGCTTTTAATATGATTCAGATGCAAAGCCTGTTTAAATAGAATCATTTCTACATAATAGGACGTTCTTGCCTTAAAGAGCATTTTTAAGCTGGTCCTATTAGAATTAGTGTTTATTTGTGACATCATATTTATTTTCTAACCTTTTGTATTTCTAAAGTTTATGTTATAAAAGGTCAGATTTCTTTTTAGGTTTGTGAATGCAAATTACATATATATGTAAACATTTTTTGTAGAATTAATAGGTCTTGACCCTAGAAGTGTCTTGAAACTGGTTTTGCATCTTTTTGCTTTTATCTGAAAAGGTTATTAATGTTTTAGTTTTTGTGTGCATAGATAATGCATTCTCTTATGAAGTCAACTCATATTTTTTATCAAACATTGAATCTTTTTTTAGATTTAGGATTCTCATGGTCTTGGAGATCTTCAAATTTTATTTTCATTTTTAGGAGTTAATGTGTGATTTTTTTAGTGACCATACTATGCTACATACAAAATTAAATTACAAAATTTTTAAATAAGGTCTAGAATTAAATGTTTTTGCATAAACAGGTATACCATGGTCTTATAAAGGCTTAGGGGCTTATTTTAATTTATTTTAAATTTATAAACACTAAATATAGCTATTTGGATTTTCTATGCATTGAATAATGATCTATTTATAAATTTAATTCAAACAAGGTTCAAGTTTAAATGTTTTTGCATAAATGGGTTCTTAGGTCTCAGGATCATTTAGAAATTTGTTTCAAAAATTTATAAGCTATGGTTTACACATTTCTAAAAGTAGCCATATTAGGGTTTCATACAAACTTTAATTTAAATAATTCCAACTTGGTGAAAAATGTTTTTGAATATTATGAATATATATGATTTTATATGAATTTTGAAATCTATTTCATTGAATTTGGAGCTAAATCTCAAAAGTTATAAAGGTTTGAACTGGACTTTGGTGGAAAATTCAATAGAAAAATAGGAAATACGTTTTCCAACTTCGAAAGCATATTTCGCGATTTGAAATGCGCCTTCGCACTGGCTGACAAACTGGGCCCACTAGCTAGTAGCACCGAAGCAGAGGCACTACTAGGGCTCTCCGTCGACAGCAAGGCACAAGAAGTGCCGGTCGGTCGGCGGTGCGGCTAGCACCAGCAAACCACGGTGCACCTAGGAGGAACCTCGACGGCGACCGGCGGCAATTGGAGATGATTCGCCACCGTGCGCTAGTGGTGGCCATGGCAAAAGTTGGCCAAAAAAACGGTTGGTGGGGTTTGAGCTTGAATAAGCATAGGGCTTAGCTTCACTAAGGTCTAGGTGATCCATTTTACCTATCGTTCACGGCGGTGAGTAGCTGGAATGGTCTGCCACCGTGCGTCGGCTCTGGGGAAGAAGATGTGCACTGGCGGCGAGGTCCGGGTTATCTAGGGCTACGTTAAGGTCGGGGAAGGTTTCATTGACCTTTCAAAGTGATCTAGACACGAGGAAGTGAGCTAATTCTTACCGTGGTGTCGGAATTCGTTTTCCCCAATTTCTTCGCTGTTCTTTGGCTATGGTGGAATAGACAGCGATTGAACTCAGCTCGGGCCAGTGGGAGAGTAGTGTGGGTTGTGGAAGAGTGTGGGTGTTGTGGTTGGACTTGGGGCCACTTAAATAGGTGGAAATGGCGGTGGGTACAGGGTGTGAATCGGTTCGGCTCAGTTGCGGGCGATACTGTGCACGGGTCTTCTGGATTAGGGTAGCGCAGGACATGGCGAGGCAGGGTGTGGGGTGAGATCTCCGGGTAGGGTATGGTCTAGGGCAGTGCAGCGCTGAACTGAGGTCAGTTTCACGCGGCACAGGCGGCTTGGCGCCAAGATTTTGCACGCGATGGCTGCCATGGCAATGAGATCAGCCGTCATTCCTTGTCGTGACACGACTTGGGCAAGGGCAGAGAGATTGGCCAGAGGGGCACTGCTAGTTGGGCTAAGCAATAGGTGGCTCGACGTTGAAGCTTCGCGCAACGTCACTTGCCGTGGCAGAAAATCGGCTGGCTTTTCATTGCCGTGGCAAAGCTTGGATAAAGGCAGGGCATCATCGGCTGAGAGAGGAGCAATGCAAAGGGGTTGAATCACTGGCAAGGAACGGTTGTGATGCTGTTCCAGTGGGGCAAAGGAGAAATGGAGCCCACCTGGCAGTGAAAGCAGAGAAGAAACCACAGGTCTTCTCTTTGGACAGAGCATGGTTTTTGCATTAAATGAGCTGTCATTACAAGTTGAAATTTTTCCAAATTTTTTGTGTTGGTTTGAGAGGAAAATATTATCCTCTGGTAAAAATTTAAAATCAAAATATTATCTGTGTAATTTTATAAAATTCTGATAAGACTGCTATTACAGTTTCATATTTTCTGTTTTTTTAGGTTTCAAATAAGATTTATTTTATAATAAAATTTTTATATGTGACCCTAATGGTTATTGGGATCTAACGTAAAAATTTCAAATGATTATCAATCATATATGATTTTATAAAATTCTAACATTGTTCTATGAACTTATTTTACTTCTCTGTTTTTGATTTTTCTAGAAGGGTCAAACTAGGTTTATTATTTTTTAAACTTTTCCTGTAACTTTATATTGGGCTTTATATGATGTGGTAAAATTTTCAGAAGAAGATAAGATCTGGAACATTTTTACTAATTCTGACAAAGTGATATTGCTAGTCTTCCTTACTGTTTTTGATTTAACTAGGGGCTTTAAATGTGTTCATATTGCTTTGAAATTTTTTGAGAAGGCTATGGAGATGCTCTTTAGTCCAGGTGAATTTTCCCTAGATTTTATCGTTAGTTGATTTTGGTTTTTACATTTTGGAAGAGAGGATATCAATCTATGTAATTGATTTTATTAAGGTCTTTAATGTTTTCAAATGTTTATGAAATTCTTTGGAAAGGTTCTGGAGTTATCTTTAGATTTAAATATATTTTCTATGAATTTTTCTCTTATATAATTTTGGTCTTCATTATTTGGAAAACAGATTTTTTTAATCAAGAAAATTGATTTTCTTAAAGACCAAAACCAAAGAAAAATTCAGAAAAGGTGAAAATTCAAAATTAAATCATATTTCAAACTTAAAATTTTATTTTATCTATTTTTGAATTTTTCGAGATGTTACATTAATAAACCTGGTAAAACCTTTTAAAGTGTGATCTTAGGAAACATCCGTATCTCGAAAGCATGCCACAAGTTCCTCCCATGAGGGTTTCTTTATGTGCCCGCGGTGGAATCTCGCAGCGTTTATATAACAAGACAGAAACACGGCCTGCTTTGCTTTGCTTTCCTTTGAGAGAGAGATGTGTTCTTCAATCTTTGCATCCTTTCCCCAACAAACCCAATTTTCTCTGCCCTGTGTTGGTTGACACGGCCAGCATTTCCCTCGTTCGCATTATTGAACTGTACTAATTGCAATATACAAGTAGTACTAAGTAAGCACAGATCCAAATCTTTTGGATCTAGAAATTACGATTCCATGCATTTTAATATTACTACTTTATTCATTTGCACGAGGCCATATTGGTACGAAGGAAAGTGCCTTTGCCTGGAATTTTACTTTAATCGTCACTCGTCCAGTCAAAGAAACGAGAACACATTTTGCACGAAGCCATTCTATGTAGTACCGGGGTGCAGATCAATGATAAAATAATGAAACCAACAGTGTGATCGTAAGTCCTGTAGTCCCTATTGACCATGAACAGGGAAGAAGCGCGTACGCACGCATCATGCATGCAATGCCCTCGAGTTAAGTTTGCCGTTCTCGTTCTCTATGTGCATGCCATTCACATTTCTTTTATGAGAAAAGAAATGTGCACTTTAATTGATGTTGCCACATTGACTTTGGGAGATCATTACATGTGTGGCCACACAGTATATATACGAATGGCGCCTCGCATCGCATCCAATTTATCTGCCTAAGTACACACAACTCACTCACTTCTAAGTCGTACTAGCAACAAGTCGCAGCAAGAAACGTATTGT
Organism: Otatea glauca; assembly: GCA_036346275.1. Lineage (NCBI taxonomy): Eukaryota > Viridiplantae > Streptophyta > Magnoliopsida > Poales > Poaceae > Otatea > Otatea glauca. Next base: position 41,810,849 of record CM070717.1, read on the forward strand.
ACTAGCTCGTGATCACTAGCGAGCCAGCTTGGACGTCGTCACTTGTCACATCAAATGGAGCAAGAGCGGGTGCTAATGTCCCAGGTGTCGAACAGCTGCACTTGTAGCGGCAACTCGAGCTCCAGCTCCCTCAACGCGTCGTCGCCAAGCTCCGACGACTCCGGGAGCGGCAGCGTCGTGGGGAAGAAGCGGCCGCGCAGGGACCTGAAGCACCCGACGTTCCGCGGCGTGCGCATGCGAGCCTGGGGCAAGTGGGTGTCCGAGATCAGGGAGCCGCGCAAGAAGTCGCGCATCTGGCTCGGCACGTTCGACACACCCGAGATGGCCGCGCGCGCGCACGACGTCGCGGCGCTCGCCATTAAAGGCCGCGCCGCGCATCTCAACTTCCCGGAGCTCGCGCACGAGCTGCCCCGCGCGGCATCGGCTGCGCCCAAGGACGTGCAGGTCGCGGCCGCTCTCGCCGCGACCACGGCCTCGCGCGTCGCGCCCTCCCACGACGCTGCCGTTGCCGAGGAGGACGAGGAGCCGGTGGCGCCTGAGCAAGCAACGCGGGATTGCGTTGTCTTCGAGAATGCAGCACTACAGGGTGGTGACATTGGACTAGACTACATGTTTTTCGACGTGTCGGATGCTCTCCTGGAGTTCGGTTTCACGTTGCCGCCGCCGCCGCCGCCGGCGTCTTATTGTGGTTCTCCGTGGGATGACGTCGCCGACGATCTCTTCTTCGGGGAACCTTTGCTGCTCTGGGAACATTGACCAGGACACCAACCCAGTGCATGCACGAGATTCATTTTTTTTGGGGGGGGTGGGGGGGGGTGTCAAGTTTGGTCAATATGCTAGTGTTAGTAACCCTTGTCTCTTCCACTGCGATGCTAACGTCATGGCTAAATATTGAACCAGTATGTCGATTCCTTTACAGGCCAATTAAATTCACATCGCTTTACGTGATATCATATAGTATGCCATTTGCAGTCAAGATGACAAGGCTCTATTGCACGAGTCTCTCTCTCTCTTCCCCCCGTTAATTTTACGTGCTGATCTTAGCAGAATCAAAGCCAGCTGGGTCTGCACACACCAGCTTACCGATCAACATTAACAACACGATACGCACAACTTTGTTGCTCTATCTTGCAGTGGACGCAATCATGCATGCAACGCATAAGGAATATTCTACAACGAGCTAAGTACCGTTCTGTCTCATGTTGTCCTCAGCCGTTCACCCTTTTCCTTGGTCAATGACCCCCTTCCATATGTGAAGCAGCAGGGATCCCTAGCAACAATATTATATATACAGCCCAAGATTGTAGCCATCCACAGAGATCAGTCATAACATATAGATTATAGACGGTAAGGTGTAGTTAGTGGCAGAAAATTTATTATATGGTTGGTTGGTGACTGGTGAGCCTGTGCATGTGGAGCGCCTCTACCTCAGCAAAAGCACTTTCAACACAAATCTACACGCCGGCATACTCCGCGCTTAGGTATATATGACCGATCGGGCCATGCGTGCATGCCGTTTCGCGATGAGGTTAGGTGAGCCGAGAGTATAGTACATGATATTAATATGGTTCGCTTTTTGTTAGTTTCTTATGTAGTTTCGTCGATTAAAGAAACGATCGGCGTGCAAGTTTGGTATGGACCAAGGCACCCCAACGGTGTATTGCGCGATAGTTCGGGAGCATGTGGAGGTTTCCAACCGGTTTTCTAATGCATGCCCGAGAGCTAGAGCTGTTGTTGTTCACTGTTCTGTTGCCATGTGCGGAATGGATAGTGCCTTTTGGACTGATTCTCGCCGCGGGCCGTCTAGCATGGCCCAAAATAGGGGCACGGCACGGTTGACTTCGGACCAAACTGGTATGGCAAAAACGATGGATCGTGTCGGGTTTGAAAACTCGACACGAGGTATGACACGATACAATGGACGGTACAGTACAAACGATTGGGCCGTACCTGAGCTGGCTAGGCACGAAAGTGGGTCTTTCGTAAAAAAACATCCTATATATCTACAGTTTAGTTCATCATAGACTATTTTACCTTAGTGACTTAGACCATTATCAAATACTACCTCTCTCCTTTGCCTCCTCCCATGACCCCTTCGTCGTGGTCGCCATCTCACCACGTCTCTGTCGTCTCCTCTCTCTTTTTCTCTCCTCTCGCCTTCATCCCTACTTCCTCCCGCTGACCTGGAACGCATTAACAATATAGACATTAGGAAGTAGTTAGTATGTATGTATATTGTTGCTGTACTATTTTTCTTATGAGGGAAACTCCATTTTAGGGTATAAGGTTTTTAACGAGTCAATAACTTTGTAGTTGTACCTAATGAATAAATAAAATTTAACTCTTTTTTTAAATAATTGTGTGTAGTGGATCCTTGCCAGCAGTCGACGCTCGCTCCTCTTCCTTGGTGTCGTTCAAAATGACGGACCGACAACTCCACACATCCAACAGAGTAAGACCTAAGCCAACACGACATAACACTGACACGACGTACCCTGGACCATGCCTAGACCTCACTGAAGCCGAGTCAGTCTAGCACGGCATCCCGCGGCCAAAAGCCCATTGGCCCATGCCGTGCCACGTCCCAACTCCCACCTCTACTGGAGGGTGACGTACGTTTCGTACTGACCTGCAGCACGCCACGGCAAATGGCAGCTTCTGTGCTCATGTGGGTATATTATTCACTTAACATGCTTGATGCACGCCTTAATTATTTTGATCAATTATTGGCTAGTTCAGCTTCAATGGGAGAATAAACAACCGGCTTGCTATTTGTAAGTTTGTGTGAAGTTTTTGTTAACTCTTAAGTCGATTTTATTGATTCACAAGTTGATCCAATGGTCTCACAAGGTGACTTATGCTTAAGAAAACATGTCACATTACAAAATAAACATACCCAATAAACAAACACACGGGCAACTGATCTACGTATTCCGGACCATTGAAAATAAGCTGTTTAATTTGAGCTTAAGGGTGTATTGTTTCTCAGCAAGAACACATTCAGAATGCTGACTATTTATGTGTGAATTTGGGATTGGAGACTTGTAGAACAATTTCTCAGCGTTACTTGGAAAGTGTTGGTTTGTGCCAAGTTGGGGACCTGGTGGAGGTAAGTGTAGTACTTCCCAATTTACAAAGGGACAGAGTGTCTGGGGACAGCGGAGCTTGACAGTAAAGGGGAAGCTGCTTCAATTATGGATCCCTGTTTATTGGTGTACTCCAACATTGTTAATTAAGGAAGGTAGTAAATTCAGAACAATGTCATAAAAGCAACCAGAGAATACTTCAGCAAAATTTTATAGTATGTTATACTAGTAGTATATGATAGATAATTTAAATCAGATGTAGCTATTGATTTGTTTAGTGTACTTCTATTACTCTGTTGCCGGTGAAAGTAAAAATAAATACTAACTATTCTGATCTATTGGATCGAATAAAACGAAAAGTCCGTATTGAATTTTATATACAGTAAAAGAGCTCTAAAGTAAACGAGCTGGAAGAATTAGTGATAGGCCCTACAACTGTTTACAATACTGAGCAATGTCTAAATGGATCTTCCCAACTAGTTCCACAAATAATTTGGCCCAAACTCACATGTTCCTGCGTTCCCTTGTAGCACGTTCTGCTCGCGAACGCGACCCGTACTAATGATCCTTACACCATTTCTTTCCTATCAAGCGTCATTACTCATTCGTGCAGTCCTATTAATAAGTTTTCCAAGTATGTATAATCCCCCAACACATTGGCACACAAGATTCTTGCAAGCAACATCGCTTAATTAACTGGCAAACCACACATGTACGTGAGGTAGGAGATGGCATGGTATTCCTTTGAATCTTTGTTCATTAGGTACATTGGTACCAACTCATTTCTGATTGGTCGCTGGGCGAGTCAAGCAATGTTACTTGCAAGAATCCAAGGAGCAAATGTACTGGCAAAACTTATCGAGCGCAGCACGATCGAATGGCGCTTCAGAGGGGAGGTACTGTCAGGTACAGGAGAATAACTAAGGATCATTGAGCACGGGTCGCTCGTGACAGCGAGCACAGAGGACGGCGAGGGAATGTTGCAGAGGACACACATCACTGAAGCACAACGTAGTACTAGGGACTAGGGAGTAGGGACTACTCGCACCCCGTCAATTGGTGCGGTTAATTAGCAGCACGAAACGGCGCGGAGCAATGGTCCATGCCTCCATAGTACTCTTTCCGTTGGTAAATATAAGACGTATTTTAACTGAGCATAAGGATTAAGGTTATGGTGGAATTGAGAAAAACATAAGAGAAAATGAATTACATAAGATGAGAAATAATACGTTGTGTAGGTGGCAATAAATAAATGCATATGGTTGAGAGAGAATAAATAAGGATATATGTGAAAGACTCATTAAATCTATATACACGTCTTATATTTTTTAATAAGACCATTTAAACCATATATCTTATATTTATCAACAGGAAGTAAGTACGTGTATCTTACCCGGCCGATGGAAGACGAAGAGCGGAGAGGCAGGCGACATCGAGATGGAATCGTACGTTGCTCTTATTAATGATGACGTTATTATCGGTGGGTTCTTGTCATTTGTTGTGCTAGTCGTCGTAGTAGTCTCTAACTACTTGCAAAATAGCCAATCATGGTACGGCCGGCCACAATGTAGCGTTATGACTTACGACCGACGATTCTAGCCAGGATGACGTGGTGGTTGTTGTAAGCTTCAACGATGGATCAGCATACGACTGTCTATTGATAAGTTATCCGATTTTTTTTTTCAATTTCAGTTGTCTTTTTTAGTCATTGAATTTACATATGATGGTTACTATGATTTACCCACCCCATATCTATAAAAAAAACAAATAATTTTTTTAACCTAGATAAGAATAAAGCAAACATAGCTGAACCCCTACCAAATACTTAAAAAATCTAACTTAGATAAAAAAAATGAAGTAAACCTATGTAAACTATTCGAATAAAAAAATGAATTGAACTAAAAATTATAGTAGAGTGGTACTAAAATTGTACATTACTTAGCACTCTAATTTTAGGATTAATCTTGTGCAATTGTAGATGACCGAGAGATTAAAAATTTTCAGTAAACACGCTTTTTCTTTCTAAAAGATCATGTGAAGATCTATCCATGTTTGTAATGAGTTATTGGCAGTGTTTGAGTATGTAGTGCTCAAGTTCGAACTTGTTTTGAATGTCATTTCAAATTTGAAGCAATTTGATGTGCTGTCAATTCAGGACGGCACTACAAGCTTTAGAGGCGTGGTAGTGCCAGCCACGCGGTACTACCAGTTTGGGATGGGCAGTACTGCCGACCCTGCAGAGCTATTAGCCTTGGGAGTGGTAGTCTTTTTACAGAGAGGTGTTTTCCCTGGAGTTAGACATAAGTGGCACTACCGGCCATCTAGGAGTGGTAGTACCGAAGGTGTGGTACTACCGGCCTCCAGTAGCAGTAGTTATTTTTCAAAGAGGGTTCTCTCGGGGCTGATCAGAGCAAGCGGCACTACCGGCCAACCAGGAGCGATAGTGCTGGGGTGCGGTACTACCGACCCTGGGTGGTGGTAGTGCAAACTTTACTGCGACTTGAGCTTAATGTTTGCATTAATTGTTGATTAATGCATATTATTGTGAACAGTGCTATATAATGTGTTTCTTGTCTATGTGGTTGCAAGACTCTAGGGCTAGGTCATGGTGAGGCGAAGGCGAGATCGGGACTAGGCTAGGAGAGCTGAGGTCCAAAATGGTTGAAGGATGCCGAAAGATGACTGAGGCTAGAAAATAGTTGCAAGCCATGAAGACAAGAAATCGGAGGGTGAAGTACTAGTGACGGACATGGTGGGCAACGACATAGACCGGGACTAGGCTCAGGAAGGAGTTGAGGTCCAGAACAGTTAAGAAAACCGTTGCTGCCATGGTGAAGCGAAAAAGGACACGTGGCGGTCAAGTGACTTGGGCCCGCTTGTAAGCAAGGATGGTTCGGGGAAGTCCAGATGCGTGAGATGCTTGATGGCACGTCATTAGGGTCACGTGGAAAGCGTGAAGCATGCTGATGCTTCGAGGAGAAGGAAGACCGGTCATTGGGACAAATTGGTAATTTATCCAATACCAGTGGTCGAGGTGGTTTGAAAAACCGCGATAGTGGCCTAAGTGGTTTAGGTCACGCCAAAGTAGAGTTGGACACAAATTCGGGCTCGCAGAGCGGATTTGGCGTCTATGTGTTGGCCGCTTTGAGAAGCGTGCTTGTGTGAGTGAAAGATCCATTAAGAGTGTTGGGTTTCGGTTTAGCCCATGTAAATGTGGATGGTACCCACTAATTGTGTCCATGTTTAGGTTAGGGTTGCCTCCACTATATAAGGAGATGTAGTGCGAGGTGAGGACTTAGACCTTAGACTTAGTCTCTAGGAGTTTTAGGTTTTCTACAAGATTTTATGTTCTTATGTAGTGTGTGTGCTCCTTGATAGCTTTGGCCTCAGGTGAGAGGATTTGTAAAACTCTCTTCATGATCTGAATTCAAATCATCTCTTTGCTCAAGTGTTTGTCTTAAGTTTTGATCTTCTTCTTCTTTCTCTTGATCTTTTCTTGCGGTTTTTTCCTTGCTTGATCTCGAGCTGCCAAGGATGTATGATTGATAGATGTATCCTCCATAGACCATCTCCTTAATCAACTAGGCAAGCTTCTTCATAATCAACCAAGTTTCTTCAAGAAACCAGTTTTTGAGTTGTGAAGGAAGTTCTTGAGGTAGATCTTGATCCTGTTGTTTTGAGGGATCTTTCTTGAGTGTCCTTGCTTGTTGTGATATGTGGGAGACCATCTAAGGTCATCTTGATCATTAAATCCCCACGAGTAAACTCAGAGCAAAGTTTTTGTTTTTGATCCAATTTTGGTGCAACCTTCGGTAAATTCAAAAAAGTCGGAACTTTGAAATCAATTCTTGCGATTGAATGTTGGAATAGGTTTCTGACACCCTTATAAAGGTGCATACAAAGTTTCACAGGGTTTGGATCAGCCAATCAAAAGATTCATCGATTTTCGTTTTTGAAGTCGCGATGATTCTTTTACTGTTCATACCATGTTTACTGTTCATCCGGCACTACCACTACAGTAACCCAGTAGTACTAGGGTTACTATTCATCTCGATACTACCGACCTCTGTAGCGCGGTAGTGCCGCCCAGAGCTGATTTTTCAGGAGATTTTTTTCTTTCACTCTTCTTAAGGTCTTGGGAGGTTTTGTTGGATTCTTTGTAGGAATTTTTTTATTTGTGATCATCACTTCCCCTCTGATCATCATTTTTGGTCCTTCACTTTCTTTTTTTAGAAGAGGAAGTGTGTTCTTTTAGGCAATTGTGTCGTGCATGAATACTGGTGTTAGCCTGTCCCCAGTTTCAGGCCCACAAGCGCAACAAGTGGTAGGGTTGCGCGCGGTTTCGGCCCGTGCATTGTATTGAGATGGCAGGTCATGGCACGACAGCCACTCCAACCATATGAAGAGCCCTCGTCTTTTATTCATGGTTTGTTGTCACTCCAAACGCCATGCGAGACGCGAATTCGTAATGCCCTACACAAACCGTGTGTGAGACTGGAGAGCAATGGGCCGCGAGAGGTGGTAACTTCTGCATGCATCATCCTCGACCGAAGCAGAGGTACTGTTGAATCATTGATGATCACTTGTTTGCATGTACGAGCACGACATGCGTTGATCGGTGTTAGCGATATTGTAGCCCACTACCGTCACCACTTCTAGCACGTTGTGCATGCTCCAATTCTTGTGCTAGATTGCATAATATTAGGGTGTCAGTTAGTGGGCTTTGTGTTTACGTGTGATACTCATTGTATATGTATTTATACTCATCCTTGATAATCAATACAAGTGTGTTGGATCTCTCTCTCGTGTCAACCTCTTACATGGTATCAGATACTGCTTGATCCTCAACCTTCCGCAATTTCCTCTCCTCCTCCTTGCCTCATCGCCATGAGCTCCACCTTGTTCGAGCCACCCTCTCCAACCAGTTTTGCCACCCAGATCCATACCACCCCTCTCCCCTCCCACCAGATTGAACTCATCAACATCAAGACACAAGTCCCTATTGCACTTGATCTCCACGACACCAACTACGGCTCATGGAGCCAATTGTTTCTCGTTGTGTTTGGCAAATTTAGCCTCAAAGATCGCATCGATGGATCGACACCAACACAGGGGGACTCGGATTGGGTCCAAAATGATTTCTCCATTATTTCCTAGTTCTACACGATCGTCTCTGGAAATGTCCAGCTCTATATGCTTCGTGCGGTGATGGTGGACCGGATTGGCAGCCATATAGAGAGCCGATACATTGTCGCAAGCATGACCATTGCTTTGGCCACCGAATAGTGCAACTCATCAAGAAGTTGATAGAGCCAGCAACATTCGGTGACAACGTTAGCGATGGCTCCGTATTCAGCCTCTAAACTTGAGCGCGACATCGTTGCCTAGCGTTTGGATGACCAGGGGACGAGTGAATCACCGAGGAAGGCACATAAGCTAGAGGTTGAGTGGCACGTGTTCGAGCAGCTCGCCCAATCGGCTTCGAAGTAGGCGACTAGATCCATGGGCGGTGAGCCGTGAAGATGAAGACCAAGTCCTGATGTCCCTTTGATGTATTGGAGGATGCGCTTCACAAGCGCCATAAGCCCGTCCCTTGGATCATGCATGTGTAGACATATTTGTTGAACCGCATACGCAATGTCTGGCCTAGTCATCGTTAGGTACTACAAGGCACCAGTGATACTTTGATAGAACGATGGATCGTCCACCTTGCTGTCGCTTGCAGAAGAGACTTTTGGCTTGGTGTCCACCAGCGTTGTCGCGGGCTTGCAATTAGACATCCCCGCATGCTCCAGCAACTTGGCGACGTATTTTTCCTAAGAGAGGAAGAAGCTGCTTGCGTTGCGGTGCACTTTAAAGGACCGAAAATGGTGACTAGAGAGAGTGAATAGGAGCCAAATAAAATTTTCCCATGAAAATTCAAACCACATCTCTAGCTAAAAGAGCAGGTCGGATGAACAGTGGTTGGTGAATAGTGAAATCAACACAATCTCAAAACCAAGAATCGATGTAACTTTAGATTAACTGATCCAAAACTCATGAAATTTTGCATGCACCTTCCTAAGGATGTCAGGAACTTATTCCAACCATCAATCATAAGGATTGACATTAAAGTTTTAACCTTTTTCTAATCTAAGGAAGATTGCACTAAAACCGGGCAAAAACAAAAGACTTCACCCTTAGCTTGCTCGTGGGGTTTTGATGATCAAAATGACCTTAGGTAGTTTCTCACATATCACAGCAAGCAAGGACAATACGAAAATAGCCCTCAAATGAGCAAGAACACGATCTACCAAAAATCTTACTCTTCTTAAGCAAAAAGATCGGTTTCTTACAAAAATTTAGAAGAGGGACTTGCAGCTTGCCTAGATGATTGGAATATAATATGTAGAAGATTCATACAACAATCATTCATCCTTGACAACACAAGAACAAGAAAGAGATCAAAAAGAGATCACGACTCAAGAGGGAAGGGCAACCAGATGAGCATGAACTTGAGCACGAAAATGATTTTTATTTCTTTATAAGAGGAATGGCTACAAAACCTCACAACTAGGTGGACAAAGCTCATAAGAAAACCAAAATCCATCTCACAAACCCTAAAACCCTTAGGGAGAGGCATCTCTCTACCCCTCTATTTATAGCTTACTCGGAGCAATCCCACCCTTGGATGACTTCCTTATCCCATAAGGAACCTCATCAATAGCTGGGATTAACTCTCTTACTCATACATGGGCTAACCCGAAACCCCACAACATAATGGGTTTTAGCACACACCTCTCAAAGCACCAATAACTTAACTACTACTACATCGTGAATCCTTGATGCAACGATCCTCCTTCGCTTAAGTAGGGCTTAAGTTAGCATCTCCTCCATCCACTTGTCATCCTGGCTTGCAGCAACTCTCCGGCCTCGGTCATCTTCCAACGTCACCTTGATCGTTTGGACCTTAGCTCCACCACAACATGACCTAGTTCTGAAGTCTTGCAACTATCTCTGTTAAGCAAACACATCACATAGCAATATCCAACACAATTATGTAAATTGCTGACAAGTCAAATACCAAAGAGTCCCTCCTTAAATTATTTAGGTTGTGCCCACCTAAGGCCCGACCCTTAATACTCTAACCAGTCAAGGCTCCGACTAGCCAAGGCCCGATCAGCTAAGGCTACGACCACTCAAGGTCACAACCACTTAACTCAAATTGCTTAAAACCAAAGCAAACTCATTTTAAAATCAAACCTGAGCACCACAAGTTCAAATGTAATCAAATACTCATCACAAAAATGGATAGATCACTACAATGTTTCTCAAACTCCCCTTGATGATTATATTGACAAACACCGAAAAGGTATAAATTTGAGTTTCAAAAAGAAAAAAAAAGCAATTTGATTGCAAAACCACACTTGGTCCAAATGTAAGAGAAAGCAAAGATCATTGTCAAGTTGGCAAGATGAGATTTAGAGCAAGCAATAGAAAATGGCAAGTTACCCATAAAAGCTCTAAAAATCTCACAAAAGCTCAATTTTACTTATGATCCAAATAAAAGAACAATTTTTCACATTTCTCCCATTAAAATTAAAAATGCCCTTTCCACACACTTGTACACCTAGGAAGAAGCTGAGAGGTCCCATGTCTTTCATTGAGAACTTAGACTGCAGGCGGTCGATGACGTGCCAAAGGAGCGTCGTTGTGCTGGCGGTGAGAACGATGTCATCGATATACAATAACAAGTATGCGAGCTCACCGCCCCGTCGGAGCACAAAGAGGGAGGTGTCGGAATGAGTCGTTGTGAAGTCGATCGAGAAGATGAATGTGGCGAAGAGAGTGTACCAGGCACAGGGCGCCTACTTCAATCCGTAGAGGGACTTGGATAGGAGGAAAACATGATCATGACATGTCGGATCGACGAAGCCAGCTGGTTGTTGACAGTAGACTCGCTCGGTGAGGTTGCCTTGGAGGAAGGCGTTTTTAATGTCGAGTTGATGCGCAGGTCAGTGTCTTGATGTGACGTTGGAGAGCACCATTCGAATTGATGCCGGTTTGACCACGGGAGAGAAGGTCTCAATGAAATTGATCCCGATGTGCTGTGGAAACCCTCGCACCACCCAACGGACCTTGTACTAGTCCAAAGAACCGTCCAGCTTCGTCTTGTGGTGGAAGACCCACTTGCCTATCATGATGTGACTGTCGCAAGGATGAGGCACCAGCATCTAGGTGCCGTTGGACACCAGCGCATCGTATTTATCTTGCATCGTGGAATGCCAATGCGGATCCTTGACGGCAGCTTGCAAGGATGCCAGAATGGGTGACACCGGTGAGGTGGTGGTCAGATCCACGCACGGCATCATCTTTTGACTCTCATGCCCCTATACTTCATAGCAGAATGGCAAGGCTAAGCGCATCCTGCGTACTCTAAATGACATAGTTCGCATGTTGCTTTTCCGCACATCAATGACGGCGTCCTTTGGGCTGACGCACTCGCCACAGCAACCTACCTCTTCAACCACCGGCAATGTTAGGCTACTAGGCCATCCACTCCTTACAAACATCTCCTTGGTACGCCGCCAGACTATACTCATCTTAGGGTTTTTGGGTGCTTATGCTACCCTAATCTTTCCGCCACCGCACCCTATAAACCCGCTGTCGCGTGCGCTTTTCTCAGCTATCTATCGGAGCATCGTGGTTATCGATGCTTCAACTTTGACATCAGGCGAGTGGTAATTTCTCATCATGTCGTGTTTAACGAGACGAGCTTTACCTTCCGATCCACTGGATCAGCCCTTTCTCCTCTGCAAACGTTTTAGAGACTGTTTCGAGGTCTAAAACGATAGTTATGTGTGATCGAAAGGAGTTTATTAAAAAAATATTATACTTGAAAATTTAATGTCACTACTACTGGTCGCAGACATGGAATCGGATTTGGAAGTGGGGAACACTTGTCCTCAAGTTTTTATATACACGTAAGCAAGGTTTCAAATTTCATTTTCAGACCACAACTCGAAGGCAGCCAAAATCCGAAATTTCTGCGAGATCTCGGAATTTTAGTTGAAATGCAAAAAAAATTCAAAAAACAAATTTGAAATCCGGAAATGTTGAGAACAGGAAAACTGAAATCTCGACCGAAATTTTTGCAATTTTCAACCCACGGTGAAATGGTCTCCCGAGGCTAGAAAAAATTGGAAAAATATAAAAAAATCATGCAAGCATTTATATATGTTTCCTATCTAATTTAATACAAAATACTAAGTATTTGCATATAAAATACCCTGAATTTAGAAATTTTGGTAGCATTTGGTTTGATTTTCGAATTCTAACACTTGCATTTAGCAACAATCAATATATATTGTGATCACAAATGATAAACTTCAAATAAAATTGACATAGATGATATTCACATTCACTAACATCATGCCACTGCGTCCATCCCATTGCATAACAATTCTTAAACACTTTTGAAAATCCATTATATCTTTGAAATCTTGTCGTGCATTACATCCATTATATTTCATCCATCACAATTGTTTCAAACATAATAAATTAGAGAAATATCAGTCTAAACACAGATGACACCACAACAAACCGATTGCAAATGGGCTCAACAATTGTTAATGTCGCAAACTAAGTAGAAATGTGAAGAATCAGAGTATTTTGTGATCTATCGAAATTTCGTGATTGTAATTTTGTAAGGTCTAAAACTTTCTTGTCAACATCATAATATCATGAATTCATGATAATATGTAGGCTTTTGATCAAAACTATTTTTAATTCATCAGTTATGCCATGGGCAATAGCAATCGCAAGGGGTATATTTAAACAGAAACTTTTTTATTTTTGTGTTATAATTTTTGTATGTGTTATTTTTCAAAAAAACACATTTGTTCCTCATAAAATTCATTAAAATTCACCATAAAATATTTGGTGCTAACTTCGGTCCAAAAAACTGAGATCTTGGCAAAATTCACTGAAATCACTGTAGCAATCTGAAAATTTTCAATTTTTTTATTCCCTTGAGATTTGGAATCTTAGCCCTCGCTGAAATCAGAAATCTCGGCCAAGATTTCTGAAATTTTGGCGAGATTTTGAACTTTGCACGTAAATTGTATGATTGACATGTAGTCATGCATAATGCTCTACAATTGTCACTTTGAGAAGGTCTGTGTTGCTCACTCCCCATCCTCTTTTGAGCAAAATGGCAAAACTTCATGATTTCGAGAATGATTTCTTGGGCATGTTTCATCAATAAATGTTAGTCGCAAAATATAAACTTGACAGGGTGTTAGTTTGTCAATTGACAAGTCATTTGCATGTCCTTTTGTGAATTAGTCGGGTAGAGTCAACATCGAACTTTCTGTGAACATATTTCATGAACAAATGTTAATCGCAAAATATAAACTTGACAGTCGTGCCAATTTGTTGATAAGTCATTTGCAAATACTTTTGTGAACTAGGTGGGTGAAGTTAACAGTGAATTGTTGTCGGCGTTTCGAGCACCGGCAAGTAAATTTGTAAGTCTAAGGGGCCGCGCGTTCCACTCCCTGAATGGTTAGACTCAGAAGTCCAAGATGTATACTGGTTCGACCTACGACCTTCCGCTTAGGAAGCGAGAAGGTTGTAGGTCGAACCAAAGATATATCTTGACTTGAGTCTAACCATCTGAGTGGAACGCTGTCTTAGACTTAAATTACTGCGTGCTGAACGCCGACTGATGATCCGTGCCTTGGTCGGTAGACCCACGACCACAAGGTTGGTCGTGGGTCTACCACCAAGGCACGATCCAACTGTCGGCGTTCGAGCACCGCAAGTAAATTTGTAAGTCTAAGGGGCGCGTTCCACTCCTCGAGTGGTTAGACTCGTAAGTCCAAGATGTATCTTGGTTGGGCGAAGGTCCTACTCGATTCGTGTGGTGGCGAGCGAACGGTATACATCTTGGACTTCTGAAGTCTAACTCGAGTGAACACGCTGACCTTAGACTTACAAATTACTACGCAGCTCAACGCCGACGCTGGCGCGCCAACCGCCGTCGGCGTTCGAGCACCGCAAGTAAATTTGTAAGTCTAAGGGGCGCGCGTTCCACTCACTGAATGGTTAGACTCGAAGTCAAGATGTATCTTGGTTCGGGCCGAAGGTCCCTACTCCAGTCCGTGTGGTGGCGTTGTATTCTCTTCAGTACAGATGACTGCAAAAAGTTTATAAGCGGGAGTGCTAATGGCTTAGCGAACCCCGCGTAGGGGCATCGCGGTCATCCCTGCCGATCAAGGCACGGCACTCGGACACCCGAACCTCGCGCAAAGGCATCGCGGTCGTCCCTGCCGACCAAGGCACTGCACTCGGACACCCGAACCTCGTGCAGAGGCATCGCGGTCGTCCCTATATCGCGGTCGTCCCTGCCGACCAAGGCACGGCACTCGGACACCCGAACCCCACGCAGGGGCATCGCGGTCATCCCTGCCGACCAAGGCACAGCACTCGGACACCCGAACCTCGCGCAAAGGCATCGCGGTCGTCCCTGCCGACCAAGGCACGGCACTCGGACACCCGAACCTCGTGCAGAGGCATCGCGGTCGTCCCTATATCGCGGTCGTCCCTGCCGACTAAGGCACGGTCCAGCTACGACGTTAAACGAGCACTCGGACACCCGAACCTCGTGCAGAGGCATCGCGGTCGTCCCTATATCGCGGTCGTCCCTACCGACCAAGACACGGTCCAACTGTCGGCGTTTCGAGCACCTGTATGTGACCGGCCGATGGGACTGGGGGCATGACTTCGGTCAGTCATTAAACCTTCCCAAGAAGGTTTAATGATCGACAAGTCATGCCCCACCCCATCGCCGATCCACATGTGCAAGTAAATTTGTAAGTCTAAGGGGCCGCGCGTTCCACTCCCTGAATGGTTAGACTCAGAAGTCCAAGATGTATACTTGCTTGGTCGGAGACACTTCCCTCGATCAGTCGGGAAGGGATGTCTCGTGTGGCCTTGCAGGTGCTTCGGTCGGTAGTGGGGGGGAGCGGCTGTTGGGTGGAGCGTGCTTGAGGCCGCGGCTCGTCGCTTCGGGCCATTGGGGTGCCCCTGTTATAAGTATTCGTCAGTAGCCCCCGAACCCCCGAGCGATTTCGGCAGATTCGATTGGGGGTTGATCTTGGATGAGAATAGTGATTGGGCCCGAGTGGTCGGTTCGACCGATTAGGTCAAACGATTTCGCAGTGTACCTAACGCATCCGGCGGTTGCCACGGAATTTTGCTCGGGCATTCGAATCACGGGGCTTTGAATCACCTCGTTGTACGCCACAAGACGGCAGCGCTTCGCCGCTTCGTCTTACGAAGCGCCGGGTTACGGTGAAGGGCGCTTCGTTTTCCGACGCTTGCGTTTATTCTGGAGACGTTTAATCTCCCTCCGTCCGGGTATATAAGGACGCTACGGCTTGCTTGAGTGATAGACTTTTAGACGAGAATCCTTTCTTTTGCTCCTTGAAAATGGCTTCGGGGCACCTTCTAGTCTTCGGCTTTGGTGATGATGTCGCGATAGAAGAAGAAGATCCCTTGGCCGAGCTTTGGGCTGAGTACGACCAGGCGATGGCCGAACTCCGGGAGGAAGAAGCTGTAGCCCGTGATGCTGCTGCCGTCGATGCGCTGCTCGAGGTCGTCCCGAGGCTCGAGGTAGCAAGGGGGGCCCTTCTAGAGGTGATGGCGCGAGGGCGCCGACCGTAGTCAGTGCGGCTGCGTTGATGTCGCTGAACGACAGGAGGCGCGTCGGCGTACGGTTCCACGGCTGTGGCGGCTGTCCCGTCGACCAGGCAAGGGCCTACCAGCATGCTGTCGGTGCCACCGATGCCGCACAGACGTTTAAGAGGTTTTGGCGAGGATAAAGTCCTGCCGTAGTGTAGCGTAGCTATTCTTGTGTCTGTTGGGTACTATATTGTAAAGTTGTGTAAAGTTTGAGCCTGTTGGCCTATAATGAAATCTCCTTTTTCTTTATGAATGTCTTCGTGACGAGTTTGCTTTGCTTCGATTGAGTTGTCCGAGTGCTCGTTTAATGTCGCAGCTGGACCGTGCCTTGGTCGGTAGGGACGACCGCGATATAGGGACGAGCGCGATGCCTCTACATGAGATTCGGGTGTTCGAGTGCTCGTTTAACGTCGTAGCTGGACCGTGCCTTAGTCGGCAGGGACGACCGCGATATAGGGACGACCGCGATGCCTCTGCACGAGGTTCGGGTGTCCGAGTGCTCGTTTAACGTCGTAGCTAGACCGTGGGCTCGTTTAACGTCGTAGCTAGACCGTGGGCTCATTTTACGTCGTAGCTGGACGTGGGCTCGTTTTACGTCGTAGCTGGACGTGGGCTCGTTTTACGTCGTAGCTGGACGTGGGCTCATTTTACGTCGTAGCTGGACGTAGGCTCGTTTTACGTCGTAGCTGGACGTGGGGCATCCATCCCGAGTCCTCCTCTCGCGGGCGCAGCGGGTCGGGATCCCCTGACTCCGATCGTGCCAAGACAACCCCTGCCAAGGGCCGCGTGTCAAAGCCTCTACCAGCCAACAGCCACGTACCCCACGAACGGGGTCAATCGAAGTAACTATACAAGGGTAGGTGGCTCCTTCCCAAGAAGGTTTAATGGTGACCGAAGTCATGCCCCGATCCATCGGCGGTCACATCTGATGCGAAGACACGCGCTCTCCGAGGCAACACCCGTCATGCGCGACAACGTCAACACTCGTAAGGTTCGCGAGAGGCGGTGCGCCGTTTCGGAAATACCTAACCGCCCGACCAACTAAGCTACCGACCCAAGCATGGGCGGGGCGGCGGTTAGGTATTTCCGAAACGGCGCACACGCCTCTGCGAACCTTACGAGTGTTGACGTTGCTGCGCATGACGGGTGTTGCCTCGAGAGCGTGTCTTCGATCAGATGTGACCGCCGATGGATCGGGGCATGACTTCTGGCGACCATTAAACCTTCTTGGGAAGGAGCCCCAACCGAATCTGCCGAAATCGCCGGGGTTCGGGGCTCTCGACGAATACTTATAACGAGGGCACCCTAACGGCCCGGCGACGAGCCGGCGGCCTCAAGCACAGCTCCACCCAACGGGCCGCTCGGCCCACTCACCGATCAAGCACTGCAAGGCCACACGAGACATCCTTCCCGATCGACGAGGGAAGTGTCTCCGACCAAGCAAGTATACATCTTGGACTTCGAGTCTAACCATTCAGGAGTGGAGCGCGCCCCTTAGACTTACAAATTTACTTGCAGATGTGATCGGCCGATGGGATGAGGGCATGATTTGGTCGATCATTAAAACTTCTTGGGAAGGTTTAATGGTGACCAAGTCATGCCCCGACCCCATCGACCGGTCACATACAGGTGCTCGAAACGCCGACAGTTGGACCGTGCCTTGGTCGGTAGGGACGACCGCGATATAGGGACGACCGCGATGCCTCTGCACGAGGTTCGGGTGTCCGAGTGCTCGTTTAACGTCGTAGCTGGACCGTGCCTTAGTCGGCAGGGATGACCGCGATATAGGGACGATCGCGATGCCTCTGCACGAGGTTCGGGTGTCCGAGTGTCGTGTCTTGGTCGGCATGGACGACCGCGATGCCTTTGCGCGAGGTTCGGGTGTCCGAGTGCTGTGCCTTGGTCGGCAGGGATGACCGCGATGCCCCTGCGCGGGGTTCGGGTGTCCGAGTGCCGTGCCTTGGTCGGCAGGGGCAACCGCGATATAGGGACGACCGCGATGCCTCTGCACGAGGTTCGGGTGTCCGAGTGCCGTGCCTTGGTCGGCAGGGACGACCGCGATGCCTTTGCGCGAGGTTCGGGTGTCCGAGTGCTGTGCCTTGGTCGGCAGGGATGACCGCGATGCCCCTGCGCGGGGTTCGCTAAGCCATTAGCACTCCCGCTTGTAAACTTTGTGCAGTCATCTGTACTGAAGAGAATACAACGCCACCACACGAACTGGAGTAGGGACCTTCGGCCCGAACCAGTATACATCTTGGACTTCTGAGTCTAACCATTCAGAGAGTGGAACGCGCGGCCCCTTAGACTTACAAATTTACTTGCCGGTGCTCGAAACGCCGACAATTGTCAATGAACATATTTATGCCAATTTGTCGACAAGTCAATTGTGTACTTTTGTGAAAACAGGTGGGTGGAGCACGTGTAAATAAGATAAATATATACGGAAATAAAACTTCCAAAAAGAATTTAGTTGAGAAGAGTTGTTAAAAGTTGTTGCCTTTGTGAAAAAAAATGGTTTGGCGAGTAAAACCAGTTGTAAAACAATGGTGTCCATCCTTGATCAACCACGATGCACCAAAAGAATAGCAAGCATGAACAGGGAGCATGCAAAACGTAGGGCGGCAAAACTATTCTCTCTCTTTATTAGATTGATTTTCTTGTACAAGGGATTACCAAATATATAGTAGTAACCAACAAGATGTAGATTTGGATTCATCCGCATAGAGATAGAGTCCAAACATATTTAGAGAACTATGACTCAGAGTCTATCCATATCTTTACACTCCCGCTTGGGTGAATACCATGTAATGCACATGCCTCATAAAAAAGTCCCATAAAAACCCAATGGAAAAAAGTGATGGAGAAAAGAGTTCATTGCATTCACACATTGTGTTACACTAGTTGCCTTATTAAAAACCTTCATGGATTTACTCCCCCTGAACTCTACATATCTCTAAATACTCTTATTCCAATGCTACTAACACATCTTTGAAAAGTAGATTTTGTCAAAGATTTAGTGAATAAATATGCTAGATTTTAACACGACTTAGTTTGTAATATCTTTACCTCACCATTCTTCTAGAGTTCGTGAGGATAGAAAATTTTAGGAGTAATATGCTTCATGATATTGCTTTTCATATAACCCATTTGCATTTGTACAACACAAGCAGCATTATCTTCATAGATAATTGTGGGGGTATTGATGGCATTAAGACCACACGACTTCTGGATATGGTTAATCACACATCTCAACCAAACACACTCACATGAGGCTTCATGTAAAGCTATAATCTCTGAGTGGTTGGTTGAAGTAGCTACCAATGTTGTCTTAAAAGACCGCCAAAAAAAGGTTGTACTATCGCAGAGAAACACAAAACCAGTCTACTATCGCAGAGAAACACAAAACCAGTCTGAGATTTAGCATTGTGGGGATCACACAGATAACCAGCATCCGTATATCCCATCATGGTTAAATCTTGGCTCTTCTGGTAAAACAATCTAAGATCTTGTGTACCTTAAAGGTATCTGAGTAAAGTCTTAAAACTAGCCCAATGTCTTCTAGTTGGGGCTGCACTATGTATTGCTAGCAAATTTACTACGAATGTAATATCAGGCCTTGTGCAATTCGCAAGACACATAAGTGCTACAGTGTGTTTAAGTATGGACTTCAAGTCCTAAGACTTCCTCATTTTGCATCCTTGGTCTAAAAGGGTCATTATCCACCTTAATGGATCTTACTACCATGGGTGTTTTCAAAGGATGAGATTTATCCATATTAAATCTTTTCAATACCTTCTTGGTATAGGCAGACTGGTGTACAAAAATTCCTTCTGGGAAATACTCTAGTTGCAAACTTGAGCAATATTTGGTTTTACCAAAATCTTTCATCTCAAACTCCATTGTAAGGTAAGAACTTTCTTCCTTTATCTCCTCTGTGTTCTGATGGTATTCAGATCATCAACATAAATTGAGATAATACAAAATCCATTTTGGGATTTCTTTATGAACACAAATGGACAATCATCTTTGTTGGAGTATCCCTTCTTAAGGAAGAACTCACTAAGTCATATATACCATATTCTCCCTAATTGTTTTAATCCGTATAATGATCTCTACAGTTTGACGCTATAATGTTGTGATTTTCTTTATTAGAATCTGGAATTTTGACTCCATCAAGGACTCTCGTATAAATATCTGTATACAATGACCCATATAAATATGCGGTCGTGGCATCCTTCAACTACATTGTTAAGTTCAAGCTAGCTGTTATTGATATTAAATATCGAAACATTTTTCCACTTATTACAGGAGAAGTTTCATCGTAATCGATGCCAGGTCTCTGTGTAAACCTTTGTGCTATAAGTCTCGCTTTATATCTTACCATCTGGTTATTTTTGTTTCTCTTCCAAATGAAAACCCATTTTGATCCTACAAGAAAAACTTTAGGAGGTGTTCGGTCAACAAGACCAAATACTTTCCTCTTATTAAGCGAGCATAATTCTACCTCAATTTCTTCTTTCCATTTGATCCAATCTGAGCACTTCTAGCACTCTGCCATGGACTTTGTTTCTGGATCCAGCTCAAGAGTTTTAGCAATTTTAGAGACGAAATATATGTTGACAATTATAGTCTTTCTTTTATACAATTCTCCTGAATCCACATAATTAGTGGATCTCTTCATTAATTTCTTTCCAGCTGCTCGTGATTTCCCACAACGATGGAGTCTGGGTGTTCCAACATCCCAGTGTTAGATTGTGAATGCAAATACTCGCTAGGGTTGTCATCTTTAGGATGGCTCACTTCAGGGAGGTTACCATCTCCAAGATGGCTTGCTTCAAGAATTTTCTCAACATCAGGTTGAGTTTCTTCAACTGTCTCAGGTAGTGTTCTCACTTGTTCGGTTCTCAATTTATGTGGAGGTCTGCCCAAAACTGATTCCCATGCACCTGGAGGCCTCCCCTTCTTTTTATTATAAGGGGCAAGAGTGGGTTCAATATCCTTATGGGGTATTTCCAACTTTTAGGTGCATTTAGTGCAGGTATGTGAGATTTTATCACTCCCTTATGATCAATGAAGGTATTTGGCATGTTATAGCTATTTGTTACAGACTTATTATCATCCGAACTTCAAATTGGGTTTCTTTAGTGTGTGGGTCTAAGGACAATGTCAGTGACATTCCAATATATTTTTTGGCATTCATTAACGTGGTACTTAACTCCCCACAATGCTGAAAAATTATCCTCATCAAAAATACAATCATCATACCGAGCCGTGTATAGATCCCCTGTCATATGCTCTACGTATTTAACAATTGATGGAGATTCAAAACCTACAAAGATCTCCAACTTCCGGTTAGGGCCCACAGTTGTATGCTGTGGTGGAGAGATTAGCACGTATACAGCACTATCAAACTTTTACAAATGGGAAATATTTAGTTCTTTCCCACACATTATCTGCAAAGGGGAAATTTCATGGTATGTAGTTGGTTTGAGCTGAATTAATACTGCAGCATACAGCACTGCATGGCTCTAACAACTAGTGGGAAGCCTACAATTCTGCAAGAGTGACCGAGCGATAAGTTTTACTCTTTTAATTAATGACTCTGCAAAACTATTTTGAGTGTGGACATGAGGTACAGAATGCTCTACATTAATTCTTAGAGCCACACAATAATCATTAAATGCTTTTGAGGTAAACTCGTCAGCATTGTCCATTCGAATATACTTGTGTAACATTCCAAAATTTGGGTTTTCAAAAATCTTTTGTTTAGTTCATCTTTCAAAAAATCCCCGCTGATTTTCTCGATTTAACAAAGCTTAATCTGGAATTTTTTAATACTAAAACAACTTAATTTGACTAATATAAACTTAAATTAAAATAAATTTAGTTTATTTGAGTTTATTGTGCTTCAAGGAATTTTTTGTATTTTTTTGAGATTTTTCGGAGTTCATTTGATATTCATTTGGATTTATTTAGAATTAATTTAAATTAAGCCTTTTGTTAAATTTAATTAAATACTACAAAATTTTAAATAACTTTCAGTTAAAAATATTTTATTTGAGCTCCAAATGTCTTAAAATATTTTCTATAATTTTTTAGAATTGTTCTGGTATTTTTATTGCTCTAAACGAATTATTTTAATTTTTGAAATTATTTTAATTCGGAAATTGGATTGAATCCGGAATTTATTGGGCCCAATCCTTCCTCCATTCCCGCACCTCCACGTGTCAGCTCCTGAGCCGGCCACGTCACCGCCCGACCGCAGCTCTCCGATCCCCATCCGAAGCACTGCAATGTGTCACTTCATCAGTAACTGTTCATTGCGCGCCAGGTGTTCGATCCGATCCGTTTTCGATCCGAATTCGGTTTTTCATCGTGTTTCCTTGTATGGAACGACTATCAGGCCTATATAAGTGTTCTAAGACCCCTCCCACGCACCCCTAATTCCCAGAGCACCTCCCAAACCCGAAAAGTCGCAGCCGTTCCTCTTCCTGTGCGCCGCCCTCGTCGGCCGAAATTGATATCACGTTCCCCGTCGTTCCTGTGAGTTTTTCTGAAATCCTCTTGCGTCATCTCATGCCTTACGGTCTAATCTACCTCTCCACCAAATTTTGTGCTGTTTCATCCACAAAATCAAAAGTTTGGCCGTTCCAATCTCTATCTTGTCGTTGCCCGTTCTCCTTCGTTTTTGCGAATTTGACCGTGCTGTTTTTACTGTAGACTCATCTTGATGTCCATGTCCTCTACGTAGTGCTCACCCTAACTAAAGGTTTTGTCTACAGGATTTCTACAGAAAATTCAATCTTCCCCAATAAAATTGCGTGCATACAGCCGAAAACTTCCTCGTGTGTTCCCTGTTGATCCAGAAGGTAAAAATCTGATCCTTTCACGTCCTATTGTGATTTAGGGTCCCAGATAGCTCTCTGTAAAATTTGGTTAGGTTTCATCCATTATTTTAATAGTTATGACCGTTTGATCTATTAGCTTTAGCAGTCATTCATTGGTAGTTTGTGATCTGTTCATTGGGTTGCCGCCAAATCCACTTATACCGTTAACTTCGTCTCGCCACGTTTTACCTGGTGCTCACTTCCCCTTTGTTGTTCCATCAACCAAAAATTTTAATATTCGTTAGTCGCCGCCTTTCGTCAGTGTCGCGCGCCGTCTTTTGCCGCCAACCATCTTAGTTCGCCTTGGTCGTGTCGTCATGTCCAGTAGGCCATCATTCTCTAGTTTACCCATCTTTAGAGTTTATTTAGTCTTCGGTTGCCATCAATGCTATATTCTAGAATCTACCCGTCGTCTTCGATCTAGTCCCTTTCATTATCGGATCTTGTTTCGGTTAGCCACCCTTGGTAATATTTTATCGCAGAGCCAACCCTACCTATCCTATCCCTATACCAAGTGGATCTATCCGCGAGTCGTTCCTCTCAAACCCTAACTTAACCTTGGGTCCAATCTGTCGTTGACGCTGCATCATGTCATGTAAACCTCACAACTCGCAAATCGAATCGCATGAATGTTGACCCCACTTGTCCATGTCCTATTCTTGAAAATCCAATCTGCCATTGACCTAGAAGTCATTCGTGGACTTGGTCGATAGATCATTGGCCATATGTCATATCCTTGTGCCATATCTAATCTATTAGTCTATCTTTCTTTTGTTTGACTGTGTATCTGTTTAGTCAACAAAAGTCAACATTGAGCATCAGTTTAGCTCATTGCGAACTAATTAACGTATCTTTATGGACCCAGTTTATAGATCGAGAACCCATATGTCATTGTCTATCCAATCAAGACAATAACTTTAGAAGAAATATTCTTTGGAATATTATTCTTTCTTTCTCAGTTATCAGCCTTTTCCTTTTCGGTGTATTCTGAAAGCTCGTTCTCTTTTGTCTAATCTCTGATCTAATCCATTCTAGTTCCTAAATTCATCTAAGCCTTTGTGATCCAATACTATCCGTTCTCAATTTGGATTTTATTTTATTTATCTTTTGAGTTGGTTTGTATTTGCTTCTTCTTTAATCGTTAGACGCATCGTCCGGAAGTTGTTCTAAGGAGCTGAAGATTAAGAAGGTAAAGATTGAAGATCGAAGATCAAGAATCAAAGATAAAGAGTAAAGAACAGTAAAAATCACAAGGGTCAAGCAAGTTGTGCTTTGATCATGTTGAACCATGTTTGCAAAGATGCTACTTTATTTTACTTTATGTGCATGTTATTTCATGTGTAGATATGTTTTCAAAATAAATTGGGATTTAGCTATTTAACCTATTTGAGTATACCCTACCTTGCCATTGTATGCCATGATCTAATTGTCACCCTAGGATGATTAATTAATAGTTGGTTAATATTGATAATCAACATGGGCTAGTTAGACCGTCGTACATTGCTTAGCCATGCCATGTCATCACATGTGTTGAATAATCACTGATTAATCTTGACTAATGGAATATGGAACAATGTTATGAACTTGTGTGTCATGTGTAGTCACACAATGAGATTGCGTTGTGGTGACGAGTGGATGTCACGCAACGAGGTTGACTTGTTGATAGCATGTGGTGCTTGGTAATCAACTGGGTTGGTAATGATTTAGATTGGGGCAAGTGGCGAGGGGCAGAGTGCCAAGGTGGGCCAGATTTGGTAGAGGGTATGTGGAAGTCTTGCCCTAGTCACCCTAAGGACTTAACCTTGCAAGCCTTTGACTTGAGTCTTACTTGCAACCACACGTCTGGAATGGGACAGCCTAGCCGACTAATTTGTGATGTCTAGATTTCGGTACTGGTGTGGTGTATAGTGAGTTTCGGGTGTATGGGTATACTCACATGGCGCAAGAGGGGGGCACAGAGTGTGGTAACCAGTCCCTTCCGTGTTGAAACCTCAGCGAGCAGTACAGGGTCTAGACAGAGTATTGTAAAGGCTTTATCATGATTACCCTGTCGGCACACCAAAGGAAGTGTGCTAATAGCTTGGCAACAAGGGACGATCATGTCGTGTGGGTAAAGTGCATAACCTCTGCAAAGTGTAAAATCTATTCGAATAGCCGTGCTCGCGGTATTGAGCAATGCTCAAGAATTACAGTCAAGGGTTAGACTTTTGTTAAACAAAACTTATTGGGATGGCAGGATGCCATGGAAAGTGGAATTTGACTTAGGATTGGAAACTTGGTTAACTTGTCAAATGTTGAATCTATCTATTATTATTATTATTTGTTTTACTGCAATTTCAATCTATTTATTGTATTCTTTTATAAATGCTGCTTTACTGCAAAATAGCTATGATAGCCATACCTTTGTACTAAGCCATGCATATAGAATACTAGACTTGCATTCTATGCACAACTTGTTGAGTGCTTTAAGTACTCACCCCTTGCAACACACAAAATTATCAGTTGAGGAGAAGACTACAACTTCGAAGGAGGAGAAGTTCCACAAGGAGGCGAATGTCTAGGAGTTGAACCTGTCAGTTGCCTGTGGCATATTGATGGGATTCGTCGACGTTCTTCATTCCACTGTTGTTTATTTATTTTGGGTTGAAACCACCAAGGCCTCACAAGTGTAAGTTTAACCTTAAGGTCGTTCAATAGTTCTATATTAATAAATGAAGCCTTTATTCATTATTCTACTGTGTATGATTGTGATATTTCATCTATATTGAGACTGTGTGCACTAGCGTGATCCTTGACTAGTACTGAATACACAGAGGGTCCGGATTTGCATATTCGGGTCCCGACAACTTGATCCATTCTTCCAGAAAGGAGGCTTTTTATTTAATAATTTAGGCAGTTAATTTAGCAAAAAAACACTGTTCCTAGTAGATAAAAGACACACGTGGGACTATCTAGTAGAAGAATCTATCAGTACCATAAAGTATCTGAAGGGGCCTAACAAGGGCTGAATAGGTCCATAGATATCGTCTTGAATTCTCTTCAGGAAATTCAGTGATTCTTCTCTAACTTTTAGATGAGATGTTCTAACTATCTAGGAAAGTCTTCAGATCTAGGAAAGTCTGTAGTTTTTATGCTATGGCTAGCAGAATTATTTGTTATTCTTCTCATCATATTCAACCTAGGATTACTCAGTCAATCATGCTAGATCTTAAATATTTCTAGGTTTTTAATTACAATTTTCATCACAACATAAACTTCAGGTTTTATATATGATAAAATAACACATATCAGATCCATTCTTCTGGAAGGAAGGAAGTTTTTCAATTACATGCTTATTACTCCCATGTTCCCTTTGCTTCACGATATCAGATCGAGCTCAAGGCGAGAGTCATGTCATTCTATGATAGCTCGATCTCTTCACTCATACCGTAGTGGAATAATTTATCTGGATTGACTCTCAATCACATCCGGCATGGCCATACACATCTTTAATCCATCTACCTCGAGGGGCCTAGAGATATCTCTCTATTTTATAGAAGGAGCAAATTCTATCTTGATCATTCATATACCTTAGCATGTTTCATAGTAAACCCGAAAGCTTCCATTATAACTATCTGGTTAAAGAGTATCGTTTGGTAGCTCCTAAGTAAACCATTACACATCTAGAAAACCAATGACAATCTTAGGTCTAAGGATCATACATACGCTATGCATGAGACCAGCTAATAACACATAAGAATATATATAACAATTCTCGCAGTGTCTCATATGGGTCTATCTATCGTATGTTCTCTAACTTGTGTCCACATTATTGATTAGATATCTCTATATCTCTATGACCCGTGAAACATGGTCATCAATCAATACATGTGCTGATCTATGAAATATAATCATCCTATATTATAATAATCGATCAGGGATAACTTAAATAATATCGATATATGGAAAAATTTGCACGAACAAGTCACTTACTTGTTGGTTAAACGTGTTGGGCCTAATACTGATCGGCACAAGTCCTGCATTGTTGATGCAAATGAAATCACAATCGTCCAATACTTTGCCTAATATGCACTCAGCTTCTTCATGTTGCCAATTCGCACCTGGACTGGCCGTAGCAATATGAGCCGATGTATCGGCTGGGACAACTTCGACCTCATCTCCGTTCCATTGGACGAGCAGCTAGTGCATAGTCGATGGGATGCAACAATTTACATGTATCCAGTCCCTTCCGAGCAATACACTGTAGTTGCCTTTAGCATCTATAACAAAGAAAGCAATCGGCAATGTTTTGTTGCCGACAGTCAACTCTGTTATCATAATGCCCTTAGCTTCAGTGGGATCGCCTGTGAAGTATTTAAAACTATGTTAGTTTTGATCAAGTCTTCGTCAGACTTACCCAGCTTCTTGCATGTGGTGTATGGCATCAGGTTAACTGTTGCTCTTCCATCCACCAACATATGTGAAATCGGCTTGTTGTTTATATGTCCCTTTAAGTATAGTGGCTTGAGATGCCGATGAATATCATGAGGTTTTTCAAAGACTGCATCTTGAGCCTCCAAACACAGCTGAGCAAAGGTTCCTTTAGTCGATTCCGTTTTTATTTTGAATTCGGTCGGAAGCGTAAACACCATATTGATGTCTATCGGAGGAGTATCATCTCGTATCATCGGAGAATCCAGGTCATCGGCTGAATCAAAGTTTTCTTCAGCTGGCTCTTTCTTCCTCCACTCCTTTTTAGTAGTTTTGATCGGCCGAAGCTCATTGAAAGCTCGATCCCTCTGTTTCTCTTCTTCAACCTCTCTAATCTCTTGAGTTCTCAGCCTTTGCAACCATCTGTGTTGTGATCGACTGAGACCAGGTGGACACCACCTTGGTTTGGGCTCGATTGGCTTACATATTTTGCTAGCCAGATCTTCCTAGATTGCAGAACCTGACCCCGTCTGGATCTTAACCTGATTCGGTAGAGAAATTCTCTCATGAATCGGCTTCCTATAACCTTTGTTAGGACGATCCCGTATCGGCCCAGATAACCTGTCTTTGGCCGATCATCTAGGCCAATCATCCTGGGGATAGTGTTCCATTGGGCATGTGTATGGCGATGGCAATGCTACTCCCCTTTCCTAGCAAAACTGCTAAAAGGGGCACTTTTGATGAGCCATTTCCTAGTTTTCAGGCCAATATAAATTGTCTGGCCGACGCGGAGGATATCGCGACCAATTTTTCATTCTTTCATATTTCTCCAGTAATTGAGAAAACGTTGGCTTAGGCCTATTAGCTAGTCTCCTTGGCCGCGATTTTTCGCTTTATACTATTTACCAACTTGCGGGTCCCCCTCTCCACGGTCCTTGAGTTCTTGCCCTCATGATCGGCTTCTATTTGTAACGAACCGATCATGATTTTCAATGTCTGATTGCCACCCGAGGTTGGTTGAATATCGACTCGCCGAGCCCTTTTTTGGTTCTTCGCTGTGCATCAGCCCTTTTTCCTTACTCGAACATTGTACCATGTTTATAGAGAACGGATCAATGTCAACTTGCATGGTCGGCTCATCCGCAAATTTTAGCCGACCGTCCTCAATAGCCGATTGGATCTGCTGACGAAAAATATTGCAATCATTAGTATTATGAGAAAAAGAAATATGCCACTTGCAATATCTTCGTTTCTTGATCTCATCAGCCGATGGTATAACGTGCCCTTCAGGTAGTCATATTATTTTTTCTTGCAAAAGTAAATCAAAAATACGGTCGCACTTGGACATATCGAACGCATATTTTACCTCTGATTTATTCTTAGTCGGCTTAAGCATGGAACAGATTAAGGATTTTTTAGACCCTTTAACCCATTCGGCTATGTTTACCTCTGCTTCATCGTCTTCAAAGGATTCGCTGGGACAATAGTCGACCATATTAACTTTAGCCTTGTCCTTTTCTTTATTATTGCCATTTGCTTTGAATCTATCCCTGAACCCCCTGTGATCCGAAAATCGGCTTTCTTGAGCCAATACGCGATGAAGCAGGTGGCTTAAATCAGTGAACTCTTGTCCACCAAACATTTCCCTGAGTGGTCGAATTAGCCCTTGGAAGCCAAACCGGCTAATTGATTGTCAGCTAACGTGACACTAAAGCATCGATTTCTAACTTCCCTAAATCTTTTAATGTAATCAGTTACTGGTTCTCCAAATTTCTAGCGAACGGAGCTCAGATCGGACATCCTGAGTTCTAGACCGCCAGAGAAAAAGTACTCATGGGATTGGCTTTCCAAATCGTTCCATAAATGAACCGAATTTGGAGGCAAACTAGTAAACCAAGTAAAATCATCTCCCGATAACGATAATGGGAACAATCTGATTTTTAGCCCGTCAGACTGAGCCGCTTCGCCACATTGAGGGATAAAGCATCCGACGTGTTCTAGTGTCGTAATTGAATCATCTCCAGAGAACTTAGCGAAATCCGAGACTTTGAAATTGTGCGGATACGGCATACGATCTATATAATCGGGATACGTATTTCTATAGCCGATGACTTTCCCTTTTGGTTGTATGCCGAATTGATCCCTCAATACGGCGGAAATCTAATCGACCCAATTAACACTATTGGTCAACGGGACGGTAGGCCCTTGATAATATTTGTCATAATTGGTGTTCTTCCCCCTGAGTGCAAACTCGGGCTGCCGATTAGACTGAGCCGACGGGTGGTGAGTGTATTGGTCGTATCCATTGCTCCTCCTAATCAGCGGCTCTGGTAATGGGACAAAGGGTTCTGAGTAGGTTACTACCCTGTGTGGAACCAGATTCCTAGGCGGGACAAGCTCATGGTATTGTGGGTACCTATCAGATTCAATCGGCTGTGGAACCGATTGTGGAAAAGCGTAAAACGAAGCCGATGGCGATAAATTAGCCGATGTGTCTAACTTAGCAGCATCAGTATATGCCTGATAACGTGTTACCCCACTCGGCTGAGGATCTCGTGGCAGTATGATGGTAGGTTGAGTCGGCATCATGGTTGGGGGTGAGGTTATAGCCGATGGTTTAGGATCGGCTGACGTACTCTGCGTATTTTACTCTATTGAAAAAGCAAGATAACTTGGCAGAGCTTACATCGGGTCAAGAAGACTCCCAGATGATGCCAACTCCTGAGCGACAGTTTTCACACTATTCGCAATCATCGACTTAAGTGTTGTAACGAGAGCCGATGATTGATTTATCAGAGCATGGTGTACAGATTGATTAATCATAACCAATAGTTTGGCTTGAGCGGGCAGATATTGACTCACCAGGCTATCTGTAATGCCTGCATCACCAAGGGCGTTAACCGTCGGCAACGCGGTTTTTTGAGTGACGCCACGTCGAGTCTTCTAGTAACAATTTAGCATCATCTCTTCAACAGCGGCTTTTTTATCTTCAATTTCCTTACGCTGCTCCGGCGTTAAATCGTCCAGCGTATGGACAATTATGGCTTCAGTATTGAGATCGGATGGTGGAATCGACTTCCTGGATGAAGACATTGCAAGTCCCACCAGGCATGCCAGAGTGTGTTGGTGCCAAAAACTTTAAGTAGGGTTCTTGGCCACAGCACACCAGATGAACACATGGTTTAAATCGTGCCAACCGATTTAACCCTGCAATCGGTAAGGACAAACATAAAATTCAATCAAAGCCAATCTCGAGAAACAATCGACTTAGATCTAATCAGCTAAAAGCCGATCAAATCGAGATGAAAAGGTAAGTCCAATTAGCCGATCAAGGCTAATCGGAGGGTAAAGGTAGATCGACTATGAAGAAGGGGATGCGCAACAAAATCAAAGCAAATCGAACCTAGGGCGTAATCGATGAAGACCAATAATCGGCGATGTGCAACTTTATTGATCGAAATCGGACTACAAGAAGACTAAATTACAGAACTACTTCTAGTCAACAAGAAAAGAAAACAATGTAGACTTGTGGATTTGATTGGTGTGTTTTTTCATAGCTTACCCTCGTCCGCCTTTTATAGCCACCAGCCAATAGAACCCAGGTACAATACGTTAGGTAGAATCCATATCGGCCTCTATTTGGAGGATACTTTCCTTAACGATTTGTTCCGTTTTCAAATATCTCTGATCCGTTATCCTGACCGTATCTTATTGACTCTGGAGACCGTATCTTATTGACTCTGGATTGCCGACTTTGACCATATATGTCAATTTCTGGTGCAAACAATAACGAATTACCAAATATATAGTAGTACCCAACAAGAGATAGATTCGAATTCGCCCATAGAGGGATAGAGTCTAAACATATTTGGACAACTAGGACTCATAGTCCATTCATATCTCAATCGTTCTATGTCTAGCTTAAAACTTTAGAACAGCATGACACTTGGATAAAAATAATATTACTTATTAGCGAATCATGGTTCAATTTAGAGGCACTACTTGCTTCCACTTGAAACAACCGTTGTCTTCAATCCAAGTAGGCAAGGTAGATTGAGTTCATCGAATTCTATATCCAAGAACTATGTGATATAATTTATATTTAGAGCACCTCATTGCTATACAGAATGCCATAAATCCAATTCACTCCGAGCTGGACTGAATTCAACGAATTTTACCTATAAGCATTGCATACAATACCCGTTCTAGCTCTTCATCTATATAGGAATTAGGATGCCTCAAATCCAATTAACACCTAGGTAGATCGGATTCAATGAATTTCTCAAAGAAAATTAATTCTAGCTGTGAACTGTGCGTTAAACGAGCTGTGCTAAGCTTAAGGCTTAGGGTCTCTAAAAGCTGATTCTGAATTGTGATTTATAGAGAAACTAATTCTTCAAAAACAAAAATCTAGAAGCATAAATGAGGTGGATTGTGAATTCTAGTGTATATTAGTTTTTTTCTGTTTTTTTAGGCTAGAATCTAGAATTAAGAACTAAAATAAATAGCTCTTAAGCTGTAATCATGGCGAAGAGAGAGAGAGCAATAACATGGGCCCCCAAAAACCGGGTCAGATCCTCCTCACGTCCGATGTTTTTCCAGCCCGTGCCACGTCGCCCCTGTGGGCTGCGGCACACCATAAAACACCCCTCTGTTACTCCCACCTCCACTCCGCTCCCAACCTACTACTCCACCACCACCACCGCAGCCATGGACAACGCCCACGAACCCGCCTCACCGACCTCCCCCACCGCCACCACCTCCTCTTCATCATCGTCGTCGTCCTCCTCCGTTGCCGCGAAGAAGCGGCCGCGCAAGGACGGCCGGCACCCGAACTACCGCGGCGTGCGCATGCGGAGCTGGGGGAAGTGGGTGTCCGAGATCAGGGAGCCCCGAAAGAAGTCGCGAATCTGGCTCGGCACCTTCGCCACCGCGGAGATGGCCGCGCGCGCTCACGACGTGGCCGCGCTCGCCATCAAGGGCCGCGCCGCGCACCTCAACTTCCCGGACCTCGCGCACCTGCTCCCCCGCCCCGCCAGCGCAGCGCCCAAGGACGTCCAGGAGGCCGCGGCCCTCGCCGCCACCGCCGACTTCCCCTCCGGCGCCAATGCCAAGAGCCCCGACAGCAGCTCCGACGCCAGCGCCACGTCGCCGCAACCGGCTCCGCCGCATGCTGAGCCGGATCCGGACGATGCGCTGTTCGACCTCCCCGACCTGCTCCTGGACCTGAGATATGAGTCGTCCTCGGGCCTCTCGTGCGGGGCGTCGTGGGCCATCGACGACGACGTGGCCGGCGGCGGCGTGTTCCGCCTTGAGGAGCCACTGCTGTGGGAGTACTGATCAATGTTGCTGCGTGAGTTCTTGGAGCAGTCGCCACTCGCCAGTCAGTTACTTCATAGATCGCTCATATTCCTTCAGTATTACATCGATCGGAGACTTGTAAATGTTGCTTTTTTTTTCTTCCTTCCTTTGCTCTGCTTTTTTCTTTTCTTCTCCTGTAAGTTTTGCTTTGTTTTTCTCCTTGCTGCGTTTTCTACTTTTCTTTGCCAAATTTACGAGGCGAGCTTGTATAAAGTTAGTTCATTTTCTTGCTTGATTTGGGGGACAAGAATATGTATAATTAACAAGCATCTTATCTTCTAGCATCCCTTTTGGTTGTTTTGTTTAGTGGTAAAGAAGGTGCAAGATTTGGGCCAAATGGACAGTGATATTTACTCATTTGTTTTGTGCCTTTCTGGTCCTAATACTTGCCAACCATGAGTCATGACTCATGACCGGCCTTCCAAGCCACTGTAAGATTCAACCGTGCCATTCGATCGATCAGCTCAGCTCCACCTCCGGGCAACGCAGCACAAAACGCACTAATGATTCATTACGTTCGTCCTGCACTGGACAGCGCTTCAAACTTCTTTCTTTTTCTTGAAATAGAGGTCTTCGGTGTTCAGAGCCAGCGGCGTAGTCAGGAATGGATTTGAAGACTCAAGACTGTACGGTCAAATTTGCAGTTTTAAATTTTTATGGGGTTAATTCTCTAAAATGCCGTAAACTTAAATGCAAATTCTTATAAGTAATAGTCTATTTTGTAAAAAGTTGTTGAGTCAATTGACCCCACAGATTATGTGTGGCTCCGCCACTGTTCAGAGCGCTTCAAAGTTCAAACTTGCGCTGCAGCGGTGACGTGTGCCGCGCAGTGTGAGCGCGAACGCATAAAGGCCGCGATAGCGACGGCCGCCGCGTAGAAAAGAGGCTTCCCGGGTAAGAGCGAGTAAATGCTGCCCCGTCACACGGGCGCGACCCTAGCCGCGCTCGGCTCGTGCTAAGGATCTCCGTATCCGGTCGGGTGGGTCGCAGTCGTCGCGGCCGCGGGTTCCGAGCAAAGCGCGAGGGCAGCGCCGCGCGCACGAGAAGCTCCAAGACCTGCACCGGATTCGAGAAAACGGCGGAGTGGTCGCGCGCGCATGAAGTCCCCAGTCCCCACTGCCAGAGCAAGACGGACGCGAGCGCCCGTGCCCATCCTCCCCTCCCGCTGTGGCCAGCCGGGGGCTCTTATCCGCGCAGCGTCACTTCGTGCAGGGCGGTGGCAGCACGGACGCGCGCATATGCATGCACATGAGCGTACGTGACCAGATGGGCGAGGAAATGTCAAATGCGTAGGCGCCAATGTGGCCGCTCGCGAAGCACGCCAGTTGCCTTGCCGCCGCGACGGTGCGTGAGCAGAGCAGTCGCGCTGCCGGTTGTCTTTCGTGCAAGAGACCCTGTGCCCGCGAAAACGATCCGTGTGGGGGAAGACTGGTTCGCGCCCTACACTAGATGGCTCGCGTTGTCCACCGGGTTAAATGACTAACGACAACTTGTTCCGGGGTTAACGTAAGATCAGAGAGGAGATCACTGCACAGCAAATGACCTGTACTACTATTGCACCTTTCTTTAATTTAGGTCTAGTTTTGTTTCCCTCAAGGATGAGGCTTGCAGATTGATTACGTGACCCCTTTGTTTTTGCTAGTGCTGAGTCGTCGTTGCGCAGAGGACGAAAATAGGCCCTGTACTTGCACCTAGTTTAGTCGGAAATTAAGTGGTACTACTCGTAGTGGTACTAGTATTAAACTACTGCTAGCGAGCTTCGCGATGGCGTATTTATGGGGTATTCGTAATTAGCGATACTGTAATTGCCGTTTCTTCAATCCCAAAAGGCTTTGCTCGAATCCATGAATGGGTCAGTACGTGTGCACGTAAGGTTGGAGATTTTCGAGGTGATTAATATTCCAGGTTTTCTGTTTATAAACTTGGCGATCCGGCAGTTGTCGGATTCTCATTAACACGATCAGTGCTCGCAATATCATCGATAACCGCACAAATATCGTGATTATCAACCGTATTAAGCCGGTTTGATGTATGAAACCCTCGATAAACCAGTGAAATTCAAATATAAATTCAAAAAAATTGAATTTTTTTTGTGTAATATCCTATGGCAATTCTAATGATGCTTTAAAATTTTAAAATAATTTTCAGATCTTTGTATTTTAAAAAAAATCCTCACGGTGCTACTGTCTTTTTATATAATGTTCTACTTTTTATTTTCTAGGTGCAATAAATGAAGTATAATATTTCTGAAAAAAAAATTAGGTGCTGAGGCAATTCTAATGATTTGTAAAAAAGTTTGAAGATGATAAGACCTGTGTATTTTTTAAAATTCTAACAGTGCTACTGTCTTTGTAAATGCTATTCCGTTTTTGATTTTTGTACGGGAACTAAATGAAGTCTAATATTTCTGAAAATTTTACTACATGATCCTTGAGAATTCGTCATGCATGATCAAGCTTGTAAAATTTATAAAAATCTGACAGTGTCTCTATTCCTTTTTATTAATTGCTATTTTTTATTTTTCAGAAGCACTAAATTAATTCAAAAATTATTGAAATTTCTCCGAGGTGTTATGTAGATTAATTGGGACTTTCTTTTCATTTTTTAATATCTTTTTCTTGATTTTATTCATTTTTCCTTCATTTTGCTGAAAATCGAATAAAATCGCTCGAAAATAAAAAAAAACACTTGAAAATCAGTAGATTATCGAACAAAGCCGGTCGAAAATGGCTCAAAAATTTGTAAAATCGCTCGGTTTTCAAAAAAAATGCCGTTGTTTGACCACCAAATTCAAAAAAATTGAATTCAAACTTCTTCGATTTCTACCGGTTTTTAAAAATAAAAAATCGTTTGATTATCACGATATCAATATTGTGAACACTAACACGCTTTGAAGCACAAGTCTGTAGCCTTGCCTACACAAAATGTAGCAACTACTACTCCCGTACTCCGTACTTTCCAGAATCCAACTAGAGTACATGCAATCCGGTCATCAATTAGACTACAGCAGCAGTGGAGCGTCTAGAGTTAGCTATGTCGATCATTAGATATACGGAGAGTACATATATACACCTTGTATTAGCTCTTTAGATGTATATTTTTTTTAAAAAATGCACTTTTAATGCATGAAAAAAAAAAGATTCTGTGAAGCACGGCAGCACGACGGCCCCCAAACATGGATTTATGCTTGTCTATCGCTCTGCTCTTCAAGCAATAGTGACGAGAAAATCACATGCCATCGCGAAAAGGGCAGAATGAAGATCAGCTCCGAGGCTGATCGGCCTGTGCTGCCAGTTACCTTGAGCCTTGGACACGTTACGCACAGGGCCTAATCTTTCCTTTCCCTTCCATCTTCCTTCTTTTCTTTTCCCCAACACATATCGCTCTTTGCATTCTTCGATGTTTTTGTGTTTCACAAATCACAGTCCCTGACGTGTTTCACAAAATATAATGGCATAGCTGATCAGGTTTAACAAATTTTGCTGGCTGCGTTTGCTTAATTGGTTCACGTGTCTTTCCATTCTGCCGCTACGTGTTGATTTCGCAGTACACGTCTCCAGGTCCGTACGGTTTCTCGATACAGTATTCCGATTCTTGCTGCGACAAGGCGTACGCGGGCGGCAGGTGTCCCATCTCATGACAAGTTCGTCGTGGGGGGTAATGAGGTCCAACTGGCAAGAGAACAGCAGACGCATGCTTGCGGTACAGGCTGGCAATTAAGGTAATACTACTATATACTAGTCACGCAGTACGGCTGGCTATGCATTCACCAGAGTTCGAAATATCCCTGGAAAAATCATGATTTTCGAGCATATGGACCGGTTCGAGAAAACGAAACCTATTAATAAATCGGTCTAATTTAAATTTAAATTTAAAATTTTTGAGAAATGTAGGAAAATTTATCCAAAAAATTCTTAAAATTAGCATTATTATCTTTTTAACATCTATTATGAAAATATTTTGAAAAACCGAGTTTGTGAGACGTTTTTTAGCCAAACCGAATATAGATAATAGAAAAGGGAAAAAAAACTTTTATGTATATGGATACGTATACATTCTAATTGTACATTTCAGATGCATTTTTTCATGGTATTGATCGGAGAAGTTTTTACGGAATTGAAATTATGTCTTTGTTTCTAAGAAATGAACGGAGATAAAATAGCTAGGCTATTTTTTAATATAAATATGGTATGAGATGTGATAAAAAAATCGATTGTTATTAATACTATAAAGCGATGTTGATACTCAACAATATCAAGTAGAGCGATGACCAAAAAGTAGTTATTAATACTTGAAAAGTTGTCGTTGTTTTTCATAATTAATGATAGCACACTATCTCATTGTTAAAAAAAATTGTACGTGGTCGTTAGTACTATTAACCATGGAGTCTTTAACAATAACTAACAACCATAATTCTGTGATTGTTAGTAACTTTTAATTACTACATCTTGCGTCGTTAATAATTATTTTCCCAGTAGTGCTAATCATTCATCGAATAGCCTTGAATGTCATATAAATACCCCAACCTTTTATCATGTCATCATAAAACAGAGCTTTAATATAAAATATCATTGTTTTGAGTCCTTACATTACTTTTTCTTGGTTATCCAGCATTTTCTGTAAAAAAAATTCCAATTTTCATTGAATTTTTTTAATTTCCGTTGAGTGTGATGATTTTCAAAGTAAATCGGTCGAAAATGGTAAAATTCGGGAAAACCGATCGGTTTTTTATTTATTTTACCGCTATTTGACCACCGAGTTCAAAAAGTTTAACTTTGCAATTCATTCGATTTCTACCGATTTTCGACAAAAATTGATACTGTCGAGGGGAAGGGGTAATTTTCGGTAATGTAAAACGGGACTTTGGATTTTGGAATGGAACATAACTGCGCTCTGAAGACAGAAGAGAAACCAAGCCCAGAGTTAGCCCTGCTTGTGAGTTTTTTTTTGTCCTGTATTTTTTTTATTGTAAGTTTAGTTTTTATTCCAGCAGAATTGTAAATATGTCAACTTTTCGACTGTGAAGATCTGAAAGATGACACGTCTCACTTGATGTGGTACATCAGGTCTAACTGCAGTGGTATAGGAGCGTGATAGGTACCTATCGTGATATAAAAATATATTAAATGCCCGTCATGAGCTACATTTACAACTTCGTTATAACAAACACCAAACTTTTTTTCTAAAAAAAAAATAGGGCAAAGAGATAGAAAAAAAACCCAGAGCTTCCATGCTTGTCCCCTTTTCCTGTTTCTTTTTTTCCTGCAGGCCTTTAATTTTTGGGAGCTGCCACTATGGACATAGAGGAGTATGATGAGGATTTTCCCTGGTTGGTGTACACTATCTGTACGATCTCCGAAATCCAATACTTGTATAATAGCCTATAGTAATGTATGTGGTTCTCTGTAACATAGAAGATCACGCAAGCCTTTTCAGACCCGGATGCGTGCGTACCTTGCAGATCCTTGATCCTAGTACCACAATACCGTATATCTTCATGCTCGCTGCATTGTTACGTCCAATTATTGGAGATGGATGCAATGGCCACCACACAAAAAATGGTCAAAGCACTCACTGTATCTGCATACTGTGGATTTGTGGTTGAACCAAGGAGCGCAGCCGATGGCGAAATAAATAGCCGCGGTCCCAGCAATGTGTTGCCTAAATGCCTAGTGTCGTAGTAGTACTACTAGTATTATTGAAGTTGGACCATGCATATCTCACACAGTATACAAAATAGACACTGGAAGTAGTACTAATCATAGTAAATGTGGTAGTAGCATTACACCGGAATGTATGTACTAGTATAGTAGTATGTCGTCGTGGTCAAATGCAACTAGCTAAAGGAGCAGCTAGCCTGCAGCTGCGTGCACCCGGGTTGCTGGCAGGTGCATCTATGGCGGGGCAGCTGGCAAGGGCAAAGAGGCCAATGAGTTAGCCCGTACGGACGTCGCCGTACAGCAGGCACTTGCCGCCTGCGCCGGGAGTGGTGCAAGACGTCTCTGCTGCCGGGATGGATGGCCATAGAGCAACGTCTCTGCTGCCGCCACTGTACGGACCGGCCGGACACGGAGAATTGATGGCTCGGAGGCCGCGTGTCCTCAAGACAAGAAGGCTGTCAGCCATCTGCGCCGCGCGGGGCAGGGTGGCAGCAGTGGATCGATTGCTATGCGCCCATGCCCGTTGATGAACAGACATCTAATGGAGTAACGACAGCAACTTAAAAAACGAGGTATCAGATATGATGTTAAAAATTATTACGCTGATTTTGATACGGTATAAATACTGCTTAAAAACTCCGTTACGTAATTCGGATCATTTGTTCTTTTGATGGGACGATCGTGGTCTACCTTAGAAACTGCACAGGATACTTCCCCGTTGATACTACTTCTTCATACGGTGATATGTCCTTTTGTACATGGCACAAGGGAAAACGAAATGATAATACTCATTGTAGTATGTACTTTCCAGCCTGTTTGAACTTTTCAGCCTCTTGCGTGTCTGAATTTGGATCATCTGATTTTTAATCCGATGGGTCAGATATTGAGTTCAGCACTATAGCGGTTTGAACTTTGAAGCTAGGCAGATGCCCATTTTTTTCAGTAGCACAGTAGCAGGCCAGCCAGCCACCGGTCAAGCAAAGAAGAAGAAAGCCACTGTTCTAGTACTAGGTAGTATTTAGTCTGCCCCGCATCCCAAATCATTGCCGTTCTCAAAACCGTTCGTTCTCTGCTTTTCTTTTCCTCCCGAGCCTGTCCCAGTTTTCTGTGTTATGTTGATAACGGCGTTAAATGTTGCTTCTCAAATCCGAGTCTGCATCTGAATTATGCATATATACACTGATTAGAACTAGTGATACTTGAGCTTCCGAAGATATGCTATATGTAATTGTCAGAATTCTCGTAGCACATTATTTTTTGGTGCATCACTAATTCACTATCACGCCAATTAAGACACATCTAGTTGTAATGTCGTGGTCAATTTTTGCCTACTTCTCTCGAAGTTTCACTGAGCCAGTCCATGAAGTACTACAACACGCACCCAAAAAAAAAGGACAGCTGGTGATTTTTTTTACACTTTATAACTAGCCTCCTGCTGCTGCCATGTCGACGCCAAATTCGCCATCAGCCGAATAATATTTTGTCTCCCATGGAGCTGGTTTCGCCCGGGGTGATTGTTATGCTGATGGCCATCGGCAACCAACCTCGAATTGAAAATTTGATCGCCACCGGAAAGAGACGCGACGGCGATGACCAGATAGCCAGCGAATACCATCGAACCGTCCATATATTTCAGGGCAAGACAATTCGACGTGAAAGCAGTTGCTCATGCAGCAGGGAATATCGCTGCGTCCTTTCTGATGCCATCTTTTCCCGACGTTGATTTCTTTTGCATCGATCGCCTCCAAGTCAACTGCCACATTACATGCAAGTCATGTCGGAATAAACTGATTGCCCAAATCTAACGCCAATAACAGTGTAAATAAGTACGTACAGCTGGGGCCTGTGTTTAGTCATCGAATTCTACTTGGTGCAATTAATTAAGATTCTCTACACATAAAACAAGTCATAAGTCGGAACTAATTAACAACGGGGACATCGGGTTAGGTTTGCACCTGATACAATGCGCAGAACATAGTTATATGTAAGCTCCTTAGGAAAACCTATCCACATGAGTAGTATTAGCTAGGTTTGTGGCCTTTGGTATAACAAGGAACTGTTATAATTGAATTGCATGCTGGCCTAGCTATGGTATGGTCCTGATCAATCTTGCCCTCCAATATACATATACTGATAACTAGATGAAACGACAAAGGTTCTAATTTACAAGTCGCGCGCCATATAAGTATGTTATCCAAGCTCTAGATTCCTTTTAACCAAGACGGCCGGGGATCAACTTAACTAGTCTCCATGAAAAAAACAATGTGATTATCAGGACAGGTGTTCGACGGCACGTAGAATATTTACTAGGCTCCAGATACATACGTCCGCAGCAGGTCGCAGTCGGGCAAACACAACGTCTCCATTAGTACTTGTCCATTTTGTCATGCCATGCATGCGTGCTGCATGGAGATGCATGCATGCATGCAATACGAGGGCGCCAACTGCTACAAGTAGTTGTTGCTATTCATAGGACGACTTGAATCGTAGAATACACGCAATAAACTAGTAAATCTATCGCTTATGGTGATAGCTAATGATAAACAGATATGTCTTGATGAATCGAAACAGACAAAGCGACAATTAGTCCATCGCCACCGCGGTAAGGTACGAGCACTTTTCACCGGCAGATCGATGAACCTGGCTAGCTCATACATGTAGATGCAGCAATCTAGAAAGTTAATTGCAGAGTGGAAAGTGTGTCTGCAGCGTGGCTTCTTATTACCATCGATCTGCAGCGGCTAATCAACATGACAAGCTTGTTTGGAACGTGATGTGTGTGCCTATGCACGTGTTACATCATTACATGTACCGCCGAGAGACGGACAGGAACGTCTCACCCACCGAATGAAAGGATTTTGATGGGTGGCAGGGGCAGCTACAGAGAGATGGCGAATAATTGAAGTGGCAATGGACAATCGGACGTGGATCGAGCGAAGGTGTGCAGAGATTAGACTCCATGAGATTGTGCGCCCAATGGCTGCGGTTCATGAGACACAGAAAAGCTACTCACCGTCTGGTGAGGAAGAGTAAAGAGCAAAAGAGAGTTGAGTGGGAGAGAGAAGATATGCGAGAAAAGAAGACATTAGTAGACTACTAGTACTTGGATGATGGGAGGGATCGATCCACTCCTGCTGCAACACACTTGCCGGGTTTTGTTTTACAGGTCCAGGTAGGCATGATTACACAGACAGCTAAGCTTGGGGAAAATTAAAAGCCAGCAGTCCTCTAGGCTCTAGCATCCTTTATAGGTAGGTATGTGCTGATTTGAACTAGAGTTTTTGTTTTAATATAGTTTGATTGTAGGTATGTACTGATTATATATATAAATCAATAAAGTATATTATCTAAATTCGTATAAAATTTTTGAATTTGAGTATATTTTTTCGATGGTATGTGTTTCATTTGAATTGTTATAGATGGGTATATAACCTAAAACTAAAATTTCTGAAAAATATACCCAAATTTGGTTTGAATCCGCGCATTTGAAATCATGTAGTCTAGGCTCGATGGCCCCCATTTCGGCGTCTATATACTCTTGGAAGTATATACTCCTACTTCTAATATACTACTTAAACCAACGTGTTATACTTCTTTATCACTTTTGGTATACTTAAATACTAATTCTAAGATACTCCAATACGATATGGTTGAAAAAAAATCCATTGGAGTCTTTTATTTTTGCTATATATCTTTTTCATCTGTAAAATGAGTATATACATCAATTATGCTATAAAAAGTGGACTTTGATGAAATTTTTCATGAAACTCACTTTGGAGTATTTTATAATAAATTATTAGAGTATGCTCAAAAGGATAAAGAGGTATAATTTTTTTGTTTAAGCGGGCATATGCAAGGTGGGAATATGTACTTTCACGCTAGGTATACCACTTAAATGATGTTGTTATATCTCTTTATCATTTTGAGCATACTCTAATATTGATTATAAGATACTCCAAAGTGAGTTCGTGAAAAATTTCATCATAGTCTACTTTTTGTAGCATAATTTGTGTGTACACTCCTTTTAATATGAAAAAGTGTATGTACCAAAAATAAAGTGTTCGATGGAATTTTTTCAACCATGTCGCATTATAGTATCTTAGTATTTGTATTTAAGTATGCCGAAAGTGATAAAGAAGTATAAAATGTTCGTTTAAGTGGTATATTAAAGGTGGGAGCATGTACTCCCGAGAGTATGAAAAAGGCTTTCCATATGTAAAATGAGTATATACACAAATTATGCTATAAAAAGTGGGTTTTGATGAAAATTTTCATAGAACTCACTTTAGAATATCTTATAATCATTATTATAGTATACTCAAAAGGATAAAGAAGTATAATTTTTTTGTTTAAGCGGCATATGCAATATGGGATTACGTACTCTCAGGAGTATAGAACCATTTATATATATATTTATTTACAAATTTGATCTTTTTCCAAACATAATTGTATAAATAACCCTCTTTCTAACCGTGGAAGGCACAACAGGTGATAGATGACACGTGTCATTGCCGACCTCCCCTTCCTCGCTAGCACCGAGTCCATCAAAATCATTAAATAATCACTTGATTAACCACTTTTATTAATTCATCACTAATAAATTATTTTACTTAATTAAATCATTTAATTATGAGTTTTGCCTAACCTACCGCGCTGGAAATACTCGGCAAATGCTACTGTCAAGCTCCGACTGTATGGCAGGTATTGCCGTGATACGAGACCTGTCATGTCTTCTATAGTAATGAAAGACGATAGGAGAGGAGCTAATTTTGTAAATCAGTTCACACCGTACTAAAACATAAATACGTCGAAAGCTGGCTTCGGGAAATTGTCTGCTCGGTGCTCGCTACTTCTCTAGGCTGACGGGTAAGAACGACAAAAGAAATTTTTATATATATATATATATATATATATATATAGGACAGTAGGAGTCCACGCACCTTTTGCGCTGTCTCTCTCCTCGTCAATCTTTCCCTTTCCTCGGAGACAGACAATCCACGCATAGAAAGAAGGTGCCACATCACATGTACCAGCAATTTACAGTCAGTTGCATGGAGATCTACGCAAATCTTCCAAATCAGCATAAACAACGGGAAAAGCAGGGGCGCATCCAACAAAAGCAAAAGAGAGACCTGAGGAGATCACCAATTTTACAAACACTGAATACAATTCGCCTAAGCTCAGAGCAACACAAGGACATGAACCGGCAGTTCAGGGAAACGGCAGATAAAGAAGGCACAAAATTAAGAGCATACTGTTAAGGAACCTCGCTATCGAATAGTCCGGGGT
Source organism: Otatea glauca (assembly GCA_036346275.1). NCBI lineage: Eukaryota > Viridiplantae > Streptophyta > Magnoliopsida > Poales > Poaceae > Otatea > Otatea glauca. The sequence continues at coordinate 41,854,268 of CM070717.1, forward strand.
TCCCGAACAGATCTGAAGTGGAGAACAGAAAGAGAGAGAGACACGTGTTTAGGGAGAGCGAAAGCGGAAATTCTTTATTGCTAATGATTTCTTGTACATAGGGGGAGACCCCCCCTCCTCCTTTTATAACGCTCTCTAGGGTTTCGGCATAAGGGACCACATGGGCCTTCAATGGGCTTTTAGGGTTTCTCAACACTCCCCCTTGGGCCCTTTGCCGCGAGATGCATATGCCTCGTTAAAACTCCAGAAAAACCCAGTGGGAAAAATACTTGGAGAAAGAGTACATAGCATACGCTTACTATGTTGCACGAATTGCCTCGTTAAAACCTTATGCAAGAAAACTTCATGAAAAACTTGCTAAGGAAAAAGAGTACAATTCTCCCAACTTCAAATGCTAATCTTCGAGATTCATGTTGGGTATTCATAATTCATGCTCGAGATTCATATGGGAGTATGTGAAATATCTCCCCCGAAATCTGCACTTCTCTAAGTCTCATCATCCCAATTCCTTTCACGCACCTTTCAAAGGTAGATCTTTGGGAGTGATTTAGTGAACAAATCTGCAAGATTTTCACATGACTTAGTATGCAATATCTTGATCTCGTTCATCTTATGCAATTCATGAGCATAGAAGAACTTGGGGTTGATATGCTTCGTGAGATTGCTCTTCACATAACCTATTTGTGCTTGGGCAACACAAGCCGCAATATCTTCATAAATTATCGTGGGAGTTTGCTCAATGTTCAAACCACATGACTTACGGATGTGGTGAACCATTCTTACGAGCCATGCACATTCACGAGATGCTTCATACAAAGCGATGATTTCGAGTGGTTTGTCGACGTCGAGACAAGAGTGCGCTTAGAGCGACTTCCAAGAAATTGCTTGTTCCTCCACATAGGAAAACATAGCGATTTGGGACTTGCCGTATGCTGGTCCGATAAATACCCAAAGCATCGGCATGGCCAACCAAATTCAATTCATTATTTCTTCTAAAGAAACATCGAGGTCTTTGCTTCCTTGGAGGTAGCGGAAGATGTCCTTGATCCCTTTCCAATGCCTTTTGGTGGGTTACGCCTTGCATCAGTGCTAGCAAATTCACAGTGAACGCAATGTCAGGTCTAGTGCTATTCGCAAGGTACATGAGCGCTCCAAGCTGCACTCAAATATGGGAATTCTGCTCCCGGGACTTCCTCCCCTCTTCTCTAGGTGCTGTATGGGTCTAGGTGCGCAGAGTGACCTTGACCATTGGAGTCTTTGCAGGATATACTTTTTCAAAGCTAAATCTTTCCAACACTTTCTGCGTGTAGGTTGATTGATGTACCAAGATTCCTCCTTGGACATGTTCAAGTGCAAGCCTAAACAAAACTTGGTTTTACCCAAATCTTTCATTTCAAACTCGGACTTCAAGTATGAGCATGCCACTTCAATTTCTTCATCCGTCCCAATGATGTTCAAGTCATCTACATAGACGGAGATTATCTGAGAATCTATTCGGGATCATTGTATAAACACACATGGACAATCTTATTTGTTTGTGTAGCCTTTCTTGCGAGAAAGTCACTCAGCGATTGTACCACATTCTTCCTAATCGCTTGATCCATACGGTGATTTCTCCAATTTCACCTGCATGAGTTTCTATTTGCTCCGTCTTGGTTCGGGATAGGAATTCCTTAGGTACTTTCATGTATATCTCGAATCCAAGTTTCCATACAAATATCTTGTGACAACATCCATTAGCTTCATTCTCAACTTCAAGTTGATCGCCATTGAGATCAAATATCTAAAGGTAATTCCTCCCATGACCGGAGAATAGGTTTCTTCATAATCAACTCCGGGCGTTGAGTGAAACCTTGAGCTACAAACCTTGCTTTGTACCTTACAACCGTTGTTTTCATTTCTCTTAGAACAAAGACCCATTTGTGACCTCACGGGGTTTACATGGGGAGGTGTGCGGCATCTGCCCAAACACCTCTCTCTTGTTCGGAGAGACTAACTCTGCGTGATTGCCTTTTTCATTCTTCCCAATCTAGCCTTTTCTTGCACTCTGCGAGAGATGCGAGCTCGGGATCATGATCAATGATCGAGGCAATCTTCTTTGCAGTATGCATCAACGTTGGTCGTTGCTCTATTCGAGGATTCTCCTGTTACTACAAAGTTTATGGCCATTTCTTCATGGGGTGCTTCATGCACTTCTACTTACTCTTATTTGCTTTTCCCTATCGCAGAGCAAGTTCCTTTAGCTTTTCATCGCCTATGTGTGCGCACACATTATTTCCGTGACTTCTGCAGTGGAAGATTCAAGTGCTGGAATTGCCTTTTCCATTGGCTTCTTTCCAATGCCAGTCTCAACTGGCTCCCTTCTTTCCTTGGGGCATTTTCGTGATTGGTTGTGGTAAGTCCTCTCGCTTGATTTTCTCCAGACGTCTCCGGTACTTTGGGTTTGAGGAGCAGATTGCTGTTCTTTTTCTTTGAGGCCTCTGAGCAGGTTGAGGATACCTTCTATTTTCTTTGGTATTTCCACCCTCTCGGTGCATTTCTTGCTGGTACATGCGACTTAACCACGCCCTTGGATCACAAAATGATCAGCGGTTCATTTGCTAAATTCGCAAATCGATTATCTTCTAGACTTCTTGATTTGCTTCATTAGTTCGGGGTCATGTGCGGGATCGGTGGAATGCCATATGATTTCCGGCATTTTCATCAAAGGTTGATTTCCTCCCTAATGACGGAAACGATCCACGTCAAAGATGCAATCGAATCGGTCAGTATGCAAGTCTCCGATCATGGGTTCCAAATACGATTATGGATGCACTCCCATAACCAACGTATATCCCGGACTTGCGGAGAGGGCCCATTTGATCACCGAGGGGTGGTATAGGTACATATACCATACACCCAAATTTTCTAAGATGGGAGATCTTGGGATGATCCGTGCACAAGCCGCATAGGAGAATGGGTGTTGTAGGCGATGGTGCGAAATTGATAAGTCTTTGCTGCGTGCAGATCTGCGTGTCCCCAACAAGTGTTGGGCAAGTTACAACTCTGCAAAAGCGGTCCGGCAATGAACTTAATCCTCTTTATTAGTGCTTACGCTAGTCCATTCTGCGTATGGACGTGCGATGCGGAGTGCTCAAGCGCTATCCTGTTCTTGTGCAATAATCATCAAATGCCTTTGAAGTAAATTCTCGGCATTGTCCATTCGATGGACTTCACGCGATGATCGTGGAAAGCATTCTTAATTCTTATGATCTGCGAGATCGGCTTTGCAAAAGCATGGTTTCTTGTTGACAACAAGCATACATGCGACCATTTCGAGGAAGCATCGATGAGCACCATAAAGTATCGAAGCGGCCCGGACAGGGCTGAATCGGACCGCAAATATCCCCTTGGATGCGTTCGGGAATGCAGGATTTCACTTTGCACTTTCATAACAGAGGGTCTAGTTATTAATTTCCGGTGGCACATGCGGGCACACAAAATCTTCATGATTCGGAAATTTTTAACATTAATGCCATGACCACGTGAGTTGTTCACTATATTTCTCATCATTCTAAGACCGGGATGACCTAATCTACCATGCCATTAAGAAAATAACTGGAGCTTCTAAAAGCAGTCTTCAAGGAAGTATACACTTGGTGCATGAATATTCGTGTAGTACAACCCGATTCATATGAGGACATTTTTCTAATACCATTTTCCACATACCGCGTGCTTCACAATGCACAAATATTCTTTGCCATTTTCTTCATTGGTTTCTACGTGAAAACCATTGGCGCGGATGTCTTTAAAGCTTAAGAGAGTGCGAGTTGATTCAGGGTACAAAAGGGCTTCTTCAATTACCAAAGTTGTACCCATAGGCAATATAATAGTGGCTCTTCTGAGCCGATTACATATGAGTCGCTTCTGCGATCGTAGTAATCTTTCAGCGTTCTTCGTGATCATTGAAAGTATTTAGACTCTCTTAAGATGGTATTTGTTATGCTACTATAATTCCAATAAAGCAGAGGCAAAATAATTCAAAAATTGCTTGTAAAGGAAAGAATCTTTGGAATAAAGAATAAATTGCGTATTTATTCATGAAAGAAGTATGCTCTTCTAGAGCTTACAATTCATTATTCAAAGAAAATGCTAACAACCATAATCTAAAAGAAATGCGATTCATACATTAACGGGCTTTGGACTTTCCCTTGGCCTGAAACTTCTCTTTTTTCACCTTGTTTGCCCTTCTTTCTATGAATGGGCTTTCTCACCTTGTAGCTATTGGCATTGACTTACGTGCGATTGCCCTTCCAGTGGTGCGAGACATAGTTCTTGCGTAGAACATCGTCTTGTGATTCCGCAACTTGCATTACATCAATCAGTTCGCTATACTCCTTGTATGCGTCCTGATGATAGTTGCGTGCACTCTGGATAGCATTAGGGTGGAAGGTAGAGAGAGTCTTCTCAATCTTTTCTTCATCGGTGATCTTCATGCCACATAGAGAGATTGGTACAAATTACGTGCAAAGCGTAATTATACTCGCCTTCGCTCAAGTCGCAAACCTCGGCGTACCCAATCTTGCTTGTGCTTGGGGCAAGATGGTGTACTTGAGCTTTTCGAACCGCTCGAAGTGCGGTCAAAGCTCAAGTGCACTCTCCTCGCCATATATTCATTCTTTAGAGTGGTGAGAGGTGGTGCACGAGAAAATGCGAGCTTGATCATTACGCTCACGGTAGGTTTTGCGTCTGCGAGGACCCTAGACCAATCGCCGAGCGGAGCTTCTTGCCCCAAGAACAATCTTTACGTCCGATGCCCAAGTGAGGTAGTTACGACCGCGCGGGGCCGTTCTTCAAACTCACGGTTCACAATGCGGACATCCGCATGATTTCAAAATTGCATTTTAGATTCTGCGTGTAATCTGGTAGAAAAAGGTTGCAAAAGCATAAAGATGCGTAAAATAAATTCATATGCATTGCATTATATAAAATAAAGCAAATGATTCAAAATTCATCAAGAAAATTCATAAAGCAGAGAAAATAAAGCGAGAAAATTTGAAAGCAGAGCGGATAAATCTTCTTGATTTTCTAGTAATTTTAAAATTTTACGCAATTTTTTCTTCTTTCTTTCTTTTCTTTTCTTCTCTGTTTTTCTTACGGCGAATCGGCCTTACAGGCCTTGCCGTTTTCTTCTGGCGAACGGCCTTTGGGCGTGCCCGCCCGCGCCGTGGGTAGGGTTTCCCCGCGCCGTGCCCTTTTCACGCGCTGCGCCTTCTTGCGCCGTTTTCCCAGCCGCGCCTCCATGCGCCACGCCATCCGAGGCGACAATGCATAGCGCAAGCGGCCGGGCTAAGCGTCGCAGATCTGGCGAAGCGCGAGCCGGCGACAGAGCGGTCGTGGCGGCGCGGCGAGCTCGAGCGGCGGCCGACGGCGGCGAGGGCGGCAATACAGACGGATGTCGAGCCGGAGGCCGGCCGACGCATGCGGCTGCGAGCACGCGTAGAGGCGGGGCGCCGTGCGCTACTGAACTGGCGTCGGCGTGGCGGCCGGACGGCCGCGAGCCAAACCGGCGGCGACATGCTGCGGAGTCCATGGCGGCCGGACGGTGCGGGCAAAGGTGGCGAACGCGGTCCTTCAGCTCGCCGGCCGAGGCGGCGCGGCGGCTTCGGCATGCCGGCCAAAGAAGCGACGCCGCGGCCGTGCCGGAGAGGAGCGCGACGGCAGTGCGGCCGGCGGGCGCTTCAGCGCGGACCGGGCTGTCTTGGCGCTGGCGATGCTTCAAGCCGACGGCCGTCGGCGGCTTCGAGCAGTGGCGCCGAGCGATCTTGAGCTGGCCAGCGAAGCGCAATGGCGGCGGCGGTGCGTCTTGGCGGGCTTCAAGCCGGCGTGCCGCGAACCGGTTTCGCGCAATGCTTCGTGACTTCACGTCGTGCACGCAAACCGAGGCGATGTGGTGGCGTGGCTGCGGCGCTGGAACCAAACGCATATTTCCTTTTTTACGTGGATGATGCATGTCTCGATGTTGCTTGTAACCGTGCCACATGATGCAAACATAAAGCAGATCTGAGCGGTAGATGCATGCATAGGAGCAGCGGCGATTAGAAACAAACGCTAATCCCACCTTTTCTCACCTTTTCTTTTACGATCTCCGTAGAGCAATTCGTGCGATAACGTGTTAAGGAACCTCATTATCGAATAGTCGGGGTCCCGACAGATCTGAAGTGGAGAACGAAAGAGAGAGACACGTGTTTAGGGAGAGCGAAAGCGGAAATTCTATATTGCTAATGATTTCTTGTACATAGGGGGAGACCCCCCTCCTCCTTTTATAGCGCTCTCTAGGGTTTCGGCATAAGGGATCACATGGGCCTTTAATGGGCTTTTAGGGTTTCTTAACACATACAAGTCAGGACAGTCACGGAATCACGGTTCATCAGAAATGGTGCGCAAAGCTGTCGTCTAAATTATGCCCATATTCCCGTTCGTGTGAGTAAACTGACTGCTGGTGCTCTCATGTATAATTAATTAACACGCTGTGATGTATGACGCTGTCTGTGGTGTATGAGGCAAGAACCATGCACATCTCGGCCGGATCCCTTGATTCAGGACCTGGACCATCAAATGTTACTCTCTTGTATGTGTGTGCTTGTAGTGGTCCTAAACCCACATTCCAAACAGCAAAACGACGTCAGTTGGGTGTAGGATCTGCAGCACATTCCCATAGGAAGAAGCCACATTTTTCGCGTGTGTACGAATTGCGGCTTTAAGCTTAGATTCCAAGCATGAACCGGTGTTAAGTAGGTTGGAGCACTGGCCATGCAAATTCCATGGTTGGTAGGGAAGGAGCTAGGCATTTGATCGATCCGTTAGTTTGTCTGATCGGAGAAAATAATCGCGATAGGTTTCAGAGGAATCATGTGGTGAATGTGCTACGTAGTACGTACCAACACCGTTGTTTTTTTTAAAAAAAAAATACAGTAGTTCTTCATCAGAGGTTATTCTATCCTCGAACAGAAGATGATTGAACTATTTCTTGACTGATTGCAAGTACCGCTACTAATATCCTATCCATTCAATGCCCATCTCAAGGTGCTAGTAGTACTAGAGTATTACCGTTGGACCCAAGGTGCCGGCCGGCTAGCTGTCCGCGTCAGAGCTGGCACGTACGACTCTCTCCGCGACACTCCCGACGCCCCCCAGTCCTGTCACAAGCTGCTCGTGCGAAATCCGCCGTGCAGTTCTTGTCTGCTACGCGGTGCATGCAGATGCAGGCACGCGACTCCAACGAACCAAACCAAACCAAACTGACAAGCCATGCACATGCGGACGCACCCTCCTCCACATCCTCTGCGCTACCAAGCTTTGACACGAAGCGGCGCGCTTGCTTGCACATTGACATACCCCGGCCGGGGCATGTGCGGTTGCCGGCAACGCGCGCACGCGGCAGGCTTGCGATCAACGGATGGGATGGCGTGAGAACGGAAGAAGCCAATGGCGGGGCGGATTTAACTTCAACCGCGGCCTAGCTGCATTGCGCAAATAATTGGCGCATTTAGTAGGACGGCACGGCAACTGCGCGCGCCACTCGTGGTTAGCGCTAGTTCGTGGGATGAGATGGGGTGTCTCGCGCGGCAAGGCGGCTGTCAGTAAGGCTACGCTTCTTAGATTTTTAGGTGCTGTGCAAGAGAGGAGAAGAGATAAAAGACGTTGTCTGCCCTCTCGTTGCCACGTGAGTCTAGCTTTCAAATTGTGTTTCTAAATACATGTCATTCGACAATTTCATGACAATTTTTAACTATTTTTTTCCTGTCATATCCCTACCATTTGTTGCTCTCAGTGTTATTTACTACTATGATATAGAGTAATACACATCATCCAAAAATAACAAGTGAGCTAATGAAGAATAGCAATTTGCTCATCTCTACACGTGCCTAGTTGAAGTGCAAAGTCCTAAAAAGTCATCTATTCAGGAACGGAGAGAGTACTATTTAACAGACAATTTTATAATATGTATACTATTGTATATATAATCTATTAATTATACGAGAAATCATCACAAATAACTACTCTATAGATAATTCAGTCTTTATTCTATTTATTAGATAAAATAGAGGTGTATTAAGATAATTACCATCTATACCACTGTACATAATCTTAATGAAATAGTATACCATGCCACCCCTACATAACAATAGTACGTATTCCCCAAAAAAGATTGGGCATTGTCCTTGCCTCTCCTCGTATCCCTCAAAACAGTGCACGCTGGGGTGGAGAGACGACAGGGATTCGGGGAGGGTACGTAGAACGAGCCTATTAGCAGGGGCGGAGCTGGGCCTAGGGCAGCTGGGGCCATGATCTGAGTGTAAGATCGAGGATGCCAACTAGAGGGGGTGAATAGGTGGTTATAAAAAATTCTTCTCTAATTAAACAAACACCTAAGTACCCCTATGTCAAAACCTAAACGATAAATGATGTGGAAGCGATAAACTAAGGTTTTGACAATTAAAGCCTAAATCAAATAGGCTCACTAAGTGCACTAACTATTTATGTCTCTAACAACCATTTGCAATCCTAAATATAAGCAATCAATCAATCAATCAATCAATTCTATGAATATAAATTGCTTGAGTATAAATGAACAATAGAATGCAAATCATAAGAGACACACCAATATTTTACCGTAGTGTTCGGAGATTTGCCAATCTCACCTAATCCACGTTGAGGAAAACCCAAACCGCTTTGTACCGGCTCCACGAATTGAGCACCCGCCTCGATTCCACTAGTGGTAGATCTTTTCCCCCTCTGGGTAGGTGAGCACCAACCTTCACAACTTTGCCGACACATCTCATAATCTCCTTGAGAAGGTTGTCGCGCACGACGCCTCCACACGCCATCTAGGTGTCAGTAAATATCAAGAGTAACAAGTCAAGCATCTTACTTGATGCTCACCGAGTGCAACACATGCACAAGGATGCTCAATCCTTCTCTAGATGCAACACATGCAACTACAGGCTTCTCTCCTTACTCACAAAGTGCAACACATGCACAATGTAGAGGAGAGACTCACACTAACTCAAGATAATGCAAATAAACACCAAAAAGATTCTACACAAGAAACTATAAATCAATTTCTTCTCAAATCACTCAAATATGGCTCTATTAGCTCTAGAGGTTTTGCTCTCAAGTGTATACCTCAAATGGGTGTAAGAGCAGCAGCAAAACCCTTCTAACTCAGGCCCTTTTATAGCCCCTCAAGAAAACTAGCCATTGGGGGCAAAATACCCAAAAATCAACTAAACCAGGTGCTAACGTCCATCTAGGACCTGTATCACCGGCCCCAGGCATCACGGTCAATTTCGTGCATTAAAAACACCAAAAACTACCCATTGCTACAGTACCCCCGGTGCTACTGCCCATTTAGGACCGGTAGCACCGGCCATTTCAACCAAAAAACATCTCTGTGGTATTTTCAAACCGCCTCTAGGGCGGTAGTACCGCCCATCTAGGACCGATAACAACACTCGGGCGGTGCTACCACTGTTTCAGCAACTAAAACACTCATAACACTTTATTCCAAACTCCGATTTATGTGATCTTTGACTCTATGCGAAGCTTATCACGAGGGTTATAATCTACACCCATTCTCAAGATTTAAGCATGTAACATCAATCATTTTTTCTTATAAAAATAAAATATTTGTCATTAAAAATTTAAAATATTATTTTGTTAGCTTATTTAAATTTATAGACAATAATTTGATTCTATGGAAAATTCTAATATTTATTTTGATTTTTATGGGATTTTTCGTGAATTTTATGAATTTTTAAAATTCTTTTCCAATTTTTTGAAATTAAAAGTAATTTTTTATGTAAAAATAAAAACCAAATTTAAGTTGGAAATGATTTTATTAAGTTTTAAATGTCTCTGGAAATTGCTGTGAATTTTTCCCAAAATTTCGAACTTTATTTTTTATTTTTTGAAGCTAAAAATAATTTTTAGCATTATAAAATTAATTACTGTAAGAAAATTACAATATAATATTATTTAAAAATATTTATTCAGGCTTTATTTACTGATACGGTTGTCTATAAAAATTCCAAATTTTCTTATGATTTAATTGCTATTTTTCCCAAATTTAACTCGAATTTTCAGTGAGAAATTAATTATTTTCGGAATTAATTATTTTCTGTTACTGTTCATACGATCCAATTCGCTTCTCCTTCCCACCCATAATATACAGTAACCCCTGTCACTACAGTACTCAGAACTGACCCTATCCATTAAAATCCAACAGTTTCAACTCAATCAAATTCTGGCGATCAGTTATTATTCCGACAAAAACTTCGTTGAGCATTTCCCAACGATTCGCTGGTCCGATTGCCCTATAAACTGAACCCCAGCTTTCTTCCCTCATCCTTTACATCCTCAGCTTTGTGTTCATCCAATCCATCCTCCGGATCTTCCTGCGAAAGCCGTTCTTTCCGAACTCCGGCGAACTTTCGGGGAGCTCTCGCGGTCACTCCCGACCTCCATTCGGTCTCAAATTTTTACTGAAGCTTCCTCTTGGTGTCTTCTACTTCTTTGAAAATAATATTTTTAAAATTCAAAACGGATCTCTGTCGGCAATCATTTCTTCTCCAAGTTCGGCGGGAGTTCAATTTTTGGATTCAAAAGGTCTGATCTCCTTTATCTTAAGTCCGTTTGACCTCATTTTTCTTCCTAAATTGATATAAAATTATACTCAAACTATTTGTACTAGTTTTGTTTTTTATTTTAATTTATTTAGATTTTATTTGAAATTAGATGTTCTTCGCGTATAGTTTTCGGAGAGTCGGAAAGATTTGTTGTCGACGATCTTGATCACCTACCCTTCGATCCAGGCAAGTTGCACACCTTGACCATATTTGATCCCAGTTTTTAAATCATATTTTGTTTTAAATGTAATTGCATGCTTAAGTTGTATTAAAAATAGTTTAGTCCCAATTTAAAATTGATTAGTTATATCCTGTTCTGATTATGACCCACATTTGAAATTCGATTCCATTATGACATTGTAACCCTAAGAATATAATCTGAATTTATGATGATAACTACACGGTTAAGGATGCTTAGACATGCATAGAATCAAAACTAGAATTTTGAGAATTCATGCCAAATAAAGACATGATTAAATAAATTTTTGATGTGTTGATCTAAGAAGTTGTTTGGAAATAAAAATGTATATATATATAAATGGATTTAGATTGGGCGAGAACGGTTGATTGGTGGTCTTTGGGTTTGTTGAAAAGCTCGCCTAGCCAGTTAAGGACCGGTCTGTGAGCTACTGAATGTAAAGCACAACCGTGTTTCCACAAGCCTAGTATGGGACAAACCTGACTGTCCGTTTAGTGATATTTCATGTTAGTTGTGCCATTGGAGGAATGTGGGGATGGTTAGTCTGCCACATGGCGCGAGAGGGGGCTTCTGGACTGGGCGGTTTTAACCCTACCAGCGGTGAAACGTCAGCGGGTATAACTACATGAGATGAAACTTTATAGGGGCCTTTGAAAGTTCAAGCTCCATTAGTTTGGTTTTGGTGTTAATGACAAATCTAATATTGAGACTAACTCTTTTGATAATCATAATATTGGTTAGTCTCAAGTGTTAATTAATGATAATCCTTTTATGAGACGAACTCTTTTGTTGAGTTTAACTCTCTTTAGTCTCTTTTGGATGAAAAGATGGAAAAATCAAAGGTACATTCGAGGCCATGTTATATATCTTGTGCATTTCTTAGATACAATACTCATGATCATATTGATAAATCCAAATATGAGACTAACTCTTTTATTGAGTATATCTTTGATTAGTCTCATCTCATTGAAAAATGGAAAATTCAAGGTATGCACTCGTATTCATTTTATGATATCTTAATGCATATTTTGGATTTAAGTTAAAGGATGAACTCTACCATTATTTAGACCTCAAGATGTGCATTAATGTTTCAATTTCATATATACATGAATCCACACATTTAGGGGGAGTTCATACATTACCTTAATGTTTCAATAGTATTGATCTATTTCATCTTTCTATATCAAGGATCATTACTTTGAAACAATCGTTTGAGTATATGTAACTTGTGTAGTTGTAGTATGCTCATGTTAATATAGGATAAACTCAAATATAATCTAAGATTGATTATGTGCAGATTGATTCCAAGTTCAATTATTTATATGCACATATTTAATCGAGTTTATTCTATTGTTGATGGTATTAAGAGTATTGATCCCTTTCCACCACTCCAACATAATTTGGATCATTACTTAGTAACCATCAAAATGAGTATATGAAACTTGTGTAGATAATATATACTCATGTCAATTTAAATAAAATTTAAATTAAGTTCGGTTGTCTTTCAATCAATCAAAGAACACTTTATCATGTGTTGATGGTGTTTCTTCATTGGTTAAGGACAAACGGAAAATTCTTGAGTATAATGAAGTATTAGTTGCATCAAAGTACTCAAGACACCTTTAAATCTTTTAAATTGATTAGGGTTGTGCTCAATCGATCATAGGGGCATCCATTATGTGTTAATGGAGTGCAATTGATGATTGAGGCAATCGTGTTTGTTGGACAAACAATCTTCCATGAGTTGTGAAGTAGGTTGAGTTCAAGAAAATAAAGAATCAAGAAGAAGAAATCATCATGTGTTGATGAGCTTCAAGGATGAATCCCGAAGTGAAGTGAAGCTAGAGAAGGTTCATCATGTGTTGATGAACAAGAAAAAAGGACCCGGCTTGGAGAGAAGATGATGAAAATCATAAAAGCTCTAAGTGGATGTGCTAGAGGCAAAGGTATAACTAGCTAGGGCTAAGGATGTGTTCCTAGTCTTTTACCGGTCTCGGTGCTTGATGGGAGATCGGGTTGCTAGTTAGGTGCCATACTATTAAGAGGGGTTGAGTTTTATAACTTGAGCTTTATCATGTGTTGATGATCTCAATCCGATTCACTCTAGCTCACTCTCTTGGTTGGTTCTTGCATGAGCTAAGCATGTGTTACAAAAGGGAGATAGCTTATGCAAGTTGGTTTATGTGGTTGTTTGTATGGAGAGCTCATGCATCTGAGTCTTAGCTTGTGATATTGATCATGTGTTGATCATCACAAAGGCTAATATAGGTTTATGTTTTGTGTTTGCAAAATGAGTTTTTGCAAAATATGGTTTAATTGGATCTTATCTTGGAGCATGTGAATAGGGTTTACAAATGTGTTTGCAAATTGGTTTGATCATGTGTTGATTATCACATAGCTCAAAGATATGATCTTGATTACTCTTGTTTGCAAGATTTATATTTGCAAATGTCGTTTGCAAAATATTGGTATTCATGCATTTGATATTGGAGAATGTGATTAGAATTTGCAAATGTGTTTTGTAAATTTGTTTTGATCATGAGTTGATCATCACATGGCTCAATATTTGATCTTATTGACTCTTACTAGCTTATAGTCATGCCCTTGATCAAGTCTATGTGAGGGATTTGGAAAAATCATATTTTAGACTTGAAAGACTATATTAAAGTCTTTGTTTTTGTGATGTTTAAAAATATATTTGGTTGCTTAAATCTTAAAAATTGGTGGAGATTGTATCCCTCGTGATAAGCTTCGCATAGAATTAAAAATCACCTAAATCGGAGTTCGGAGTAAAAAGTTATGACACCTTTTCTGCATCAAAATGTGGTAGTACCGCCCCAGCATGGGCAGTAGTGCCGCCCGAGCGGCACTACCAGCCCTACTTGTGGTATTTATTTGCCCGAGAAGGTGATTTTGAGTCTAAATGCCGGTAGTACCGGTCCTATATGGGCGGTAGTGCCGGTGGTACTGTAGCAACGGGTAGTTTTAGTGCATTCAATGTCTATTTTACCCTCCCAACGACTAGTTTTCTTTGTTAGGCTATAAAAGGAGGCCTTAGGGGTCCATTTGCTGTGTTGTTGGCTTTGTTGAGCATTTGTGTGGTCTTGTGCATGTGTTGCATTCCCAAATTTGGTTTTCGAGCTAAGAGTGAGCTCTAATTGCATATGTACAATTAGGAGAGTATTGAGAGCCTCTTGTGCATGTGTTGCACTTGAGGGGAGCCTTGTGCATATGTTGCACTCGGTGATCACCATTGTACATATGTTGTACTTGGTGGAGCTCAAGCTAGAGGGTTTGGCTTGTTACTCTTGGTGTTTGTCGACACCTAGACGGTGTGTAGAGGCGTCGTGCACGGTGACTTTCTCAAGGAGATTGTGAGAAGGTCCGGCAAAGTTGTGAAGGTCAGAGCTCACCTACCCGGAGCGGGAAAGAGCTACCACTAGTGGAATCGAGGCGGGTGCTCAATTCGTGGAGCCGGTCCAAAGAGGTTTGGGCTAGCCTCAACGTGGATTAGGGGAGACCGGCAAGTCTCCGAACACCACAGTAAAACATCGGTGTGTCTCTTTGTGTTTTCTTTCAATTCTATTTATATTGTTGTAATTTACATTCTTAGAATTAAATTGCTTGATTGTCTTTAGAATTATATATTCTTGAGTAGAGACATAATTAGCTAGTGCACTTAGTGAGCCTAGTTGATTTAGGCTTTAAATTGTCAAAACCTTAGTTTATCACTTCCGCATCTATTATCATTTAGGTTTTGACATAAGGTTACCTAGGCGAGACTTTAATCATAGAAAAAAAATTTATAGCCGCCTATTCACCCCCTCTAGTCGGCATCCTCGATCTTACAGCCTTGTCATGATTTTTCTCTGCCAACACACCAAAGGTAATTTGTATTTGGGCAAAAGGAGATAATCATGTCTTGTGGGTAAAGTTGTACAACCTCTGCAGAGTTAAAACTAATCGATTAGCCACGCCCGCGGTCATGGGTTAGATTTTGATGTTTCAAGAATGGTTTCAGAACAGTGGTTTTTATATGTGGAGAGAGTCCACATAAGGAAAATTTGGGATGAAACTTCGAGTTGGAGCCCATGCTGAAAATTGCATTATAAATCAGTTTTTACTATATCAATTACGCTTTGAAAATTACTTCTTGTATTTGAAAAATTGCTTTATGCTCAAATTAACCATATTATGCCTTCCTTTGTGACCCTTCATTAATACTGCATTTTCCGTGTGACTTGCGGAGTACTTTTGTACTCACCCTTATTTCTCTAAATTTTTAGAGGAATATCTCTACGATAGTGAGGACCAAGATAACTAGATCGCTGTCCCAGTTGATTGCCTGTGGTGAAACTATTGGGTTCTACTACTGATTTTATTCTGCTTCCGTTGTAATCTTTTATTTGGCCTACGAGCCATATTTATTGTAAACTCTAATTATTAATAAAGCGCGTTGGATATGTTATGTTATCATCTTTACTATGTGTACTAGCTTTTCCTGGACTAGTATAGAATACACAGAGGATTTCGGAAGTATTTTTTTGGGGTCCGACAAAGCAACCATATATATTTTTAAATATCATAAAAAACAAAGACTCTAATGTAGTCATTCAAGTCTAAAATCTAATTTCTCGAAATCCCTCGCATAAACTTGATCAAGAGCATGACTACAAGTTAGAGGGAGTCAATAAGATCAAATATTGAGCTATGTGATGATCAACTCATGATCAAAATAATTTTGCAAAACACATTTGTAAATTCTAATCGCATGCTCCAATATCAAATGCATGAACACCAATATTTTGCAAAACACATTTGCAAATATAAATCTTGCAAACAAGAGCAATTAAGGTCATATCTTTGAGCCATATGATGATCAATACATCATTAAACACATTTGTGAACCCTATTCACATGCTCCAAGATAAGATTCAATTAAACCATATTTTGCAAAAACTCATTTTGCAAACACAAAGTATAAACCTATCTTAGCCTTTGTGATGATCAACACATAATCAAGTCACATGCTAAGATTTCGATGCATGAGCTCTTTATTTGCAACACATGCAAATATCTAGCTCCATACAAACAACCACTTAAACCATCTTGCATAAGCTATCTCCCTTTTGCAATACATGCAAATTCATAGCTCTATGCAAAAGCCAAATCAAGATTCAATAAGAAGCAAGCATGAGCTCCCTTATTTGCAACACATGCAAATACTTAGCTCATGCAAAATCCAAATAAGAGAGCGAGCTAGAGTGAACCGGATTGAGCTCATCAACACATGATGAACCTCAAGCTAAAAGACTCAACCCCTCTTAATAGTACGACACCTAACTAGCAACCCGGTCTCTCATCTAAACATCAAGACCGGTAAAAGACTAGGGACACATCCTTAGCCCTAGCTAGTTATACCTTTGCCTCTATCAATCCCACTTAGAGCTTTTATGATTCCCATCATCTTCTCTCCAAGCCGAGTCCTCTCTTCTTGTTCATCAATACATGATGAACTTTCGTTCTTCTTCACTTCGGGATAACCTTTTGAAGCTCATCAACACATGATGACTTCTTCCCGATTCTTCATTTTCTTGGACTTAACCTACTTTACAACTCATGGAAGATTGTTAGTCCAACAAACACGGTTGTCTCAATCATCAATGCACTCCATTAACACATAATGGATGCTCCCAAGATCCTTTGATCTTATCCTTTGATGATTGACCACAATCCAAAGACAATTGATTGAAAGATTAATTGTGTCTTGAGTATACTAATGCAACTAATGCTCATATACTCAAGAACTTTCAATTGCCCTAAGATCAACAAAGTGAACCATCAACACATAATTAGTTCTTTGTTGATTGAATGGCAACCGAACACAATTTAAATTGAATTTAAATTATCACGAGTATATATTAACTACACAAGTTTTATATACTCAATTCGATTGAATCTAAAGGTAATGATCCAATTTATATGGAGTGGTGGAAAGGGATCAATACTCTTAAGATCATTAATTATATAATAAACTCCATTAAATATTTGCATACAAATAATTGAACTTGTATCAATATGCACATATTCAATTTTTGATTGCTTTGGAGTTTATCCTATATTAACATGAGTATACTACAATTACACAAGTTTTATATATATACTCAAGAGTTTATTTCAAAGTAATGATCCTTGATATAGAAAGGTGAATTAGATCAATAATATTGAAACATCAAGGTAAAGTATGAACTCCCCCTGAATGTGTGTATTCATGTATATATAGAATTGAAAACAATATGCACATCTTAAGATTGAGACTACAATGAAGTTCATCATTTATCTTGAATCCAAGGAATGCATTTAGAAATAATAGAGTTGTATTGGATGCATACCTTTGAGATTTATATTTTTCAATGAGATAAGATTAATCAAAGATATACTCAATAAAAGAGTTAGTCTCATATTTAGATTTATCAATATGATCATGAATATTTTATCTAAGGAATGCAACAAGATATGATAATATGAACTCGAATGCATACCTTTGATATTTTCACCTTTGTCATCCAAAAGAGACTAATAAGAGTTAAGCTTAACAAAAGAGTTAGTCTCACAAAATGATTTGTCATTAATTAACAATTGAGACTAATCAATATTATGATTATCAAAAGAGTTAGTCTCAATATTAGATTTATCATTAACACCAAAACCAAATTAATAGAGCTTGACTTTCACCGAGCCATATGCCTACTAGTAGGGAATAGCTCCTATATATGAACAGAAAATTTCAACCGTTCAATTATATATTTAATGTTAGTTATAGTTACTTAGTTTTTAGCTCGAGTCTTAGCACATTCCTTATTCTACTACTGCTTGATAGGACCAGCACTGTGCACCTATCGCCCGCGGGGGAGTGTGATGAAAAGTGCTAGCTCGCGTGGGTGTGGTCGCGCAAGCAACAGGCCGGGTAGTGGCTTTTTTGGCGCTTTCGCGTGCTGCCACATGAAAAGAGATCCAATGCAGTCATTATAATAATAGTAACTTTAGCAGTTACACGTGGATCATTGGATTAAAAGCGATGGATCAGATCTTCCAAAAATACTATTCAGAGCAATGTAATGTTTTTTGCAATGTAGCAAATACTTGTCAAACACTATTTTGAGCACTGTTGAGAAATTCAAACCCTTCGTTCCATCGATTGAACGGTTCTAACCTATGAAGACCGCTTAACTAAGGATGGCAATGAGGCCTCGATCCTCGTTTCCCCGCGGGGAATTCCCCTATTAGGGGACAGGGGAAATCTCCCCCGCGGGGGCTTATCGGGAAAAATGTTGCTCCTGTCGGGGATCACGGGTCTAGGGACGTTCCATCGTTCCCCATCCCCGAACTCGTCCCTGCCACCGCGTTATCACTAATAGGTGGGAGCAAATGATCTTTCTCAGAAGAAAAAAGAATATATATGAGGTCATTATTAATAAACATGCTAAATATGAATTACTCTAGTGATTCACTCACACTTCAATTACACATGCATGCACTATTACTCTAGTGATTCACTCATGTAGCATGTGGTCTTTCATGTAGCATTTTCGGGGATTGGTTCCCGTCGGAACCTTGCAAACCCATTGGGAATCGAGGATGAAGATGAGAAAGCTTTGGTTATTGGGGATTAGGGATCAGAGGGCGCTCCCTGCGGAGATTTTCCTGGTTACCACCCCTACACTTAACTTGTAGTCTATAGGAATTGCATAAGTTTATGCTGCCATACATAGCGCGTGGTTATAGTTTTCTGCGGCCGGCTGGTGGTTAACACGGTGGATGTGATACTGTTGGGAGGTCACCTCGCGATGAATTTGCTGCGCGCGATTGTTAACAGCAGTGGAGCTAGCAAGCTAGCCAAACTAACTATGACGGTTTCGGCAAGAACAGGGAAAGTATATCTTCGTTCTGGGGACGGTTGAGGTAGGTAGGTAGGTACGTGTACGCCAAGTGAGGCTGTGAGGAAGAGGAAGTGCGGCCGGCACTGCAGTCTGCTCCGTTGTGCACGAGGACGAGGGTATCTTCCCACGTGATCGATGGAATTGTGCAAAGGGATGCACTGCTCTAACGTCCTGGAAGAACACATGCCTTCTTTATGATACGCAATAGAAAGTCTTGGACGAGTTCAAAACTTCAAGTCCTTAACATCTGAAGAACTGAGCCGGAGGAATCCTCTAGTTGTTGCTGCCGGGCACCGAGACTCCTGGATGTACGACTTTGGAGCTTGTCATGGAATGGACCAACCCTCTAAACTAGATGCGCTTACTTGAGATTAGAGATGGCCAAACGGACCGGCCCGAGACACGGTATTGTTGGCCCGGCCCGAGGCACAGTACTTTTAGTCCGGCCCAAGTAAGGCACCGCTCACTTGCCCATGCCGTGTTTGGGCCGGCACGGCCCGATAAGGTCCGGCACAGTTAGGGCACGGAACGGTCCGTTTAGCCTGTTTAATTTGAAAAATAACTGTTGGAGGCTTAAAAAATTCGTAAAAAAATCGAAAAGAAATCCCGTTTTTTCCTATAAATAGGTGGCTGCTCCCCCATTTTCACACCAGTAATCTTGCATTCTTTTCTGTTTATTCTCTTGTGAAAATTATTTTGCTCTTGGTGGTAATTTGGCAAAATTCAAAATAGTTTTGCCAAAAATCCGAAATTCAGCTTCCGGCTTCTGTCAAGAAATCAAGGTGATAATTGTGATTTATTTTTTTCATTTTGTTAGTATTTTAAATCATATTTTAGTATTAATAGCATAATTATTTCTTGTGGTTTGCTTTATGAAGCACAGGGATTTTCCGTCGTTCCCAGCTTCTGATTTCGGGATTTCACCCGAGGAGCTTCTTGCATCATATGATGCGCAAGTAGCTGCAGGAGCTATGCCATCCTCAGGCTCTACAAGTGCTACTGCGTCGGCAAGCACAGGGGCAAAAAGAACAAGACGCAGTACATCCGGAGTGTGTGAAGATTTCGAGCAGATTTTTGAGATATCAGACGACATCCAGAGCAGATATGCTGTTTGTAAATATTGTAAGCATAAATTAAGTCGAAATCTTCAAGTGGAACGGGGCACTTGAAGAGGCATGCTGAGAGTTGTAGAAAAAAAAACGGGGATGGCTTTGAGACAGATGCAGCTGCAGTACAACCCCGATGGTATGGTACGTAAATGGGACTATAATCCTAAGGTAGCTCGTGAATCTCTTTGTCGTTTAATCGCTTCTGAAGATCTTCCTTTAAACTTTGGTGAGTCGGCTGCGTTTGAAAGCTATATTAGGACCGCTCATAATCCTAGGTTTTTTGCAGTTTCTAGACAGACAACAATTAGATATTTGATTAAATATTATAATAATTATTGCAATAATCTAAAAGAAAATTTTAGTACCTGTACTTTTTCTGTATCTTTGACATCTGATATATGGAGTGGTAGAGCTAAAGAGAATTACCTTAGTGTAGTTGCTCATTATATAAACAATGAATGTCAACTAGAAAAGAGAATTATTTTATTCAAATTAATTGATGTAGCATACACTGATAAAAATATTGTTGATGTAGCATACACTGATGAAAATATTGTTGATTGTATTGTAAAAGTTGTGGAAGATTTTGATCTTAGTGATAAGATTTTTGCAATAACATTAGATAATGCTTCTGCAAATACTTCTGCCATGAACATTCTTACTCCGCTTTTCAATTCCTATGCTAAATCTTTCTTATTACATCAGCGTTGTGCTTGCCATATTATTAATCTTATAGTTAAATCTAGTTTGAAGAGGTTAGATTAGTATCTTGAACCTTTTCGCACTGCAATATCTTACTTAGATTATTCTAATCAACGAGTAGCAGCATTTAAGACTTATTGTATTACAATGAATGTGCGTCCGCGTAAGTTTGGTTTAGATATGCCTGTTAGATGGAACTCTACTTACTTGATGCTTAAGAATCTCATACCATATGAGAGCATATTTTCTGTTTTTATTAACACGCACTGTCGTACACGGGATGGTCAACCGTTACTCACAGAGCAACATTGGTATATTGCTAAATACTTGCTGTCATTTTTAGAACTTTTCTTTGAATCTCTTGTTGCTTTATCTAGAGTTTATTTCGCAACCTCTCCTTTAATTGTGCATCATATTTTAGAAATTGCTACCCACTTAAAGAGCCACGAAAATGATAATATCTTGCGTGGAGTTGTTTATGCTATGAAAACTAAAATTTTAAAATATTAGCAAGAAATTCCTATGTTATATGCATTCGTATTTATTTTAGATCCTTGTAACATCCTGAAAGTTTAGAACAGTAAAAGGTGTATGGTATAAAATTGAGAACAAGTGTTTCTGAGGTTTTAACGTTGTTTGCTCCAATTAAAATTTCTTAGACTTTGTGTTATGGGAAAAGATTAAATAAAAAGGGAAAAGCAAAGAAAAAAAAAGGTAAAAAGACGAAAATAAAATTTAGGAAATTTTACCATGAGTCCTATTTGAGCTGGTCATAATGTTTGACCAGTAACTAGAATTTTTATAAACTTAGGGGTAAGTTAAATAAAATATGTATCTACTTTTTGACTAAAAACAGTGAATCAAAAAGTGGAAAAAAAAATAACCAATGTCAAGAAAAGCCAAGAAAATTTATATAAATCCCTGGAGATATGATGCATCACTGATAAAATTTTTATAATTAAATGGTTTGAAATAAGTCTCTTAAAAATTCAAATACAGTGGGTCCAAAATGTAAGGAAAGTGATTGTCAGAATTTTTATAAAATAATGGCTCGTGTTTTTGATTTGAAAATTTTACAGTGGTCCAATTATAAGTATTGGAACCTCTCCAAAAAGTTTCAAAAATAAATCTTATAAAATGAACCTGTAATTAAATCAAAAACTGAAATCAAAGTTTAGAACCAGGGTACAGTGTCAGAATTTTAACAAATTTCACAAAATGATTTTTTGTCTCAAAATTTTCCAGAAGACGTGTTACTTTAATTAGGACTTAGTAAAAAAGTTTGGAAAAATCTGGAATTTGTTTAGGGCTTAAACAAATCCGAGTTCTAGAGAAATCTCGTTCAGTCAAATCACATTAAAATCGATTATCTCACTAACAAGTGGGCCCGGCCCTGTTGAAGCGTTGATGCGCTGGTCAGCTGAGGCGAGGCTGTCTCGCTACCAGTGGGCCCCGGTCCCACATGTCAGCCTCAGTTCGCGATTTCCTTTCCCTTTCTTCTCCCCTGGTCGAGCTGAGTCGCTGACGCCGCCGTCCTTCGCGTCCGATCCCCACCTGCTCCCGTCCGGCGCAGGCTCAGCCCTCCACGTCGCAAGTAGAGCTCCTCCACCTCGCCTGTGCCCACTTGATTCCGGCCGAGTCGCACCAGGGAGGCGGCAGTGTCGTTCGTTGCGCTCGGTACAGACGAAGCCGACCGATGCAGTGCGCCTGAAACCGCGAATTTGATCATCTTCAGTTGGCTTTAAGCCTTGCACTTGCGTCGCCGTGCCCTCACACACCTCACCTTTCCATTTTGTCGAGCCGAGAGCCTCAAGGGGCGTCATCTTCCTCGTTGAGCCGGAGGAACCCGAAAGGGGGGAAACCGTCGAATCGGGTGAGTTCCTCCCCAATCCTCCGAATCAACTCCACTCGAGCTTCTCTAGCGCCTAAGAATCACCGATCAAGCGCAGTTTTGGTTCCATTTTGCTCACAGCGCGCCGCGCATCGCTCTTCTTCTTCACGGCCGGCGCGCGGTGGCAGCGTGTCTGGGGCTTTCTCCGACCTTACCGCCAGGTGAGCTCGACTCTCCTTGCTTCACTGTAGCTGTACAAACCCTAGGCCGCCGGAAATTTTGACTCTAGCCGTGCTTCCACCGTCACGGCCATGGCGCCGCCGCACCCTCGCTGTGGCAGCCTTGCTCCGTTTCTCTTCCGGCAAGCAAACACCTCTCCTAGGTTCGCCTTGACGTGCTAGTGCTCATGCCGCTGCCCATTCCGCCGCGGCGAGGCTGCCACGGCGGCGAGCAAGAGTCCCCGGCGCTCTGCTTTGAGTCGCTGACCGGTGGGACCCGGATGTCAGCGAGCCTTCGGGTTTGAACGCAGTTTTGGCGCGCGCGGAGAAAACCGTTTTCTCTGATCGAAAACGTATTTTCAATTTTTGAATGAATTTCAGAAACCGGCCAAAATTCAAACGCTTGTAACTTTTGAATCGTCTGGCCAAATTGAGTGAAACTAATTTCTAAATTCGTATAAAATTATGTAGTTTCAGAATATACAAAAATTTCTGTAGATGAGTAAAATGTGATTTTAGGAAAAATTAAAGAGAAGCTTAAGTGTAAATAGGGTCATATGAATAAAATATTTTTGGGAGGATCCAATTAAGGAAAAGTAAGTTTTTGTTGAGTCTCTGAGTTATGAGTATTTCGAATAAACAACATGTTCTCTTGATACCTTATTATATATCATGTTGCTTAAAAATGAATATTAAGCATGAAAAATGAAATTGAGTAAATGAAAGAAAAGATTAAAGTTTGAATGTTTAAAAGTTCATTCTTTTGAGGTATGTATCATGGGGAGTTGCTCATATGAAAACACTTAGGGAAAAGTATTTGTGATAGTTGTTCAATTAAGAAAAACAATACTAGTTATAACCAAAATAGATGTAATTTGTTATGAACAAGTTCAAAATAACTCAAATTCACTTTTAAAATGTTTTTAAGATCATGCCCTGATATTACGAAGAAAATGAATTAAAATTGATAAATGGTTTAGTAATAAATGAATATGCAAGTTGGATTGGCTATAAAGCAGTTTTTGTGTTCATATAGCCCTTTTCAACATATGATAAAATGGATTATATGAATGAGAAGAAATGTAAAAATGGTATAGAAGCACTTCACAAAGTATATTCTAGTAGATTCTGGAAAAATAATGATATTTTGTTAAGGTTTGTATGCAAAACAGGTTAAGGGAATGAGTCTACTTTTTATGTTTTGCTGAATGATTGAAACAATCAAGCTTTTTCAACCATGTGTAAAATAACTCATCCAAGTAAGAAATTTTGGAAGAATAGTGTGGAAATGATAACCAAAGTTTGTTCTACTAGATTCCAGAAAAATATTCTGTTTTAGAGCTTTGGTTCACCTAGTTTCCATAAGTGCAATAACCTTAAGTAATATGGTTTAGTCCTTTTTCCTTAGCCAGTTTTGTAGCTAAGTCCAGAGTTTAACCAAGCTTTTTCATTAGTAGTTTTCAAGTTTCATCCAAACCCTAAAAGTTAAAAGAAGTTGTTAGATTTGATAATTAAGGTATGCTCTAGCTAATTCAGGACTTAAACTCTAATTTCTGTAGTTAATGCACATCAATCTTGTTAGGTTTATAACCCTAGATGATATAGTTTTTCAAAGTGCTCTCTTCTTGGTTCTTTTGAGAAAAACAGAGAGGGCTCTGTTTCTTTGAGTGTTGCATCCTCCAAAGTAGCTAATGAACAATCATTTTATTTCAAATAATTTTAGCATCTATAATTCGATGTTTAAATTCAAATATTTCATGAATAGCAGTTGCCTGTTTGATTCGAATTGTGTTTACCTGTTTATCTGTCTGTTTTCTTTTTGCCATTTGGAGTTTGTTGATATTCTCTTTTTCTTCTTGTTCGCAGCAGTAGAGACCGACATCATCGAAGAAGAAGAAGACTGCTCGCAGATCCGGATTTTATTCCTGACAGTGATTTGCAAGGCAAGCAACTCCTTGATCACGTTGAGCCTGATAATTCACCTACTATATGTTGTTTTTGCTTATGTACAGTGCATCCGGATAATTCCCCCTAAAAGTGCTATTTTGGGTTAGAACTGTAGTTAATCCTGTAAATTATGGTTTGTCTCAATCTGTATGGACTTGTGAACCTTGTAAACCTTAGATTGAGCTAGTCATACTTAATGTCATATTTGGGTATAACCGCTAGCATAATAATATTTCCTGCTTAAGCCTCTCGTTGGTGTTTTCAGTCTTTTCAACCGTCATATAATCTTTTGGGAATTGGTTGATGATAATTTGCTAAAAACCCTTAAACAAAATTATGGTTTGACGCGGGTGATTATTTGGCGCTAGCCGGTTGTGCAAAAGGATATGCACGTAGCTAGGGTGGAGTATCGCCCGTGTCAGATTAAGGACCGAGCAAATGGGATGTTGTAGAACCATGTTTTCGTGCAACCACAAGGGCTTGTATGGGCGGGACTTAGCTTAATAAGTTGTTTAGATTTGGCTTTGCATCTATGGAAGGCGGGAGATTGCACAGGCAGTCCGGTCAGTGCATGCAGTAGGGGTTTCTACATACCAATGCAACGGTGTACGCCTTGCCCGGACAGAGACGTGTGTGTGTGTGTGATAAATGTGGATCCACGGCTTGGGTGAGTGTCTCTGTCTTGAGGCGAGGGTTAACGCCCCGGTGGTGTAAAGCCATATCTAAATAATGTAACAGCTTTGTATGATCTCCTTGCCGACACACCGAAGGAAGTGTGTTAACTGGCCTGGCAAAAGAGGTTGATCATTCCTTGTGGGTAAAGTGTACACCTCTGCAGAGTGTAAATCTAATCGATTAGCCGCGCCCACGGATATGGGCACTTGGGGAAAATCCTCCCAATGCTAGAGTTTTGGTGATTTCCAAAATGGGTTGGGCTTTTGAAAACCGTTTCTCAACCATCTTTTGTGTCAAAGGATCGACACTGGGGTTTATGCAGTCGGGTAGACTGGGTTGAAAATCTGGAATATTTGCTTATCATTCTGTCTTTCAATTGCTTTTATTAAAATGCAATGTTGCAATCTATTATGCTTACTCTTCTTAATGTTTCATGCAAATGCAAAATAACCATAGCCTGTCCATTGCTCAGCCTGCATAATTATTTAATTGCATCTGTGAACCAATATAAGTCTTGCTAAGTACCAATGTACTCAATCTTGCATCTGCTGTCTCAGAGGAAGAAGACTGCGATCTGCCAGACGACGCTTTCTTCCAGGCAGGTCTCGGGGGTTTTGACAATAGTCTCTTCTAGGTTGCCTAGTCAGTGCCTGAGGGTTTAGTGGGCATCCGCAAGGCTGTTTGGAATTTTAGTTTCCTTTTGGTTTTCCGCTTTTAATTTCCGCTGTTAAAATGGTTTAAATTTGTACTGAACTCTGTATAATTATTTCAGTTATGTAAGATCTTCTATATGATTGCGTGTATGATTTTGATACGAATGTTGTAAACATGTGAGTGCTAGCTACTGATCCAGGGAATAGCACAGTAATCACATGGAGTTTCCTGTCCATCAGAACGGGGTCTCACAATCCTAGAGCTAAGGTTCGAAGATTCTCTAATGTTCTCTCACTTCTAAGTGATGCGGTAGGTCCTGATTATTGTAGTTATTTTTCAAATGTCCGTGCTAACTTATCTTAAATTTATGATAAAAGTATGATCGAAAGTTTGCTAGAGTTCGCATGCAGCGACCTCCACCAGCACCCATAACAGGTAAGAAGAAAACAGCGTGGAGAAAGATATGGGGTGCAGGTGGCTCTTCCTCAAGGAGTTCAACTACATCAATGACAAGTGCGGACACATCAAGTGGTAGGGAGCTAGCTGCCTATCTCAACAGCGACACTGTCAACTACCAAGAGCAGCAAGAGGAGGACTTCAGCATTTTGCAGTGATGGCACGAGCACAAGATAACATATCCGGTACTTTCCATATTAGCACAGGATGTGTTAACAGTTTCTATCTTCACGATATCTTCGGAGTCTGCTTTCAGTCTATCCGGAAGAATAATCGAGGAGAGAAGAACAAATCTGACAAGTGAGATGGTGAAAATACTTCTGACTGTGAAAGATTGGGAAAAAGCTGATCAACGAGCTCAACATACTGTAGAAAATGTCGAGCTAGCGGAGACGTTCAAAAATCTTTATCTAGATAATGAGGAAGAATAATTGTAATCTTCACTTTTTTCTGTATCATTGAGCTATAGGTTGTACTCTTTTTTCTTTGTCAAGATTTTCTCGTGTTGAGTTTTTACTTGACAAAGTTTTTAACGACGCAGCCAAACATCAATAAAGCTCATTATTTAATTCAAATTATTTGTCTCATTTTAGAATTTATCTCATATTTTAGCTTTTTCTTAATATATATATATATTTAAAAAGTTTTTCTACATCCTTCGAGTTTTTCTAATTATTCTAAATTTCTCCTATTTTTTCTGAATTTTTTCATACTTTTTTTGCATTCTTTTCATACTTTTTTCTATTTTTCTTTTTTTTTTTTGAATTTTTTTTTGCGCTAACGGGCTAACAGGCCGACCCGGCCCGTTGGACCCGTGCTGGCACGGCACTACCCGTTAGCCTCGCGGGTCGTACTTGGTCCGCCTCCCCGGCTCGTGGGCCTGCACGGCACGACTCGTTTAGTAGTCGGGCCGAAATGGGTCGTGCCGTTTTTTAATCAGATCAGGCCATGCTGGGCCGCCCGTTTGGCCATCTCTACTTGAGATCAACTCTAGAACTGAAACACATGCATAGAGGTGGGCACTCAGGGCAGGTTTTTTTGGATCGGCCTAAGGCACGACGAACACAGCCCGGTCCTGTACGAAGTGGGCCGTGCCGGACCCGAGAACCGAACGCGGTGGGAGGCCCGGCCTGACCCGGTCGTTTGGACCGAGTCTGTGCCGGCAAGCACGGCGGCGGCACTGTAGGGCATGGAGCACGCCGCAGCATGGTGGCTTGCTGCGGGCCCGCGGCAGGGCACACCTGTCGGGGTAGGGAGGTGGGGCACTAGGGCGTGGGGGAAAGAAGGGGGTTTACCTGCCGACGCCATCGACCGCAGGCCGAGGTTGCTGCCCGCCAAGACCGCCGCCCACCGAGGCCCCAATGCCTCAGCTCCCCCACTGTGTCGCGTCTATCATGGTCGCGCCTCCGCTCCACCCCGCTGTACCACCTCGCGGTCTCGCCTTGGTGCCTCCACCGCCTCTGCTCCACCCCGTCGTGGCCGTGCAGACTTGGCGCCTCCGCCACCTCCCACCGTGGCCGTGCCCTCGCGCCTCGGCCCCTCGGTCAAATAACGTACATGTGGAGGCCTCCTTCGCTGAGGACAAGCACATGACGGCAAGCCAGAGGAAGGCCCTCCCGATCCTGAAGAGGTTGGTGATGAAGCGGACGAAGAGGAACATGCAGGCGAGCCTAGCGACCCAGGGCATGAGGAAGAAGCCCAGTATGAAGGGCACCGACCTGTAGAGTATGAGCACCATGGACGTACCCAGCAGCATAGACATCACCCCCACCATCAACAGCTGAGAAAGACGGGCAAGAAGTGAGAGAGAGCTGGGGGAGATTAAGAGACAGTGTAAGAAGCTGCTCTCTCTCGTCTGTCTCACTCAATCTGTCTGAAGCTGCTCTCTCTCGTCTGTCTCACTCAATCTGTCTCACATATCTCTCTCAATTTCTCCCTCTCTCTCCTGTCTCCCTCACTCTCTTTCTCGCCCATGTTCAGCACATCACCCTCGCTCTCTGTAACTGTTCAAGAATAAATAAATTTTAGTTTTTTTTTCATAATATTTGTGTCCATTACCTCAACTCCATGCATC
This sequence comes from Otatea glauca, assembly GCA_036346275.1. Taxonomy (NCBI): domain Eukaryota; kingdom Viridiplantae; phylum Streptophyta; class Magnoliopsida; order Poales; family Poaceae; genus Otatea; species Otatea glauca. The sequence continues at coordinate 41,882,743 of CM070717.1, forward strand.
TCTGACTACTTTCATCTTGTCACAATAGTGCAAATGGGCCGGACCTAAGCCGACACGGCACGAAGCATGCACGAAACGCAAATGGGCCGTGCTTGAGCTCAACGAAGGCGAGCCGGGTAGGCACGGTACGGTACGGTGGGCACGATAAGCCATCACAGCCTGGTACGATTCAGACGTGAAGCACGATAGACCTATGCTAAACCGGCACAGCACGACGTCCACTGACATGCACATTCATCGACTTTTTCGCGAGGGATGAGCCCAAAAAGGGGGCCGGGGAGGGGACACTTGTTGCTCTAACCTACATTTCGCCATTTCCAGAAGCGGAGACCTCGAAGTGTCAAACACGAATGATGCCTTTCAAAGTGCAGCGACTTTCACGACGTGACCCTTCACTAGGCGTCCATAACTACTATACTCGTTTCAGTATGTCACCGCATGAAAGAGAACGAGCAAAGGCAACTCACAATTTCGCAAACGAATCATTCAGGAACTTACCACTCGAGAATTTATGAGGAGAGCATCACCTGAGTAAATTTCTCACTAAATTTCTTGTCCAAACTATAAAAACTTATAGTTTTTAGTTTTTATTTCATAAAACTACAGATTTATGAGAATTTGTATCACATAACTACGTGTTTTAGAATTGGTTGTTTCTTGTAACAGACCTGACAGTGTAAGCTCACTTAGTAGCCTTATGTGTCCCTATTTCCCGTTCACTCGCTTGTAAAGCTGCTATGTGGACCCACATTGTTAGACATGTTAAAAGAAATGATCAATTATAAAATTTATAGTTTTATGATACAAATTTTTCTAAAATCTGTAATTTTGTGAAATAAAAACTAAAACATATATTTTTTTTTTGTAGTTTGTAAAAAAAATATAGTGGTGTAAAATTTACTTAGCAACAAGATGGAAAAAGAGAGGAAAAGATCTATGTGCTTCTGCTGTTCTGCCATCTCTACCTGTATCCACAAATAAAGCTAGTAGTACACTGTTCATCTCGTTAAACGTGTGCTGACTTACTTATCAACGTCAGCTTTTATACATGGAAACTCACCTTGCCAAATGTTAGAAACTACAAGACAATGGATGTCTATACATGTCGCGAGGTGGACACGCGATATTGGAAAAGATAAGTTGATAAGAGAAAAGAGATGCAATTCCACAACTTTCTTATTTTTCTGAAAGAATGACAACTTCCTTATCTCTCGCGCGAGAAAAGAGATACAACTCCACAACTTATCTTTTGCGCGTGACGTTACGAACGAAATTAAGAGACCGGGAAGAGTTCTACAGTTTTTCTGCGCCAAATAAGATACAGCTTCCACAAGCGACTAACCAAATATCCCCAAAGAAGTAAAAAAAAAAAAAGTGCATGCTACACGGGAGAAGGGAGATACCAGGACACCTTTCCCTAATCCATTTCTGAACACCACAACTACATAAAGATTAAAAAAAACATAAACAAAAAATTCCTGGTGAAAATTTTAAAAACCATTGTACCCGAGCTGTAGACTTATTTGGATGCCGCAACTAAAACATTCAAATTGCAAAATTCAGCTTATGGCAACTTTTACGAAATACAAGGCCTTCAACAAACAGATAATACAATACCAAAAGCTTCAAACCATGGTTACTGGAGTTCATTCGAGTTGCATTACGAGATTCATTCGCCACGTTTCCTTCTAATTTTCACTGTAAACACGAATCCTGTATCCTAAACCGGTTCACGATTCTCGAGGATTTACACCAAATCCAGTACCTATGCTTCAAACATTCAAGCACTCATAAACATACTGCATCTATCCTTTAAAACAAACTGCATCCATCTGAAATTTCACTATTGGCAATCTCCTGAAATGTACAAGCTGGTAAACCAGTCAAAACCTACATTCTTGCTACATCAATGGAGCTACAAGCTATATATTATACAATATTCGGCGGGAAGCACCAATCCCATTTGTTGGATCCCCACCCCCACCACCACCACGCAACCACCCACCACCAAAAGAACAGAATGGATATAACAGTGTCAGACTAACCTAGCTGCTTCTACAGGAGAATGCCAGACTTTACAAAGGAGCAGGAAGCAACACTAGCATTATATATGCCAGCAGAGGTACCTGCGGTTCCATGTAGCCTACAAAATTAGGCTGCCACTATGCTTATATGTTCGGTTGTACAAGCTAAATAGCTGTGTTAAGAGCTCCGACGACTAAAACACCATGGCCATCTAGCAAGCAGCTTGCCGCAGATGCCTGTGACACCATCTTGAAATTTAAGTTTCATATATAGATAGGTTTCACATCATTAGCACCGAAGCTTAATCCACAGTGAGGACACCTCCTCTGACGGTTTCCAAGTGACTTCTGTATGCATTGATTACAGAAGAGATGGTAGCACTTGGTAATCACGACCTACAATCAGAAAAGATGTCATTACATCTAGAAAATGATGTTATTAGAGCCGATGTTGAATTTCAGGGAATGTAATCAAGATTATACCCCTTTCTGCCTATCATGACAGATACCACACTTCAATATTCCCCTGTACTCCCTGGCCTCATGACGTAGCTTTTCCAGGACTGCTGATTCATCCATCTTAGCTCTAAGAGAATTCGCTTTCCTTGACGTAACTTCCAAATCATCCTCTAATCTCTTCTTACTAAACCTGCAGCATCATTCATCTTTTAAAAAAAAAACTAATTTCTTTTAGAAAAATAGATATTTTTAAGACCACCTCTCCTTCTCTAGTTCTATAAGCAGCCCGGCAACATCTAGTCGACTGCTTCCAACATTCGCTTGTGCCCTGTCCATTGACTGCCGGAGCTTTTGAGCCTCTCCATGCATATCCACCAGCTTTCTTTGAGAATTGCCCAACGAAACAGATTGCTGCCATCCATCCTCTGCAAATCTCTCAGCCCTCTCCGCCCAAACCTTTAGCTGGGAAAACATTACGAACAAATATTCAGCACCCTGTCAGAACAGTATAATGTTACAGTATCTGTCCCACCAACCTGGTCCTCTAAGCGAACAATTTTCTGGTTGTACAGATTCATCAAAGTGCTGGCCTGCTGCAAGTTTTTTTGCAAGGCACGCACTTCCAAATTCAAAGCATCTTGTGCCTGTTTGGCTTTCACACTCTCCATGAAAAGCTGCAGTGGCAATTCACAAACTAAGATGTTACTTAAACGAGAACTAAAAGACAATCTCCAAATTCATTTGAAATAGAACCCAATATAGTCCAGGAACCCACTGGGATTTTTGGTAACTGGTAGTAACTGTCCACCAGGATTTGGAACCCTGGCCTGCTGTGTTTGAACTTTTTCTTCCTAACTTAGTGCAAACTAAACAGCTTGTAAATTGAGTCCCTTCCATGGTTTTGGAAACCGTTTAGGGTTTTCACCCCCTACCGGTCTGGTTTTCTTTGTCCAACTTCAATTTTTAAGTTTTTAATTTTTGATGTTTGACATCGTGCAAGAATAATGGATAATATGCAGAGAGGTTTGGAGTGAAGTGGGCCAGGATATGGAAACCAGAACCAGGCTGGTTCAGTTTATCAGCAGGTTTCAGAATCCTGGTCCCTTCTGTCAGCAATAGTTGAAATACTACCGATTTTAACTAGATCTAGCCTTCTAAAAATGTGAAAGCACAAGAAAGCAATTTGTGCAAACAGACTTAGTACAATGGCAAAATGGAAACTTTTCTTACAGAACTACACATATCAAGCAGAACGGCATGGTAACAGTGATGCTGAAGAGAGCACATCAATACGAGATAATAGTTTAAATCAGTCCATTGAAACATTACCTTGGTATTATGATCATCTCTTTCAATAATCTGTTGTAGCAATTGTTGATTTTGTGTCTGTATGTCTTCATATGCTTGCCCAATACTCTGGAATAGTAAATAAACATGTCAGACTTTGGAATTACAGTATTTCTTATAACCATACTTGAATTGTGTACACGAAAGATGGTCTGCACCTCAATCTCCAACACATAAGCGTCACATTCTTCCTGTTTAGACTTCAGTATATCAGATAGGCTAACTAGATCCCTGAACCATGGAAATTCAGCAGTTAGTATCGCATCCCTTCTATAAACATATAAAAAGAAAATATGGCTTCTGTTCTACTTCAACAGTTTAAAGCCCATATAAAGTGTAGAAATATTTTTTCTTTTCCAATTGCATTTCTAAACAATCGGCAGAAACAATGTGTAGATACATGAATGGATACCTTCTAGAAGTCTCTAGCTTCTGCCCTAATTCAGCAATTTCAGCTTCAGCACTCGCTAGTCTCTGCTGAGACATTGCTTCAGCTTCATTGCCTGACTTAACACGCTGCTCAAGTTTACTTTCATCAAGAGAAGATTTGAGGACATGGACACGAGCCCATTCATAGAATTCCCTATCTCTGGATCCCATCACCTCTCTGCCACAAAAAAAGTAATAAGGTATATATAGAAGCTCCTTCCCACAAAACAAATGAACTTGCAGCAGGCGATGATCAAATGCTCAATAAGTTAATGCATTATCAAAAACAGGAGAATCACCCAAATGAAAAAAAAATACTAATGGTAATGACTCATGATAGCTGTAATCCAATGAAAGTGTGCAATGAGTTAAAAGATATAATATGCTATAAACAAGTAACAGTAGCATTAAATTCAATTCTTTTCATAGAAAAGTGAGAAAGGTATCTCTACAAAATGTCATAAGTGTTAGCAGAAGTTGAAAGTTGCATAGAGATTTTAAAATAAGATGAAACTACCTGGAATAAATGGATTCACGCTTATACATTCCCATGAACAGCTTAAGCTCCTGAGTGGTTTCCCTTAGATCACATACCTACAGTGTGATTTTAATATGTGATATGTCATTAAAACATGAGGGCGTGAACAAATCCTGAAGTACCTAAACCATAGAAGCTTTTTAAAAAATAAATACATAAAAAAAATAGACTGATTCACCAATCAAATCTGACCCCCCCCCCCCCCCAAAAAAAAAAATATTACCACAGATTGAAGTTTCCTTATATCAGATCCAGCACGGGCAGATCTACATGATGCTTCTTCATTTTCACATTCCTATAAAAACAAAACAAAAACAGTCTTGACACATTGGCGAATCAATGTCATAACACTTGCCGACTAAGTGTGCAAGCCAATAACAAAAAATTTACCTTTCTGGTCAGAATACTAGAGAGTGAATGAACTTCGGCTCGCAAAGAATGCAACTCTAAGGAGGCATCCTTGTTTTTGGACACTTCACTCTGCATTGCACCCATTTCCCTTGGTAGTGATGACGCTAGAGCTTGAAATTCTGTGATAACTTGGTTCCGACCTGACAATTGCAAATAATTCCTTATTGCATGTTTACACTTTTAACAAGACCACATGGAAAGGTATTCTCGGTAAAGTTAAATAATAATCACCGCACCAGGTTCTCTTGAAGCCTCTTCAAGTTTCAGGACCAGCATATTCTTTTCATTAGATATTTTCTGCATATCCTTCTCAAGGTCAGCAATCCTAGATTCACAGTATGCAGAAACCCTCTGGGAAATTTCAGCCAGATCAACTTTTAAATTAAATTTCCTTTCTTGCCAAACAAAGTTGTCCTTATCAACCTGAGACATGGCAAGTAGAAGTTCAACAAAAGATCAAATGCTTCATGAGACGTTTTTGCTTTACAACACATACAAATTCACTGACCAGTAACCACCTGTAATTTCTCTAGTAATGTTCGGTAGTGATCCAGTTCTGCTTGTGACTTCTGAAGTTGATCATTAACAGGTTGAAAAGCTTTGGAAGAACAAATGTTCTTGAAATCTGTCAAGATATTCTGTAGACAACACAAAGAAATATAAAGTAAGTCATACTGGATTTGACATTAAAAGATTCAGCACTACACTATCTGAAGCTATACAGCAAAGGTGCATTACATGCTTGATCCAACAAGTCTGGTTCAACAAACCTGAAAAAATGCTAACTTCTTCAAAAGTTCAATTCTCTCTTCATGCAATCTCCTAATTTCCACCGATCGCTTCGAAATCAATTCCTGGTAAATAACAGGATGCGCACCAAATTCAAGTTCATAAACATTATAGATAATATGTTGTTACTCTAAAAATTGGAACGGGCTATTTACCGTTAACTCCTTGTGTGTGGCTTCAAGATCTTGCAACTCTCTTTGTTTATCTCTGACCTTATTTCCAGATGCATTTTTGTTTCCCAATGTAGGAAAAAGGATTTGAGTTCCTTGTGTATTGTGTCTCTGTGCTTTAAGTGCTGCCAATTTGTGTTTGCTTTCTTTCAGCTCAGCAATGGTACTGGCCAACTCCTCTTAACAAAGTAAATCAAATGTCTGAGTTAGTTTTACCCTTGGAATTAGTTCCAGATATCTGCTAGGTCAAAATAGTGGGGAAAAGTATAGTATAGGTCTGTGAAGCGTCGGCACTGCAAGTAAAAGTAAGTCATAATATCACAACCTATTATTGTCGCAACACTTTACAGATCAGTTTTGACTAAGGTGTCAGGGTTAACTTGTTTGGTAACTCAAGGTATAGTACAGGGCATAAATGCCAATTAGAAAATTAAAACAGGCCTAAAAACATAACCTCAACCATCTAGGCAAGATACCTTTCAGACGTTTCTGTTCAGCTCTGTTTCGGGCCTTGGAATCTCTTTGATTCTGATAGTTCTCTCCTAACTGCCTGTGCTTCAAGTGAAGGTCACCTACCGACTTTATCATGTTATTAAACTCGGACAATAGGTCACTGGTAGTACTCTGCAGTTGCCTAGTGTGATCTAGAGTACACGAGCAAATTAGGGAAAATTTCAGCCAACCATAAATGACAAATGAAAGCTCTATTATCTAACAGAAAATAGGAACTAGAAACAAACCATTGTCTGGTAATTTAGTGAGAGAAGCCAAAGCAAAATCCTTATTTGCATGCCACAGATCACTTGACGGAAACAAGATGTTCTGCAGAACATTAGCTGTGGATGACTGTGCTGGAGGGACACCATTTCTCAAATGGCAACTGGGTACACAGCCTGAACTTTCTGTAGCACCAGCCTCTATAAGTCTTCTAAAAAAGTCCCTTTCTATGGGCATGGATGTACCATCTGAAAGTCAAGGTTTATAAGTATCTGATGGACTACGGGAAAAAAAAATAGGAGAAGCAGCAGGAAAGAGCGGTGAAGATACCTATTTAGTAAGCTCATTAGAATAAATAATTTAGTAATTAACAATCATCAACTGACAACTGCAGTTTCTGCAACTTTGTGTGCAAAATCTCCTTACAAAATTACCTTTCAAAAAGCAATGAACCACAAACACCACAAATGAAAATGTTGTACAACACAGCTAGTCCATTGCTTCTTAAATAGCAGGTGTAAATATTGTCAAAATCAAAGAATTATTAGTTTCTCAAGGTTTCATCCTAGGAAAATGCCAGTTAAATATAATCAGAGTACATAAAGTACAGCATCATACCCTTTTGTACATTGCTGTGACTTAGACCGCAGTCAGAATCTGGAGATCCACTTATGCAAACAGAAATTAACTCCAAATCTGCCACAAGCTGTTTGAATAAAGGAATTTTAGCAGAAAGGTTATAAGGTTTGTATGCTTTATGGTAACATGCACAAGGTCTGAATTACTTACTCGCTCCCAAGAACTGTTGACCAGCGCAAGTGTCTCGTTATGAATCCTCTGCTTCTCTTTTAGATGATTGAATTTACTCTCGAGAGCATGGTAGTCAAACTTGTGGGCTTCTAGTTGTTCCGAAAGCTTTTGGTTTTTGAATTTAAGTAAAGTAAAATCAAGCTGACAAATAAGACAGTATTAAATTGGCAGTGTGGCACAACTAATTCAAACACAACCAGAAGAGCATAGACCAGCATTCGAGCACCTTTGGTATTCAACGTCAAGAATAGCACAGTTAAACAGAGAACATAAACAGAAATAAGAATTGTAGACAAGCATACTGGTGATATCACCAGTATGAAGAGAAACCAGCTAATGATGTGCCACAGGGCAAAGAACAATGTTGCAAGCGGAGAAGAGAAGAAGCTTTGAAATTAATTGAGACATTTAAATACTTAATATCAAACAGGCACCATTCCGAATTGGAAGAAACTAGATAATAGTTGTAAAGGATCTAAACCAGATATACTACCAGAATATTAACCATAAATAGCTAACAACCCTTTCATAACAAGATTGAAAGGAGACTGAAGAGTGTAATCAACATTCCTAATTGTAACAAATGAGATAATACGTGATTAAAGTGACGGGGAATGGAAGACTCAACAAAGAAATGGAGAAACGAAGTAACATTAGGCATACCATTACACACTTCACCTGCCCATTCCCACTTTAGCCCATCTTTCCCTCATGTAAAACGAAATAATCAAGTAGGCAATCATTTTCAGAGATAGTAACAGAATGATCAATTGGAAACAAACTTCATTGTTATCAATCTCAATGATCAATTGGAAACAAACTTCATTGTTATCAATCTCATGAGCGATGTAAGAACTTTATCTCTAGTTAAAAAAGCAATGTCATTCCATGCAAGAAGAGCCACTAATATATGGCTACTATCACCAATAAACATTAGCATATGACCATATCATCACCAGCAATTATATTAATCTGCCCACAAATAGTTGTTACAAGTTACTTAAAGGTACCTAGAAAAATACAAATCATCTAACAAGCTTAGCATATGAAAAATTACAGAGGAATTGCCGCCTTTTGCTATCATCGACAAGCACAGAAAATAAGCATAGCGTGTAAGGAAACTAACAATTAATCGTTCGTTATCCATCACTGAACAATTATAGAAAATACTGCTTGTCCTAACCAGCCGCCAATGATACAACCGTTGCATCATCCGAAACGGACAACGCATAGGAAATCCCTAAAATATCCTTCCACTCTACCGATACACAATATAAATAGGACTTGCGCTAACCGATACAAGACAACAAGCCATGCATAGAGTTTAGCATTTGCATATAAACATTAAACATCTATCGGAACAGCACATACAAAAGCTGCTAGAATCTCTTTCGCCACCTAGCTACCATGCAACAACGTACCAAACAAAACTACCAGAATAAACATGAGATCCAATGATAAGGAGCAACCAGGCGGCTTGAAATGGCACATATACCTTCTTATCGTCAGAGCAGGGTGGAAGTATCAGGCGCTCGGCGGGGGCAACAGGTACGCCTCCGGGCGCGACGGAGCTGGAGAGCCGCCGCTTCCGGTCGGGCTCCCCCGTGCTCCCCATAACCCTAACCCTAACCGCTCTCAGGGCCTCCAATTCTCCGCATACGGCGACTGAAACCAACCTCGCAAGCACAATGGCTAACACTTCCGACCACCTACCAATCCAATCCACCGCCCAAACCCGACCAGGGCACTCCCAAACCCTAGCACACGGATCACCAGAACAATCGCAACCAAAAAAACGAAACACAGGTCGTAGGAGAATCGGAGCGAAGGGCGACCGGATCGCGGTGGAGGGCGAATTCGGCTAGGGTTTCCGAGGAAGGGATCGGATCAGGGAGGAGTGGGAGTTCGCGGTGGTTTTGGTGTGTGTTTAGAGGGAGTGGGGAGGGGAGGAGAGCGACGAGACGCGCAAGCGGAGACAAGGGAATCACACTGGAATTATGCGAACCAGTGCCGTAGATTTATCGAGCACTCGTCTCTTCGCCACCGATGCAATGCAAAGCCCTATAAACACCCGCGGGAATAAGGTTGGGCCTCGGTCTTGCCGCTCGTTGTCAGCCCAGCAACGGTGAAAACGTATGACGACGATATTTCCATTGAATATAGTTATTCGGAATTTCAGCTACTAAGAATTCAACAAGGCATGCATACTTGGATAATTAGGTTCAAAACTTCAACATTCAAATATAACAATTGGTCATCACTCTCGATTACTGTACCTAATACCACATTCTACTAGTATAGTGCCAGTGCTAACGCTACGACGACGGTACATCTGCTTATCAATTAAATAAAAGATAAGTATGAATATAATACTTAATAATAAATAATCTTGTGATCACATTGTACGTACTACATATTTAGAAGGAGAGCGAATTAAACAAGGAAATAAACAGGAAGAATTTGTATGCAAGGAAACCAGACTTGAATTGCCTAAATTGTATGTACTACATATTTGGAAAGAGAGCGAATCAAACAAGGAAATAAACAGGGAGGATCCGCATGCCCGAAGGTGTTGCCCTTGATCTCCTCCACGTCATCGCCGCCAAGATCGCCATGAGCGTGCGGCGGCGTCAACCTCCGCGCCTCCGCTCGCGCAAAGGTACGCGTCCATCTCCGGCAGACCGATCGCGCGGCGCAAGCCCCTGGTGTAGTCGGCGCCGGGCGGGTCGAACACCGCACGGGCAGCAGTATGTCATCCTGAAAAGCTAGACCAATAATGGCATCCCTAATTGTCATCCAAATATGAATACTAACATATAACACCATTTGTGCGTCCTGATTGAGGCTAATTATTATCAGAATATTTGTTACTTCCCATAGTGTATTTAGGAATAAGTCCTAAAATGAACTTATTCCTTGTATTTACCACACGATAATTGCATTTCATACACACATTCCTTATATAATATTTTTCGCTAAATAATATTATGGCGACGGTACGTGAGCGCCTTGTATAGGATGTAGTGCACATGCATGAATAGAAGAAAATTAAGCGCGCGATTCATGGTACAGACTGGTATGGTAAATATTGAATCGAAATCAAATGGGTTTAGATTTGCAACATAAATTCCATATATATAGTTCAATTGAAATATATATGTGCGGGCTCTCCTGTTGTGGGCCACATGAATGAATGAGTTAGACACATTAAACAACGGCCATCGGATGTGGGTGAGTAAAACTGAGGAAAGATCTGAGACATTCATTTTGATGAATGCAAGTTTCTGGGGACGTTTTGCTGGGTGCACGAACATTGAGCCATCTCTAATGAGGTGCATTATTTAGGGTGGACGTAGAAAAAATTGTTTAGTTGCATTATAAAGGGGTATAGATTATCACTCTCAAGCGGGGGCGGAGCCAGGCCTCGGGCCACCCGGCCTGGGCCCGAGACTTGGCCCAAAATTTCCTTACAAATTCCATGCAAACTCCATGCAAATTCAGAAATTAACCAAATATTTTTTGAGCCAGCCCAGATCGGCCCGAGGCTTGGGCCTGGGCTAGCTCCACCCCTACTCTCAAGTACCATATCACAGTCTCGTAATTATCGTACTTCCTGAGGCGTAAAAGTCTGTACCTCCTAGGCTACAACCGAACAAACACTAAAGTACCTCCTAGCAAAGTTAACAAAATCAACGAAAACAAGTTACAAAAATCGATAGTATCGAGCCAGTTCGAAATCTTAAACTGATCAGCAAGCCGGTAAAATAAAAAAAATAAAAAAAAATCGGAAAATATATGTCACGTGATTTTTGATGAAAATCGCTCAAAAAATCGGCTACAAGAAAAGTTCAATTCGCTAGTCGATTTTCGACAAAACTGATAGATTTTTTATTTTATTTTTCCAAACCGTTTGATTTCGAAACCTTCGATTTTTTGGCAATTTTCGTTCGTTTTTCGTGATAAATTGGTGCTGCCAAATCTTCGATTTTCAAACTCGATTCGGTTTTGTAAACCCTGCCTCCAAGGCAAAAGAACGTGCTCTTAGAAATGATGCGGGTGTTCTTCACTATGAAACACACGCATCCTCTCCTAGATGCGAAATAGTGGTGGATTGTCACTTGTTTTGCCTTTTTTTCCATGGCTTATCTTAGAATAAAGGGACTTCAATGAAATTTTTTCAAACAAATCACATTGAAGTATCTTAGAATTATTATCGAAGCATACTGAAAGTAATAAAGGAGTATGATACATTCGTTTAAGTGGTATATTAGAAGTAGGAGATTTCGCCGAAAGTTACCGAAATCACTGTAGGAAACCCTAATTTTCAACTTTTTTCATTACATCGGGATTTTTGAATCTCGTCCTTAGTGATGGCCAAACGGGCCACTTGGCACGGTACGGCCCGTTTAAATCGAAACTCAAAGGAATGTAGAAAAACTTTTTTAAAATCTATGTAAATTAGGAAAAGCTAAACGAGTCATGTCATAACATGCCGGTACGGCCTATTTACATTCAGGCTGTGCCGTGCATGGGTCGTGCCTACAGTACCGAACCGCAGGCCAGCCCAGTTGGCACGGCCTGTTTGGCTATCTCTATTCGTCCTCGGCCGAAATCCGAGATTTTTCGAATTTTCACCGAAATTTTGAACCTTGGTCCCAACCACTTCAAGCCAATCACCGCCTCTCCCGCCCCTCGCCACCGCCTCCGTATCTCCGCCACATCTACGACCGTGCCGGCTGCTTCGTCGGTGCTGAGCCACGTGAACGTGCTCTTGGAGACACTCCCCTTCATCCAGCGCTTCAAGGGAAAATGGTGGTGGTGAAGTACGACGATGAGGCGATGAAGTTGCCAGAGCTCTAGTCGTCGGTGATCCGCGACCTCGTCATCCTATCCTGCGTCAACCTTCGCCCCGTGCTTGTCCACGGCGGTGGCCCGGAGATCAACTCCTGGCTACTACACGTCGGCGTCGAGCCATAGTTCCGCAACAGCCTCCACATCACCGACGCGTTTACTAGAGATGTCCAAACGGGTTGGACCAAACAGGGCGGCTCGAGGCACGACACTATTGGTCCGGCCAGAGCACGGCACGGCCCAGCCGTAAACGGGTCGTGCCGACACAACCCACTCGCCCGTGCCGTGCTTGGGCCGGTACGACCCGGCACGATTAGGTTTTTTTTGTTTTTTTCATATTTTTTCTATTTTTTCATATTTTTCTGTATTTTTTTCATACTTTCCTATTTTTCTATTTTTTCAGATTTTTTTAATTCTTTTGGCCCTAATGGGCTAACGGGCCGACCCGTTAGCCCGTCGGACCCGTGCCGGCATGGCACGGCCCGTTAGCCCTTGCGAGCCGTGCTTGGGCTACCTCCTCGACACGGCACAACCCGTTTATTAGTCGGGTCGTGCCTAAACAGGCCGTGCCGTTTTTTAATTGGGCTGGGCTGGGCCGGGCCGCCCATTTGTGCACCTCTAGCGCTTACCATGGATGTCGTCGAGATGGTGCTCGTCGGCAAGGCCAACAAGCACCTCGTCTCCCTTATCAACCTCGCCAGTGGCACCGTCGTCGGTCTCTGTGGCAAGGATGTGTACCCCTCCCCTAATGCCGCGGCCCTCGACTTTGTTGGCGAGGTCGCGCGCGTGGATGCCACCACCCTCCACCCCATCATCACTCTGGCCACATCTTGGCCATTGCCACTGTGGCCGCCGACGAGATCAAGCAGGCCTACAATATCAACGTCGATACGGTGGCCAGCGAGATTGCCGCTGCGGTGGCGTCGAGAAGCTGCTGGAGCTCATGGATGTGTCTAGGATACTGGTGGACCGTGATGACCCTGGGAGACTGGTGAAGGAGATCGACATCGTTGGGGTGCGGCAGATGGTGGCCGACGAGAAGGTAGCTGGTGGGATGATACCGAAGATGGAGTGCTGCGTGCAAGCCCTTGCTCAGGCGTGCACATTGCAAGCATCATTGATAGACATGTCTCGCACTCGCTGATGCTCGAAACTCTCACAGACGAGGACACCATGGGCGTACGCAATATAGGGACATGAGTTACAAATGCACATCCAAATTTTTTGGGGAAAAAACTCAATATATAGCAAGTATATTAGGTGTATATAGTATTAAGTGGGCTCAAAATATGTATTTTAACCTGTCTCGCCCATTCTCTCTCCCAATCTTCCCTACGCGGCCTATTTACCAAGGTCCGTCTTCCTCCATTCCTCGAGCCCAACACCAACTATCCGTTCATTCCTGACACCCCTATGCTCTCTCGCTCTCTGTGTGATAACGGCGCAGGTGGCAGCTCGACAATGACGAATGAGGGCTATGGGGTAGGCGCAAGCCGGCAGGGAGCAAGGTAGCAGATGAGAACCGAGCAACCACCGACACCGGCGAATAGGCGGAGGCAGCAGAGTAGGTAGTGGCGCAATGAGCGATGCGCAATCGCAGCAAGCACCGACTCAGGAATGGAGAGTGCAACACCGGCGACAGGTGGCGGGTCAAGGCGGCGGTGTCCAGTAGGGCAAGGAGCAGCGCGTGGCGTGTTGCATGGTAGCCCTATGTTGCAGTGAGCATGTTGGGGATGAAAGGTGCGACATCGGTGGCGACCGGTGGGGCAGGAAGGGTGCTAAAATAGTAGCTGAGCATTCAACATGAACAACCACACAAGTAAATTTAATTCTTGATTTTCAAATCTAAAATCCTCAATTCACAACTCTATCGACGTTGTGTTAATTTATAACGATGAATCATGGTTTTTTAAATGTAGCATGTAGAGCATTCAAAAATAGAGAGGAAGTACATAGATTTGAAATCCCCAATTCACAAATCTCTAAATTATTTTAGGTGTTGTCTCTATTAACAACAACTTGTACTTTGTATTTTTTGCTATTGTGAATCTTTATATTTTACATTGAACAATACTTTTATAACTCCGAACACTCATTCTGGTAGGGGTGGGTATTTTTAAACCAAAACCGAATTAACCGATTATTTCGTTTTTTTCGTTTTCGGTTCTGTTTTTATTTTGGTATAATTCAGTTTTCGACGTTCGATTCGGTTTTTCGCTTCCAAAAACCGAAATAACCGAATAGCCCATGTACAATACCACTTTTATAATGTTCTTCCTAAATCCACTAAACAATTCTTATGTTCTAACACATTTATGCATATGTTTGGTATATTCATATGTACTATTATCCTTATACTATAATGACCTATGAATATTATGTGGGTTTATCTCTACTCTGTGTTGCGATATGAGCAGGACTAAATCTAATCTACCCAGTGTTTATTTATATTTCGGTTAACCAAAAAACTGAATTAACCGAACTGAAATATTTCAGTTAATTCGGTTCGGTTTTTCATTTTGGTCCGATAAATTCGGTAGCCAATTTCCAAAAAATGAATTATTTTAAAACCAAAAAAACTGAACTGATTAGACCGAAAAAACCGAATGCCCACCCCTACATTCCAGAAATCCTGGATCCACGACTGGGGGGCACTGGTGCCATGATCATTGGCTGAGGTGATTCAGGCTTCATGGTACTTTATTCTGGCTCTCTGCTCATATTGTCATGTAATTTATAGCAATGTAGGCTTGCCTCATGATTGCAGCAAGAATACCTTCTTCACATTTGTAAGAGAGTATCACTATTATTGTTGTAGTAAGTGTGTAAGGAACTTGTAAGACTTCTGTAATATTTTGATTTCATTACTTGAAATCGGTGAGGGGGGTTTTCCCCCTCTATTTCTAAAAACACATTTGTAAGAGAGTAATATTAGTTGAGGTGGTTTCGCTCCCATTTGTTTGTTACTTTGTTGATAAGTGGTTGAGAAAGATGGTGAAATTGTGTAGTTCGAGTTATATTAAATTTTATTCAAATGAAGTAGCTTTTGTTGGGCTATTGTTTGGATTTACTTGTTTAGCGATGCAGGAATAATAGCATTTGTGCCCTTTCTCTTATAAGTGTTGTTTGCATGACTGAAGTGTGGTTTACATGAGACCGAATTTTAAAGATTGTAAACTGGTGCACCACATATGTAGTTGCATACGGCTTGTAAATTGATGTGATGCATGAGTGAGCTAGTTTTTTTCCTTGTGTGAGAATATGCATCCCCAATAAGCAAAAGAGTAGCTGGTGATTTCATTAAGATTTAATTAACAGTGTAATTTTGCAAAATAAAGCCTTTGCTTTAAAGCTATTGAATGATCGTATCATTAGAAAATATTGTGTTGTTCAGGACACTAATACTGCAAAGCCTTTTTAGATATACTTGGCTGTCAAACTTTAATGGGACAATTGAAGGAAAACAAGATATGAGGCCATGACTCGGGCCTCTTACTCAGCTGCCCAAGTTATTTTAATTTGATGCCATGGCATTCTTGATTTGGATGTGTAGTTTAACATTTTTGTGGAATGATGATACCTACTGCCGTCTTTCAAAAGTGATTCTTCCTAAATACTTCACATAATTTTTTAGTGATCTCTCTGTTTCATTTTAGACTATAACTTATAAGGCCTAACCTTCATTATTTTAATTTCACTCTACTTGGCAACTGTGTCTACAAATCCAAGTATAGCTGTTATATTTGTGCTTAATGGAATTGAATCCGCAATGATGATATACGTGATAGGGTTGTGATAACACCAATTGAAGAAAAGTTTGTCTAACATCGTTTGAGATGGTTTGGACTTTGAACATCTCCAACAAAGGTCTCTTGAGGCACTAGTTTGTAGTGGAATTTTAAGCTGTCTCAAAAACATAAGAAGAGTCAGAGGTCGACTAAGACTAACATGGGCAGAAATAATTAAAAGAGACTTGAGTAATTAGAATGTATCCAAAGAACTGTCGTTGAATAGGAGTGTATGGAAGTTAGCGATTCACATACGGGAACCATGATAAGGTTTAGGGGTCTTTTAACTTTGATTGAGTTTTTTTCCTAGCCTACCTCTATTTGTTTAGAACAAAAGGCTTGATTGTTGTTTATTGAATGGTAGCAGTTACCTTAAGTTTACATAGTAATTCTGGGTTGAGTTTCATCCTGTATAGTAGCTAAAAGGATATGGAATGTTACTATTTGACTGAAGTCACCAAATGATATGTTTCAGTTCTGCATTTCTGCCAGCCTTGTCTTGTTATAGCCTTGTCTTGCAGGTCAGGTCAGGTCAGGTCAGGTCAATACATTATTTAGAATTTGATATCTCATCCTTCTTTACTGCCAGCCTTGTCTTGTTATAGCCTTGGCTTGCAGACCAGGTCAATTACATTCTTTAGAATTTGATGAGTTATATTCCATCCTTCTTGACTGCAGCTGATGCTTATGATATGTGAAACTATGAACACTGAAAAATATTTTTCTAGTAACTGACTACCTACCCACTGCATCAGAGATAAATAGGCGGTGAAAAGGGCATGATTCACCATCCCAAACATATTGAGGCCTGAATTATGAACACTGAAAAACATTTTTTAGTAACTGGCTAACTGCCCACTGCATCAGAGATAAATAGGCAACGAAACGGGCAGGATTCACCACCTGGTCCACCCCTACATCATGAAAATTCTTGTGACTCATCCTGTACTTCAGATCTTAGTCAAGAAAGCTCCTATTAATAAAAGAAGCAAGTACTGAAACTTCTTATGTTTAGTGGACCATCTTAACATAGAACACATTGCTACTATAGGTTCCCCGTCCTTCCCCCTTCCGTTGCGTCATACTGTTAGCAGCACATGTACCTGTAGGCTTGACAATTGCTCAGTATATTATTACTTTCTTATACTCAGCTTTACCTCAGTTTTTTCTGTTTGGTCATGTGTCTTGTATTTTTCATTGTGGTTTCATGGTTTTGATGGAATCAACCTGCATACAGATCCATTTTTTTACTTGCATGGATTAAGTAGAGTATGGTGTTACGTATTAGCTTCCACAGACTCTTCGTAGATTGTTTTAATCACAGTTAAATGGAAAGAAACTCTGGAGTGCAGAAACTGTTTTAAGGTTGTGGATAGTAACAGTTTACAAATAATCTGTTTTCTGCTGATGACCAAAATAGTACATTAGCTATTTGTTTACAGTACATGTTGCTTAATATTGCAAGTGCAGTCCATTGTTCAATTCCTGTGTTTAGTGGGCCAATTTCTAAGCATCAAAAAATGGTTATCGCAAAAAAATGCATCTCGATGCCCCGACATAGATTTTGTGACATTCCACCGATGGGTTATTTCTGTCTGAACTTGAAATGATATACAATTAGTATTTGGTCCAAAAGCTTTAGACATTCATTTGTCTACAATTTTCAGTTTATATTTTTGTATCTTAATTGAAATCATGCTGTTGTACCCACTACTCTTGAAAATCTTCCAAGGAAGTTCCAAGTTAACACTTAATTTTTTTTTATCTAGGTTTTAATTATTTGTTTGAGTCAGCCCAGGTGCAGATGTAGGACGTAGGTGCAGTGATTGGTTGAACTGTGAACCTAGTGGATGGAGAAAAGGACTTGACTTTCTTTTTTTTTTACCAAAATAAAAGGTACTTGGCAGTTGGCACCACTTCATTGGCAATATTTCTTCTCTTTTCTTTCCATCATCATGGCATGGGCACAGCAAACTCCACTTACGTATAATGAAAGATGCCTTCTTTTTGGTACTCCGTCTGAGTTTATAAGACGTATTTTTTTTAAACATAGATTAAAAAGATATTAAGAATGATTAGTCTATTCCTAATTATTATTATTAAATATTATATTTAATACATGTATATATAAAATGTGAAGTAAAGATGGATTTTTATAAAGGGTATATTAAAAAAATAACTTGGACGGAGTACTGCATTCGTGGGAACTCTTTCACTGCTTCATCGTACATTTCTGACCTTTTGGATCAGAGATATTTCGAGAAAAAGAGGAAAACTCTACCCCTTCGCTGGTCGTTGCAGAATCTATTCCTCATTATGTTGTCCATTTACTTTTCTTATGTGACTGATACTGTATACATATTTTAGCGCTGTTTATTGTCTGTTGAGCACTTGGGCTCGTTGCTGTTTTGCGTAGTACTCAAAATGTTTGCGGCCACAATAAGATGGTACAGCTTCCGATCCAGGGGGCATTTTGAGCTCGATATGTTTTTTTTTTCAGATTTTTTTTTTATCTCTGCGCGTGTTTTGGTCATTCCTTTCTGGTCAGTGCCTGTGGCAAATTGGTAAAGTTGCTTTTACCATTTTCCCTGCCGTCGTAAACTCGCAATCACTGTGGCTAGGACAGCCTAGGAGTTACCGAAAGCACCGATCCGTCGGTTAGTGCTAGATTTGCCAGTTTCGAACATGCAGCACGTTTTTTACAAATCAAATGTGCCTTTCTGCATCTACTATTTAGAAATCACATGGTGCAGACAATCGCCCTGCTATATAGCATTTCTGCTTTCGGTTTTCTTACCTTATTTTTCGTTGTACGCGATGAAGAACATTGGCTGTAGACAAAACGGTGGGCTCTTGAACAGCCCTGTGTAGCTCATCAACGACAGCGACTGATGGCTGCTTCTCGACGTGGGGGAAGTTGTAGTCCCTTTCAAGATTATTGTAAGCGTATTTCCCGTCTTGTAGTGTTCTAACAAAGCTGCTTTTTAATTAAGTAAAGACACTGGCTCGCTTTGTTCGAAATAAACAGAGAGCCGCATTACCGATTATGCCAACAAAATGGCCCTTCGATTCCACTCCCGAAATGCCAGCGATACCCTGACCAAAACCCTCCAAAACGCCCAGGAAAACCATTCGCACTCCCAATTCCTAATCCAAGTGCTAAGTATACCTTCAGACAGTTCTGATTCAATTATTAAGCACCGGTCCTTTCCATCACAAATCCAGCTCGCCTGAACAAAGTGACATGAGCACAATGTGCTGCCAAATTCGGCTGTAGCCAACGTAGTAGAATAGGATTCCAAACCAGCTGAAATCACTAGCATCACCACCACAGCCAACGAGCCGACGACAGGAGACCAACGCAAACATGGCCATACACACGATTGCAACCATGCACTCCGTCGTGCACCACCGCCCTCGGCACCACGCCCCACCACCCCGCCACCGCGTCTGCGTCATCCGCGCCATGGCCGTCGCCACCACCACCACCGCGGCCGCGACGGACACGCTGTCCACGGCCTTCTGGGACTACAACCTCCTCTTCCGGTCGCAGCGCGCCGAGTCCCCCGACCCCGTCCTGCTTCGCGTCACCGAGGGCGCGATCCCACTGGACTTCCCGGCCGGCACCTACTACCTCGCCGGTCCCGGCCTCTTCTCCGACGACCACGGCTCCACCGTTCACCCCCTCGACGGCCACGGCTACCTCCGCTCCTTCCAGTTCCACCCCTGCGACCGCACCGTGCACTACTCCGCACGGTAAGCAGCAGCTACCTACCTAAGCCCGTATATGGCCTTGAGCGTGACAGTGCAGCAGCCGTAGGTGGCGCACTCTCATGTGACGATGACGATGTGAGTTGGCACGCATGCAGGTACGTGGAGACGGCGGCGAAGAGGGAGGAGACGGGGGACGGCGCGTCGTGGCGGTTCACGCACCGGGGCCCCTTCTCGGTGCTGCTGAGCGGGAGGAGGGTGGGCAACGTGAAGGTGATGAAGAACGTGGCCAACACCAGCGTGCTGCGGTGGGGCGGCCGGCTGCTCTGCCTCTGGGAGGGCGGCGAGCCGTACGAGGTCGACCCCCGGACGCTGGAGACCGTCGGGCCGTTCGACCTGCTCGGGCTCGGTGGCGGCGCCGACGAGGCGGCACCTGGGAACGTGGCTGCACGGCCCCGGCGCCGGCGGCCGTGGCTCGAGGAAGTCGGCCTCGACGCGGCCGCGCGCTTGCTGCGGCCGGTCCTTAGTGGTGCGTAATACTACTACGGTACTTCTGCGGCTGGCTCACCAGCTCCACTCAGGTGCGCACCGAGCGAGCTGATCTGAATCAAACTGCTTTGACGTTTGTGCGCGCGCGTCTGGCTCCCATGCAGGTGTGTACAACATGCCGCCCAAGAGGCTGCTCGCGCACTACAAGATCGACCCCCGGCGCAACCGGCTGCTGATGGTTGCCTGCAACGCCGAGGACATGCTCCTCCCGCGATCCAACTTCACTTTCTACGGTCTGCATGCTCACTCGCGCCCATCACCCCCCTCAAATCGGTATCACCCCACTCACTACCGATGTTGCTGTCGATAACACGCGACGCAGAGTTCGACGCTGACTTCGCGCTCGTCCAGATGCGGGAGTTCGTCGTGCCGGACCACCTGATGATCCACGACTGGACCTTCACGGACAGCCACTACGTCCTCCTCGGCAATAGGATCAAGCTCGACATTCCCGGTACGGAAAGGGACACAAAACTGGTCGTTTTCACTTGAACAAATCATGTCTCGTCCGGCACGTGTCCTTTTTAAGAACGATAGCATGAGTGGCTTGCTTTTGGCGCCGTGTTTGGTAGGATCACTGCTGGCGCTGACGGGCACTCACCCCATGATAGCGGCCCTCACCGTGGATCCGAGCAAGCAGTCGACGCCGGTCTACCTGCTGCCACGTTTCAGGGAGGCCGAGGCGAACGGCCGCGACTGGAGCGTGCCCATCGAGGCTCCATCGCAGATGTGGTCCATGCACGTCGGCAACGCCTTCGAGGAGGAGAACGGCCGGGGCGGCTTGGGCATACAACTGCACATGTCAGGCTGCTCTTACCAGTGGTTCCATTTCCACCGAATGTTTGGTAACTTTGAGATGGCACGAAACATTTGTCCTGCATTTGCACGTTACCGCGAGTACGATTATCGAGTGATATATCTGTGGTGTCATTCTCACAGGTTACAATTGGCAGAACCGGAAGCTGGACCCTTCGTTCATGAATGCAGTGAAGGGCAAGGAATGGCTGCCTCGCCTTGTGCACGTCAGTATCTGTGCTTGATTTGGTGTCTATCGATGAACTAAATGTGGAGTTGCGCAGGGACAGAATCTTATCTTGTGCCGAATACAATGCAGGTGGCAATTGAGCTCGACAGGAGAGGTGCGTGCCGGAGATGTTCCGTCAGGAGTCTGTCTGATCAGTGGACCAGGCCAGCGGACTTCCCGGCGATAAACCCAAGCTTCGCCAACCAGAGGAACCGGTTCATCTACGCCGGCGCTGCATCCGGCTCACGCAGATTCCTCCCATATTTCCCGTTTGACTGCATAGTGAAGGTCGATGTCTCTGATGGATCAGCGTGGTGGTGGTCTCCGGAGGGGCGCAAGTTTGTCGGTGAGCCTGTCTTCGTCCCGACCGGCGGTGGGGAGGATCACGGCTATGTTCTTCTTGTAGAGGTAAGAAGAACGCACATGCAAGCATCAACATAGAGCACAAACGTTTGCTCAATTAGCATTCACTTCATCTGAATCTGATACGTCTCTTGCCTCTTTTGCAGTATGCAGTATCCGAGCACAGATGCCATCTAGTGATGCTGGATGCAAGGAAGATAGGGAAACGGAACGAGCTTGTGGCAAAACTTGAGGTGCCAAAGCACCTTACCTTTCCAATGGGATTCCATGGGTTATGGGCAGATGAATGAGTAACAGCGCAAACATCCAATCTATAAGGCTTGTAAAATTTCGCATCACCAATCATTCAATTTCCATTCATTTTTTTAGATCAATTCCATTCATGTTCACAGCTGGACAATAAGCACACTGCAGTTGATATGAAATATTGATGTTTACAACCATAAATTGATAATCCCATAGGGTAAACATATAGAACTTCCAACCCAAGAATCATGTCACCTTGGAAACATAAAATTCTGGGCCTGGCAACTAAGAATGACGACATCATCCTTGATCATAGCTAACACATACGAAAAGGAAAAGTCGACGGATTGTTGTGCTCACTTTATGCGAGCTATAGTTACCACGATGAAGACGAATACCGAGAGCATGAGTTGCGCATCTAGTTTTCACTAATACGTGGACTCATACACGGTTGCCACGACGATGTATGCCGAGATTGCCAAACGTTTATTGGGATGTACGAGATAAGAGCTTTATTTGCTCCGACTTCACGGGCTGACGGGCATTCAAACTTAGGGCTTCTGTCGTTAGCTTCCTCCTCGTCGAAGTCGTTTGCTTGCCCAGTTGTCTGGCTAATGTATGTAGTGTGTGCACCGGTGTACGGTGTACCATACATACTACCATGCAGCAGCACTGCTAACGAGTTTGAATCATCGCCTGACGCTTCTGACAAATTCAAAGACCAAAAGGAGTCCGGGACGTACTGTGGATGGAGGTGACAGATAGGAGATGTAGAGTGATGACTGATGAGGTGGCTCATGCTGGCTTCACCGTCGCTTTCCGCCGGCCGGGTCCCCGAACCGTCACGCGAGCCGTCGCGCGGGGCACCCGAACCGTGATCCGATAACGCACCGAGCGTGCGCGGGTCTCCGCCTCTCCGAGGGAAACCGAGGATGGGTGTGGCAGCTGGCAGGCGTGCGTGCTGCCGCATGCGTGCAGTGCATACAGGAAAAACATGGCGGCGAAGCAACCGTCCGCGCCGCGCTGAGGCGGTGAGGAGTGACAACCGTGACACGTACTGAAACACCGTGCGCCCCACCCACATCCTGGGAGACCCTAACGGCGCGTATTCGGCGCTCGTTTGGGTTGACGTCGTTTTGCACGCGTGCAGCACGGCGCCCCGCCTAGATGGCGTCCCGCGCGGCCGCGCCTGGCCGTGCGCACGGTGCGGGTGTGTGGTGAAGTCGGCCGCGCGGGTTGGCCATTGCCGTGCCGACTGGCCGAAGCGAGCGCATTGGACTGCTCCAGTGTCACTCTTTGACGAGTACAGGCATGCGTGTAGTACCATCATATAGTCTAGACAATTATCCGCTTATACACGCCAAGTTTTGCCGATTTGTCTAAAAAAAAGGACTAGATCAAATCTTGATGGGCAAAGTCAACATTAAAAGGGAGCAAAGTAATGGTCTCATTAAGATTGAAAGGTCACCTAACAGACCATCAATTTTAATAGAGTCCAACTGTCCACCATGCCTTCTTACTTTGTCCAAGTTTATAAGATTTTTTTTTAACACATAGATCAAGAAGATATTAAAAGTGATGAGATTACCTTTAACTATTATTATTAAGCATTGTATTCCATACATGTACTTTGAGAATATAAAGTAAAAAACGGATATAACAAAGACTGGACTCACAGATCATACCACCACCGTTTCCACGCTCCCATGCCGCGACTCGTGCGGCAGCGGCTCGGGCACGGACGGGAACACCAAATTCTGGTGCACCAACGACGCGAGTGCCGCACCAATCATTGGGCCCACCCAGTACACGGCCTGGTTCTTGAAGTCCCCGCTGACAACCGCCGGCCCAAACGACCGCGCCGGGTTCATGGACGCGCCCGTGAGCATGCCCGCCGCCAGCACGCACGCGCCCGTCACGAGCCCGACCACCAGCGAGCCCAGCGTCGTCGTCGCGAGCCCCTTCCTGCCGCACGCGCGAGGGTCGCCAGCCACGTGCACCGTGTACACGAGCATGAACGTGATAACCCCCTCCAGGATCGCCGCGCCGAACCCGGTCATCTCCACCGCGATCCTCGTCGTCGGCACGGCCTGTACAAACGCGCATTCACAGTGTTATGGAGTATACGTTTTGAAGGACGTAAAGGAAGTTGTATTTAAGGTGGTTGAGTGATGGTTACGCACCTGGCCGGCGGAGAAGAAGTGGAGGACGAGGCAGGCGAGGGTGGAGCCGAGCAGTTGAGACATCCAGTAGAAGATGGCGCTCGGGACACCAATGTGGCCGCCGACGGCGAAGGCAAACGTGACGGCCGGGTTAACGTGGCCGCCGGAGACATCGGCGGCGATGAACACCGCCGTGAAGAGCCCGAACGCCTGAGCAACGGCGGTGGCCAAAAGGGACGACGCGTCGGACGTGACGTCGGGCGTGAGCATCCCTGGCAATACATTCCAAAGTGGCGTGCGGTAAGTGAACTTTATATAATTACGTAGAGACCATTAATTCACATAGCATGGCAGGACTCTGAAGTGTGACGTACGGGCCGAGATGGTGGAGCCGACGGCGGTGAACACGAAGAGGAAGGTGGAGATGAACTCGGCGAAGTACGACCGGAGGGACGGCGGCGAGAAGCAGTGCTGCAAGTGGACCCGGAGGTTAGACGCCATTGCAGAAGTTAACTTTCTCGGCACAGTGAACACAAGTTTGCACCGTTTTTGCGGAGAGTTTATAATGAGCGAGAGGGGACACGACCGCTCAGTGAAACGGGGACTCGGTAGTTTGCAGCGGTTTCTGCCGCCCGTTCCTATCTTTTCCAAGTTCACACCCGTTTGTCCGTTAAGACCTGGGGCGTACGCACGTGCGGAACAAAATTATGCAACACGTCGCACCTTCATGTTGTCATAGAGAACGTGTTGTGCGATACTTGGACACGTTGAACCGTACATATATAGATCAAGCGGTCTCTTACAACTTTTTGACATGATCGACTAAAACCAGAAGGGAAATGCAAAGATCAAACATTATCGCAGGATGAAGCGAGCTGATGACGATGAAATTAACAAGGATGGGAATCGAATTCTTGCTCTTCAATGGTACTGCTAACCGACCGGCCGGCAGGTAGGAGGCAATGAACACGTCGCCGTAGACGAGCTAGCCCGGCCAGGCCGCCTCCGATCAGTGGCCCAACTCAGTACACCCAGTTGCCCGCAGCCACGGCTGGGCCGAAGGACCTGGCGGGGTTCATGGAGCAGCCGCTGAAAGGCCCGGTTGCCACTGCCAGGATGTTGGCGCCGACGATGAAGCCGATCGCCATGGGGGCAATGGTGCCGAGGGACCCCTTCTTCGGGTCAGCCGCAGTGGCGGCGTACACCGTGTACACAAGCGCGAAGGTGATCACGATATCCATCACGACGCTTTCGATTTCGCTGATTCCGGCAACGGTGTGTGTCGCCTGCATTTAAGCCAGGTATTGTATTTTTTTACTTTGATAGTGTACAGTGAAAATATTTGCACGTGGCATGTAAAAAAGGTATGTAGTGACAATATGCCAACCTGGCCGTGGGTGACAAACTGCAGGAGCAGGCATGCCACGGACGTGCCGAGCAGTTGGGCGACCCTGTAGAATACCCCGGTGAGGATGGTGATGTGGCCGCCGACGGTGAGGCCGAAGGTGACGGCGGGGTTCAGGTGGCCACCGGAGATGTTGGCGACCATGGAGACACCAACAAAGAGCGCAAATGCATGGGCGATCGCGATTGCCACTAGGCCGTCAGGGTCTAGCGCCCCGCCCTTTGTCAATTGCCCTGCACAAGACGAATTTTTGGTCAGCAATGAAGTAGGCCAGAGTGGTCACTGATAAGTGTTTGAAACAGCAGGAGCTCACCGTAGGCAAGCGGACCCGACGCCGGCGAACACAAAGGGGAGGGTGGCAATGAACTCCGCGATGCAGGCTTTGATGGACCCGGCGCTGAAGGAGTCACCGAAGCTTCCAAATGCAAGATTCACCATCTTTTACTTTGTTTTTTTCCTATGACAGTAGAAGGGTCTTTAGGCTGAGACTGAGAGTTCAAGGGGGATGGCTGATCACAATGATGCAGGGAGTCCCTTCTGCTTAGTATCCTTTTATACACACGAGGCGGATGTGCAAAGTTTCTTTGGCAATTAGAGTTTCCGTCCAATATGCATTATGTCTATGTTTAACTTTTGTCAGTAAATCTCAAATCTAAACCTACCAGATAGGTAGATAAATCTTTCTGGCTAATATGAAAGCTTCCTCAGAGTGCCTAATTAGTAGAGGTATAAAGACGAAATAGCGCTAATGATTTGATGCCCTGCCTCAAATGTGCATTACAATTTTTTGGGCGGTGCGAAATGTCCACAAGTTTGATAATCTAAACATTAATTGTGTTTTGTGGTTGATATTGGACGACCAACAACCCTATTTTGCTAAACTTTGTGTTTATTGTGATTGTTTGGACAGGAACCACGATAGGATACACCAAAAGACAATGAGAAAGAAGTCATTGGATCATATGTTATCTCATCTCCTGCTTAAATAAATCATTGGTGGTGCATTGGAATGGCTGAACTTTTATGGATGCTGCCCACTTCTCTCCTTGCATCTGCTGAGATGAAATCGTTCAAATTTATGAATGTTTGTTTAGTGAACAAATTTATGAATGTTACTTCAAGATTCTTTGCATTCCTGGCTAGTATGGTTCTTAGAAGTACCACTCCATATAGGAGTTGGTCCTCCTGCTGCAACAAGAGGGCACCTTCCAAGTAAGAGATCGACTAGCTTTCTGTCCGAGGGGTTGTTTGGCATAAACTCCAGTTCTATTAAAATCCGTGAAGTTGGTTGACGAGTACTTATACAATGGGTACCCAGCGATCCGGAGTAACGAACGGGTCATCCCATGCTCAACTCCGACCAAAGGTCTCACTGGTCTACAAAAGACATTCGACCCCGACCTAACGAGCTGCTCCAAGGTCGTCCCCGACCTAACGGGGCGTCCGACCCCCGCCATAGGTCGGACTCCCCACCGGCTCCGACAAAGCTGAGGCGATCACCACCAAGGTCCAGGTATTAGACCTCCGCCGGCCATCGGCCACGTGGTCTGCGGACACAACCACTCGAAGTGACTGTACGAGGGCAAGTGGCTCCTTCCCAAGACAGCACGAAGGCTGCTAAAGTCAAGACTCTAGTCTCATCGTCCGGTCACGCACAGTACAGAGATACGCTCCCTCCCGAGGCAGCACCAAAGACGCAATATGACGTCGGTGCCCGTCAGGACCACAGAAGGCAGGTGCGCTGTTTCCCAATGAAGCAGCAGACTGATCTACTCGATAAGCCCACCAACCCGGTATGAGCAGAAGAGGGGGTCGACCAACAACCGAGACCAAGGGTCAGAGCTAGCGTAGAGATCTTCACCCTTCCCTCTCAACTTTCCATATAGCCTGCCCCCTCCGACTATATAAAGGGAGGCATGGGTCTTCTAGGACAGACTCTCTCTCTCTCACGCTCTCTTGAACGGTCTCTCAGGCTCTCTTCTTTTGGCCTTCACGAATAGACAGCGCAGGCTCTCGTGTTCGAGCTCTCAGCTCCCGTTTGTAAACACTGTGCAGTCGTCTGCACCTAAAGCAATACGATAAACACCACACGAACTGAGTAGGGACATTCAGCCCGAACCAATATACATTCTGAGCCTTTAGGTCTAACCATTTAAGGAGAGGGAGCGCGTGACCCCTTAGACTTACAAATTTACTCGCCGATGACTCGAAACCCCGACATTGGTGGAGCAGGATATTTCTAACTTCAGAAATTTATAGAGCTGGAGTTATGGATATATTAAAAGTATTTAGGTGGATCATCTTGTTTACATTTTAGACTAAAAATATGAACTAAATTCACTTTATTTTAGCATACAAGCTCGATTATGCTATTGGTAGTGTTGCGGAAATAGGTGAAAATACGGGATATGAGACACGATTTTTACGTAAAAAATTCTTGCATGAAAAAACTATGGACGCAAAAAGACAGAATTCACTGTATGATGAGAAATTACAAGAACAGAACTATATTTGTCTAAAACGTATGACTACAAAGGTTCATATACAGGGGAAGCAAAACGAGTCCGGATCGGACAAGAAAACCTGAGTTGTAGTGGTTTGCGCAAGCCAGCGCAACGTCTTGCCCGGCCAGCACTACATCTAGCGCAGGTCCAGGTTCCCATAATCCTTCCACATTGATGGAAGCATCATTGTTTTCTTTAATTGCGATCAGGTTTAGAATATTCGTTTACATTATATGTTCTTCGTTTCAGATCTTCAGATTGACGACCTTGCACGCTCCAAGATGGAGGCCTCGGCTAACGAGCTCAAGGATGAACAAGTCCATAGCTTATAGATTTCTCTGATATCAAATAAATTACTAAACCAGTTGTGCATCAAGGTTCCAAATCTCGCCGAATTTCGGTAAAATTTTGAATTTCGGACCACCCAGAAATCTAAACTACCGCCCGGATAATTTTTTTTAAAAAAAATTGAGGCCGGATTTGGTCCAATAACCCTTAGGAAAGTCATCTCCTATGAAAATTTGTTGAAGAACCGAATTTTTAGACATTTTAAAATTTTGGCAGAAATATTATCAGATTTTTATAAATTTTTACAAGCTTGATAATGAGCTGAAAATTTTATGGTACTATGTTTAGTAGCTAGTATCGTACATAAAAAAATTCAAAATAATTTAACTTAATTTGTTATCCATAAAAAATAAAAAACAGAATGAACATAATTGGGACAATTACATTGTCAGAATTTTATAAATTTTCTTGCGTGTGATTACGATCTAATTTTTTTTGAGAGATTAATAATTACCTCAGTACCATTATATAATTTTTTCAAAAAATTTAATTTTTTTTTGTTTGGTCAATCAAATCTATGTAAGCATTGAACTTCGTTTGTTATATTATATTTCAAAAATAAAAAAGAAAAGAACATAAATGGTACTATGCCTTGTAAGAATTTTATAAATTCACTGGAGTGTGATCATGATTCAAAATTTTTATGAGATATTAATAACTTCCTTATAACCCTTATGTAAAATTTTTAAAAATTTTAAATGTTTTTATATTGCTAAAACAAATCTATATATTGATCATCAGGCTTTTATCAGGACGTAGCACTGTCTGAATTTTTAAACATTATTTGAGAATTATTATCATCTAAAATTTTTAAAGAAACATTAATGTTACATCAGAACCATCCACAAAAGTTTTTAACATGGTTTAAATAATTTTTCATTTTGTTCAAGTTTGCTAGTAAGCCTTTTAACAGGGCAGTAGTACTGTTCAAATTTTTAAAAATTCATACAATTTGATCATCATCTGAAAATTTTATGAGAGCATTAGAGATACATCATAACCATGCAAAAAAAAAAATTCAAATGTTTATAACGTGGTTTGAGCCATTTTGCATTCGGTTCAAATTTGCTGATCAGCGTTTTATTAGGACAGTAGCAATACTTAAATTTTTAAAAATTGTATAGACTTCAGAATTATCTGAAATTTTTATGGAAATATAAGCTATGTGTCAGTACTTTGCAAAAAAAAAAAAATTCAAAAATTTCAGATATCGTTTGACCCACTTTTCGGCTGTTGCAAAAACGCCGAAATTTCGGGATTTTTCGGCGAAATTTTATTTTTCTTAGTAGAAAATAAACCGGATTTGAATTTTTGTTTTTGAATTTTGAACGAGATTTGTCCAAAATATCTGAATTTCGGCAAAATTTCAGATTCCGGTCCGGGACGATATTTTTTCAAAAACGAAGAATGTTCAGTAAACTACAACCGAAGAATGTTCAGTAAACATTTGTTGCATAACCAGACAAGACCAACACGTATTGCTTTAATAAGTTGGACTGACTTTTCCTTACTGTGATAGATGTAACACGTGATCACGAGAAGAGAAAGAAATAGCACGCAGCGACGGTTGTCTTAAGAGTCCAATAACAAGAACACACTGCCGTTACAAGTATCTTCCAAAAAGAACAAACTACAGTTAATCACAAATTCTTGAATCGCCACTGTTCTGGTACTTGTCCTTCAGCAAGGAAGTGAACTGCAGTGAGGCTCTACTCGCCAGAAGATCAGTGACAGAAGCACACCATATCCAACGAATTATTCTTGTTTATATGAATACGTCACAATTTACAGGACACCACATATCTCGAGTTTGTAACTCTCCATACCGTGGCAGTATCTTTGATTAAGTTGAACAATTTGTGGAACCAAACCGGAGCAGCAAGTCTGCAGATTGTTTGTCATCTCCACAGTTACCGGTTTTACAGGGACTGAACCACCAGAACAACATAAGCTGGGATTGGTGCTGAGGATTTATCTATGCCTTCAGAGCCTCATTTGGTCCCAGACGTAAATTCTGCCTTTTTTCATAGCAAATATGTATTTTCCCCAATGCAGCTGTGCTCAATCGCCCAGAATTATCCTCTAGTTGTCTAGCTCACTTGAGCTGTCAAATTTTCAGTTCATGTTGTAATTGATCTGTTTGCTGGTTTTCTTTGGCAGATGCAAGATGATGGAAATTCATGAAAGTCATCTCGTCCAGGTCTGACATCATCTGGTTCCCCCATAAGACCCCTTTGGACTTTCTTTACCTTCCGTTTTAATGTATCCCAACTCATTTTATTCCGTCTCTGAAATAGTACATTGAGTTTTTTCACATTTGGGCGAATAGTTCTCTTGTGGCCCATGTATCGCCTATAGATTTGACAAGGGATGAAAGACCATTAGCGTAGTACATATACAATCAAATAAGTAAAAAAAAACTACCAGCAGCAGACACAAATATGCAAAACATAAGAAATAATTGCAGAAAGCACTAGGGATAAAATTAACATAACTAGGATTTATTGACAGCGTGGACTGTTCCTCAAGACACTTGGTTGCATTATGCTCCGGTATATTTTACAAATGTATATTTTAGAATACCAAAACACACCCACAAAGAAGAGGGGCGTATACCTGCGTCCAGCTAAAACCTTGGCCATGTTTCCATTATTATTTGTAACAAAAACATCACTTTTATCAGATACAATGAAGTCAATTGCAGCCAATTGTGAAGAAAAAGGAAGGAATGGTTTCAAATCATCCCCAGCAAGCATCTCCTTGGTGTAGAAGTTTGGAAAGAGTTCCCTCAAAGGCTGGAGAGTTTCTTCTCCACCATATATTTCTCCAGAAGCAACATACAGGTATGTGTCATTGCTGAAACCAAGAGCTCGGAGCATTAAACCAATTTCTTGAGGGGTCAAGGGACACTTTCCCCTACTACGCTCATCCTCAGCACTCAACTCCTGCTAGGAATCAATATAAAATCATTTCATCATTCAAAGCTTACATCAAGTGACACCAATTGACCAAAAATGACGACATGAAACATCAGAATTAAGAGTAGTCATTATCTCACTCAATGTAACCTTTTGAGGGAAATCTCACTCAACATATTCTTGTGGGTGCAAAAGAAAGATGCAAATCACAACAAATAACCGACAAAAAAGGAAGGACAACAAGAAATCATCTTAGATGATGGACTGAAATTTTGAGAAATATACGATAGGGAAATCTCACCAAGTTTCAGAGTCTTACAGGTAATGTATCCCATCGTTTCCTAATTTGAGCAAGTTCCTTTCGTTCTTTTTCACCACCACCATAGTAACAGCCAGAAAATGCAAGCATGTCAGGTTCAAACCTGATGAGTTAACATAAAATGATGTTTAGTAAAATGTGTAATTTCAGGGCAAATCTTCATATCTTCCATTTCCAAAGACAATAAATAAATGTAAATAAGTAGGAAATGTACCTCAAGTGAATGGCAACATATCGTGAGCTCATGACTCTCAGCTTCTTCACCAATTTCTGACCCAAAGATTGTATGTGATTCGTAAATCTTAATGCATGAAAGTTTACTCGGCAACGTAACTTCTGCAATTCTTCGTCAAGCTCATTAATGAGCCGATAATCAAACTTTGTTAGTTGCAAAACCTGGAAAAATTAAAATTGTTGAGTACATAGGCAAGTCTTAGAAGTCTAGTTGCATTTACATATTACAAAGTACAAAAAATTTATGTCTCTCTACAACATTTCATATATGTTTCCAATTAATACAGCTTTTAACACATCACTTTGGAAAGGGGAAATAAGGAGATATTCTCGTAACTAACCATGGTGATACCATGCTGTCCATGACACAGGTAAGTTATCGCATATAATGAAATGTTCAGTTCATCAACAGTATAATTGATTACACTGAATAAGTTGCTCAATATAATGGTTATCTTGAAACAAAACGAATTGATAAGGAAGGCTCAGAAATGAAATATCTTCTATTTGCACATGATGACATTTGAGAATCATTGGCAAATAAAGAAGCAATAACTAGCAGTAAGTACTTGACCAATATGAAGCAATATGTAACAAGTTCCAAACCAATGCACTGGTTTGGTAGCTATTAGCTAACTTACTCGCCTTCGCATCAGAATAGGCAAAACTTCATCAATGTAAAACTCAGGCATGGATTTTCTAGGCGCCCGCATGGTCCATGGGAGTTTATCCATTGATGTCATCACCTCATAAGGGATCCTTTTAACAACAGTTACATCCTTTGATAGGTAGGAAATGAACCAGTCCACATCAAAAATGTCAGAGAAGTCACTGCATATAACACGTACAGTATCAGGACAAGTCCCTTTGTCAGGGGCAATGAACTTTAGAAAATGTCCTGTGATCTCAAGTTCTTAACTAACCTGTCATCCTTCCAGAATGAGTGGTGATCTAACTCGGGTACAACAAGCGTAGCATTCAAAATCCAGGCAACAACAACAGCATCTGTTATCTGGAAACTGAAGATCATAATGGTAATACAATGGATAATAAAAAACAAAGCAATTACAAAGTTGAAAGACTATCATACCCCTATGCGCTGTTGGTTTAGCCCCCCACTAGTAGCAATCAGCAAATAACCAGTCGAACTGTTCTCGGGCACACCAGCTGGAAGATGAACATGGAGAACCCCAATGATACAATTCTCCTCGTTCTTCACAATGTTAGTTCAAAAGGGACGAAAATGACTGGTTAAGGAAACTAACATCTGAAGTTTGCGCTCCTCCCACTGCATCCGTAGTACGAGTTGGAATACCTCGATTTCCAAATATCGATGGGTTCATTGCTTCTAACCTGCACATTGTCAGCATTGTCAAGCAATATCAATCGATAATTTGAGACATAGCCAACATTCAGATAATGTCACGGGAATAGCAAACAAAGAATTTGCGAAGGATGACGCATGAAGAAACAGGACAGTGACTAGTAAACCTTCAGGTATCTCCAGATTAAACTTTTCAAATTGATCCCTTACTAAAAACTTCTTCACATACCGCACTCCACAAATCACGCGAAGACGACATCTTGCTGCTAAATTCCGTCGAATTATACATTAAAACGATCCAGGTTTCCACCAATTACCTGCTTGGCTCGCCACTGGCTCCGGATCCGCGACCAGTCGGCGTCGGTAACGATGTGTCCGGTGAAGAGGGACACGAACCCCAGAACGAACAGCGCCGTTCCCAGGAACACCGGAGAAGGGTACGCCCTCCTGACCGCCCTCGGCGAGGCGCCGCCGCCACCGGAGTGCGGCTTCGCCGGATCAGGCTTCCTCCCCATCCCGCGCCCTTATCAGCTCGTGCCCCACAGCCACCGGTTCCTCTGCGGAGGCGCCGACGCCGGAGCGCGAGCCGCTACGCTAGATCGCGGAGGGTGCGCCCATGGCGAGGCGGAGGAGACGGGCGTGTGAACGGGGGCAGAGTGGAGTGTGACTGTGCCACAGACAAGAAAAGGCCAGAAGGGAGGAATGACCAAGGAGGTGGGCAGTATTATCCATCGGCCTAACTGAATTAGGGCCTTTTCGGTTCGTTAGTCGTGGCCCAACCTAATTCAACGTGAGCCTCATTGCCCTCTTCTGTTTCCACAAATACTCCACGTGATGGTTATTTCGCTTCTTGCTATGCATTTCTTTGGGCCTGTTTAAAGTGCAATTAAGTCAGAAAGTTGATTTTGGTTTGTTAACAGAAAGAAATTTGAATGCCGGTATTGTAGCTTTTTTGAGAGGCCGTTTGGTAAATTGGTCAGAAGTTGGTCAGAGTTGTAGCTACCGTTTAAATGACTGAAATAACCTTTAGAGTTTTGAAGACTTATACCGTTTAAATGATGTCTTCCATGTAGCGTTGCTGAAACCATTCAAAGGGACACCACTGTCGACAACTCCGACATTGCCCAACGACATGACGCCAACCTGTGAACCAATCGAGCCCACGCCACATATGGCGCTCGGCCATCGCATCTTCCAAGGGCGTCGACAAATCCTCATCCAATGGGCAGGCGATCCCGCGGATGAAGCAACATGGATGGATGCTGCCGTACTCCGTCGATCATTTCCTGATTTCAAGCTTGAGGACAAGCTTTATCCGCAGGGGGGAGTGATGTTATGGATCGAACATTAGACTTCGTCTATTATCGGAAGCACAAGAAATCACCACACGAATCAGGCGCGCAAGATCTGGCTGAATCACATACTTTGGCATCAAATCAAATCCCTTCCAATTAGGAAAGAGCATAGTAGGCAGGTGCAACCATGATTTCTATTTGCTATAATAAGAGGGTTTTCATTGCTTACTTTGCTAGTAGATGTTTCCTACTATAATTAGAGAGTTTCCTTCCTTATTTGATTAGGCAGGTGCAGCCATGATTTCTATTTGCTATAATTAGAGGTTTTTTATTCCTTATTTTGCTAGTAGATGTTGCCTACTATAATTAGAGAGGTTTCCTTCCTTATTTGGGGATTGCAGCCGGTTGCAAATCACCCTATTTAAACTAGAGAAAATCAATGAAAAGTCATGCTTCATTTGTTCCAAAACAAAGCCTAGGCGGAGCTTGCCGAAGAACAAGCCGGTCGCTCCGTTAGCCTTACCACTCAGCCTTCGCGACGGCGTCGTCTAGGCGACCACGCAAGCCACCTCCACAACCACCGTGCAACCCTATCCCCATCGCCACTACTTCACGACCGGGACTCCGTCCTAGCACTCGCCTATACAACTCAGTTCATAACAAATTGAGTGTGTTGTTCCCATTCTGTAAGTGTGTCAGGTCTAGGAAGGGCCACTACAAAGCCTAGTAAAACATGTCAACTAGGAGAGAGGATGTCTGTGTGTCTTTACTACTACTTAAAAAGAACGTGGTGGTGGTAGTTCATTGTCTCTCGTGGTATCTATTTTCGCGCGATATCCGACAAAAAAATATTTGGTACCGTATCGATTTCGCTTCGTATTCGCTTCGAATCCGTGACCGATAATATTCGCGTCGTATTCGTATTCGATACTATCCGTATCCGATAAAAAATACGGTTTAGGATACGGAAAGAGCGATATCCGACCGAATCCGAGCCGATTGCACCCTACTCCCTGACAAAGACCCTCCCAAATCCGATCTACCCCGATGGCCCTCGACCAACGCCCCTCCCGGTGGCGACTCCACCCGGCTGGCGCTCCCCTCCCGACGCATCTCCCCACCAACAGACCTCTCCAGATCCGACCGCTCGCGACTTCCAAAGACGCCTCCCCGGCGACCACTTTCCACCCGGTGGCAACTCTCCCCTCGCTGGCAAGTATTTTGCTCAAACTTCAAACTGTCACAATAAAATGAATTTTATCAAATGGACAGAGTGAAAATTTCAAGGTGAAGAACATAGAGCTCATGTCAGTATGTCACCCTGTCGCGTGCAAAGTTTGCTAAGAAGAACACTTATATAAGAAATACACAGTTTTATGATGTCAATCACAAAAGGAAAGGGTTTTCAGTGTCTGGTTAGTGGTTACAGTTTTTGTTAGAAATTGACAAGCAAACAAGAACGAAGAAGATCAAACCAACACAGATCAGACACCAGGATTTTAACGTGGAAAAACCCTTCAATGCGAAGGAAAAAAAAACCACGGGCACCAGCCAGACAAAACTTCACTATTTTGGAGAGAGTTTACAAAACGCCGTATGATTCCTGGCGGCTTACAGATGAAATTTAAGGTGATATGGTCATCTCTATCGGTTCTTTATAAGAAGCGATAGAGATGATGGTCATATCTCTATTGGTTCTTTGTAAGAATCGATAGAGATGATACAGTCATCTCTATCGGTTCTTTGTAAGAACCGATAGAGATAAGATAATCATCTCTATCGCTTCTTATAAAGAACCGATAGAGATGAATATACCATCTCTATCACTTTTTTCAAAGAACCGATAGAGATAATACCATTATCTCTATCGCTTCTTATAAAGAACCGATAGAGATGACTGTATCATCTCTATCGCTTCTTAAAAAGAACCGATAGAGATAATCTAATCATCTCTATCACGTCTTTGAAAGAATCGATAGAGATGAAGATACTCATCTCTATCACTTCTTGTAAAGAATCGATAGAGATGAGTTCATCATCCCTATCGCTTCTTTCAAAGAACCGATAGAGATGACTGTCACATCTCTATCATTTTCTTGTGAGAACCGACAGAGATGAAGGGGTGTGGTGTGCTATCACATTCTAATCAGCACATATTCCACACAATATGCACATATCACATTCACACAGAAATTACAGACAACATATCACATTCAAAGAACATGAACACTTTGTTACAACAAACACATATCACATTCGTTAACAAAATAGAACGTAAACATGCTTAACCATAAGTACACATGCTTGCATTCAGATATGTAATATTTGTTCACATCTGGTCTAGTAGGAGCTTTTGGGATCTCTAAACCGTCCGTCCTCCGATAAGCATTCTATCCAGATTACCATCGCATAAGTGGTCTCAGATCTTGTTGAGTGCAAGGTCTTGTCTACACTCTTCCGGGGATAACGGTATGCTACAAGATAGAAACGAGTGCTCTAATTTGAGTTTTCAAATTTTCATGTGAAAGGCTAATTGTATATGCATGTACTACCTTAGGGAAACGGTCAGAGTCGACAATCAAGATCACCATGTGTTGCATGACATACAAACCACAGCGGTCGTCGCTGCCCTGTTGATGACACTGTGAAGAAAGAAAAATAAATTAAGAGACAAAGAAAATATGTCGAAAATCTAAATCTTATATATGATAGCCACTTGTACCTTGAAGTCGACATACTCCACTTGGAGCCCTTTTTTGTCGTCGTGTGTCCCTCCCGCTCGACGTATTCCTTGAAACCCCTATATACATTGGAAAGATGTCGTTGAGTAAAAAATAATGAATGTAGTTAAATACATAAAATGTTAGATAAGAGTGGTGCACTTATCGCTCCAAAGGAGGCTTGATCGCGAGGCCATCGATCTCTTATCAAGCGAATTAAAAGTGTACACTTTGTTGTCGCTCGGAAGGAGCACGAGTAGAACCCAATGGTTGCTTATTAAATGGTATGCAACAAGAAAATAAGTTCACATACGGTTTGGTGTGTAGAAGTAATTGAACAGTGAAGTAGTACTTACTCCTCGTGGTACGGAATAGAATGAAGCCCTTCTTCGACTCACTTGCAATGCCCTCTTGATGTAGCCGCAACCCATTCCGGTTGAAGCCTAGCCATCGTTATGACACAAGCTCGTGGTCGATTTAACCCAACTAGTTGTCGATTCGTCACGACCACGCCGCATCGCCTCGCAACTCGCATTGAATGTTAAAAAGCGTAATGCAAAATTCTATGGAAGTCATAAGGTCGCAACGTGGTGCGATACTCACGGCGCCCGTGATCGTCAAGAGAAATATCGATGGCTATCGGTTGGTACAGCATTTAACAGATCCTCAAAACTAATCGAATGTCCCATCCTCCTCGCGGTGGAAATGTCCTTTCGTATCTAACATTGAAGTCGACACGCCGCTCTCTTTCGCTTTGTCAATGTACCATCCATGGAGTATCGAGTCCATATGCCTAGAGCGCTCAATTTGTCGGGAGGCGTAAGGGCTTTCCATGCACGTAGGCCTTAAATTCATAAGGCTTCATCAGGTCCATGCAGGCTCTCCTTCTCGGGCGAAGGAGTCTCCGAGGCCGGGCAATGGGCTTTTCATGTACCGAGGGGCTGTGGCCTTTGTGAGCCTAGCCTTTTAGCAGAGGCCTCTAGTGGTTCGTGGTTGTCGTGCTAGTCCTTTTATGCACCACTCAGACTTTGTGCAGGCTCATCACGGTCGTGGGAGCAGCGCAGTACTATAGGAACCTACAAAGCACGCGCATAATTAAGTAACTTGTTGCAATACTACCGAATGGTACGTAAGACGTGAGGATGTTTACCTTGACCAAGACGACGCTTGTCGTGGGCCACTTGATGAACGACATCGCGCTAGCCCGAGAGTGGTGATGTCTTCGTTAGGGGAACTCGAGCACATGTGATAAGAAGGCTTCGTGGACGTAGTCCACCGACCTCATGTAGCCCTTCCCAAAGGTCGACCATGCACCGTGTCGGTCTCCTTGCATGGAAATGCAACCCGCGCTGACCTCAACAGAAATCCGTCTTCCGTCGTGGTGAGTGGCACTTGGTAGGCGCCGCAAAAGTGCGCAACTTGAGAGAAAACATATGAAGAGTTACCTCGCACCATTAAGTAAGGCAAAATTAATTATTACCTTCACTGGGACCAGACTTATCATTTTGGAACCGCAGCTACTTGGTGGGGGCACAGGTGTTTCTCAAGAGGCGGGGCATCCGCTCGACTGGGAGATCATCGCCATCATCTCGGCCCTTAGGCGCTCCTCACGTGCCATCATCTCCACCTCATCTCCTCCTCACGTGCCATCATCCGCACCTCATCTCCTCCTCATCTCCTCCGAGATCTCCTCCTCACCGCTCCCTGCGTGTCCTTCAGCGCCCGCACGTGCCTCCCATGTTCTTGATCCGTACTGGCAAGATCTTGGAAGTAGGACTTCTTCAGATGTCCCGACTCTGCGGCAAGCACCGACCCTTATGGTCGAGCTTCCGATCGCAGATGGATAGGATGTCATTTGACCCTTGGCTAAGAAAGGTCCCCGCTCTTTCCTCCGCTTACCTCCTCCCGCAAGAAGCGAGTACGAATTAGATCCAAATACATGAGGAATGGTCTCTCGCAATGTAGTAAGTTTGATATCTTACGATGGTGGAGACGACTTGCGCAGTAGTGGGGTTTGGTACTACCACCGCCCGTCCGCGGTTTTCTTTGTCCTCGCTAATACCGACCACGTGCCCGCTCCTCACATATGTGCGAGTAAGGCATCGCTGTCCTGAGTTGGCGCACTTCTCGGCTAGTCGTGCCCATTCGCTTTCTTCCTTCCGAGTCACCGAACCGAGGTGGTGCGATGCGTGTTCAC
Organism: Otatea glauca; assembly: GCA_036346275.1. Taxonomy (NCBI): domain Eukaryota; kingdom Viridiplantae; phylum Streptophyta; class Magnoliopsida; order Poales; family Poaceae; genus Otatea; species Otatea glauca. The sequence goes on from CM070717.1 coordinate 41,922,395, forward strand.
CTCCGGGTAGCAACGTTCTTCTATCTCAGCCTCCTGCGCCGAAGCGTACTCTTGATCCTCGTGAACTCCTCCCAAACATCGGAGTCACGAACGGATACCTCTCGAATGGTGTACGGCCTTTCAAAGACGTATTCACCGTGCATGTAGACCCCGGCGCCTCGAGCCACACCCATCCTCTTCAAGGCGCATCACCGGCATTGTTTTCATCCTCCTCTTCTATAATCCATTTTCCTTAACCTCGCCCCACAACCGGTTCTTCTCGCCGACGACCTCCTTTCTCCAATCCTTAACCGTTATGGGAACTCTCTCCTCACCGCTGTTGCGAGGAATGAGCGGTATCGCCCCTTACACTTGAGAGGACCTGCAAACGCCTCGTCGCATTGAAGTGGAGAATTTGCGGTGTTCTCCGTGGCCCTTTGCTCGGTCCTCTGCCTTCCTCACCTTACTCGACCCTCGACATTTCAACTGGGTCGGCTCGACACTTGAAGTTGGTCGCGCCTCAGAGCACCTTCTTCTCTTTCTGGCGATGAGCCGATGCTCTCTAATTGCGACATTTTGGGTTTTCCTATCTACTATGGAGAAATATTTGACATGAGATAAAGCAATTCGTAGCTATTATGTGAACTTGATAATAAATCACTGTTCTAGTATATTGCAGTACATTAACAGAGGAAAGAATGATCTTCAAGAAAAGTTCGGCAGAGAAAATTTCGTAGCTATTATGTGAACTTGATAATAAATCATTGTTCTAAATACATACGAACGATAACTCCTAATCTCTACATAGGTTTGGTCCTAATCCCATTCGAGGATATGTGGTTCGGGCAAGTTCCTGAGGCGTTGTACAACTCAGAGAAGCCAAGAAGATCTTCACCGTTCTCCAGATACACGTCTTGACAACTGGTCAAGAGGGTGTGCATCCGGAGAACACCAGGGAGACGCTACCGAAATCTACTCTGTGAGTTGTACAACGCCTAAGGAACTTGCAAGAACCACATATCCTCGAATAATCCAAAAACGTGGACAATTCGAGATCGCTTGCTTATAAATATGTCATTACAAAGATATTTATAAATAAGCACTCTCGAACGGGAGACGAGGTTACGCAACCTAAACTCTTAACATATGCCGAGTATGTAGCACATATGAGAAAGTAATGAAAAAAGCATCGTAACATTCATGGAAACAGGATGAGGGAACATGTATATCATGAAAAATTGAATATAGAAAGCATGTACGCTGTTCTTTTCATGATGCTGTAACCATTCACATATCAATTATGTAGAGCTTGGTGAAAGAAGCTTGCATGATTGTCATACCAAGCGGGCGGCCTCACTGTGCAGATGTCGACTTGGGCATGGCCGAGCAATGGTGGGCACGGGAGGCGCTGTCGGAGAGGAGCGCAAGACGCTACTGGTGCTTCCCAATGAGCTTGTTCATGGCGGCACCTCCTCGTCGCAGCGGTGCAGAGCCAGCGACCTCGCTTGGCGCAAAGACACCAAGTGAGCGGGCGTGAAGTGAGGGGCGTCAGCGGTGGTGGGGCGGCCGGGCGGTGGGGCGAGGGGCGTGGAGGGGCGTCGGGGTGGCGGCGGCGAGGGGCGGCGGAGGGGCGGGGGCGGAGGGCGGGGGTGAAGTCGGGCGGGGTGGAGTAGGGGCGGAGGGCGGCGGGTGGCGGCGGGGTGAGGAGGAGGAGGCGGCGGGGTGGAGTTGAGGCGCCCGGCGGAAGTGGAGTTAGGCGGGGGGTGGAGTTAGAGGCTTAATTAATTAGGGTTTGCCAAATGTATGTGAAGGGTTAGATATCTCGTCGGCCCGCACAAAACCGACACAAACAAAACAATAACATTTGTATCGGTTTTTTTCAAACCGACACAAACCAAAAAATCACTATCGGGTGTTTTACAAAACAGACACAAATAAAAACTTCCCAATCGGTTTTCTAATAAAACCGACACAAAAAATATAATATTACTATCGGTTTTTTTCAAAAACCGACACAAAAAAATAAACATCACTACCGTTTTTGGATCAAACCTGACAAAAAAAATATATATTACTATTGTTTTTTTGATAAAACCGACACAAAAAATTTCATATTACTATCGGTTTTTTTTAAAAAACCGACACAAGAAACTTAAATTACTATCGGTTTTTCGATAAAATCGACACAAAAAATATAATATTACTATCGGGTTTTTTCATAAAACCGACTCAAAAAAATAAACATCACTACCGTTTTTGGATCAAACATGACAAAAAAATATATATTACTATCGTTTTTTTTTGATAAAACCGACACAAAAAAGTTAATATTACTATCGGTTTTTTTAAAAAACCGACACAAAAAATTTACATTACTATCGGTTTTTCAATAAAACCGACACAAAAAATAGAGTATTACTATCGGTTCTTTTCAAAAAACCGACACAAAAAAAAACATCACTACCTTTTTTTTGGATAAAACCTGGCAAAAAATTAAATATTACTATCGTTTTTTTGATAAAACCGACACAAAAAACTTAATATTACTATCGGTGTTTTTAAAAAACCGACACAAAAGAGTTAATAGTACTATCGGTTTTTTTTAAAAAACCGACACAAAAAAATAAACATCACTACAGTTTTTGGACCAAACCTAACAAAAAAAAATATTACTATCGTTTTTTTCATAAAACCGACACAAAACCGACACAAATTTTACTGTTGGTTTTTTCGATAAAACCGACACAAAAAAGATAATATTACTATCGGTTTTTTCCAAAAACCGACACAAAAAAAGGAGACATCACTATCAGTGTTTTACTAAAACCGACACAAATGTTGTTCAAAGCACTATTTGCTTTCCTGACAAACCATGAATTCTGAACTTGCAGAAATATCTGATCAAAGAGTGAAAAGGACATAAATTTTGCAAACATAGTTGGAATTTTTTGAAATTTTGCAGGAACGTACTTTGTGATACTACAAAACTATTCCAAAAAGGATTCTGGAAAAAAGAGTTAGCATTGAAAAAAAGAAGCCCAAAGTCACTTTGTTGAAAGAGTCTCAAAGTCAAATCTTTCTCAAATGAAGTCCAAGTATTTTGAAAATTGCGAGAAATGATTTGGTGTGGAGTGCCTTCTTTTTCTTGCTTCAAGTAGATGATGCATACCACAATCCATTGAAAAAATTTGCTTCAAGTTTCATACGTACACGTAACCTTTGCAAACACGAAACTACGCTATGTACAATACAAACATTTCAAACACATAGCAACCGATACAATGACGTACTCCTTTTATTTACAATACAACCCTTCCGATGATCTACACGCATGTAATTTCTTCCATGTGTGTCATCGCCGCCACTAAGACAGCCCCATCCGCAAACGGAGGTATTTCATCAAATTGGTCGATTCTTCTTCATCTATGACATTTTCGACTCCAACGATCCGCTTGCCATGAAGGACGACGTGCAATCTCGGATTGGCCGGATCACGCACATAGAAGACCTGATTTGCTTGCTTCGCAAGTACGAATGGGTCATCTTTATAGGCGAGTCTGTTGAGATCCACAAGAGTAAAACCTCTCTTGTCGACCTTCACTACATGTAGGAGTCCCACCCACTTACATCGGAACAATGGAATTTGGTATATTCCATAATCGAGCTCCCAAATTTCTTCGATCACCCCGAAGTAAGAGTTCATTGCCATTGAGGATCCTCCTTTCGAGTGATGTTCATCGGAAAAGCATCTATGCTTACACCACTGCTTTGAACAAGACTCTTCGTGATCCCGACTTTCAAATGTAAAAGGTGTACCCATTAATATCGCACTCGCCATGTCTCAGACATTAAATCTAGGTCCGTCGGTAGACGACCCCATTTTTACAAACTTGCAAAATGGAAATCTAATGTGCATTTCGCACTAGTCTCATGATCAGAGCTAGTACGCACATACACCAATTGGAATCACAACCATACAACAAATAATATTAAGCGGAAGCTATTACATAAAGAAACTCTTACAAATCGAGAGATAAAGCAAGATAAGAAGCAAAGTCTTGTAGTGTGCCCATCCAACACCCGCAGCAACCGACAAGGCATAATCCCTAGAAAGATTGGACGAAGAAAACCCGCAACTCGCGATTTAAAGAAACCTTCAAGCTCGGCAACTTAACCACCTAAAAACCACATATAAGCAAGGGTGAGTACATTCGCACTCGCAAGACTTGAGCAAAGCCTATAATATATGCAAAGCCATTTCAAAGGAGGCTACTACGCTTAATTTGCATAAAGCGAATTGACATTGTAAAACAAGTTATTTGCAAACGGAATTTATAAAAGCATAATTGATCGATATGAAATAAGTAAGATAAGTAATATATTCACAACCCATCGTGAATATCGAATAATCCGTAAATGGAATCCATCAATGTCGATCCTTTGACATGAAAACAAAAGTCGCTAAACAAGTTCCAAACCACAACCCATTTTAGAAAATTAAACATTTAACTAGTGCAAGTTCACCAAGTTTCCCATGACCGAGGGACGGCTAATCGATTAGATTTTCACTGCAGAGGTGTACAATCGTATCCACAAGTCATGACCTTTTCTTTTGCCGCAAGTTTCACGCACTTAAAGCGTGTGGCCGTAATGTTCATGACGAAAACCTTTACATTACCTAATCTAACTTTGCACCAAAGACCGGACGATAAAACCCACGCTATAGCTGGGAGAACTCGAGCATAGGAATGTTGGAACTCCCCATAGACGTGGCGCACACCGTTATATTGGTAAGTGTTGTTCCTAACACCTCGGTGTGGGCACCCGTCGAGCAAACCCCGAAAGGAAAGCCCTTACTACTTCACCTACCAATGTGCAAAGTTAAACTAGATAACTTAATTGGTTTAAGGAAGCCCCATAACAACACTTGTGGTTTGCACGAATTATCTTGGATCATACAACACCGAAGTTCGGTCCTTAGATTGACACAGGCGATACTCCACCCTAACTACGTGCAAATCCTCTCGCACCTCCGGCTATTGCCAATAATCGCCGCATCGAAACCATAGTTTTATTTTGGGTTTTTAATCAAAATACCCATAGCCAACAGCTACAATGACAACATTTTCCATTTCACAAGGAACACATTTTGATCTGATCATCATCATCATTTGATCTAAAAGCATGGCTAAGCATGGATAAAAGTAATCGATATACCTGTATGCGACATTAAGTAATTGTCTAAGCTTAATCTATGGTTATCAAGGTTCACATATTCATACTTATCAAGGAAGTTTCATGAGACAACAGGTATAACTACCAGTACCACAAAATAGCAATTTACCGAAAGTAAACGTATGCATAAAACATTTTAATAAACAATGCAAATTAAATTCGGGATCAAGATGGTCAAAGGGTGCTTGCCTTGCTTATATATCGCTTACGACGAAGACGCGATCGCGGTGACGGAGGCAACGATGGAGGAAGGGACGCCGAATCCTACACGTCGATCGATCGGAAAAATAAAGCAAATAATAAACTTCAATAAGGGCGAAAAGAAGACAGACTGAAAATCAAATAAAGATTCATTGCATAAACAGGGATACTTTAGAGTTTGGATTATTTAAGTAATTACTTTACGATTAACCTTAATGATGCAATGACGAACAAAACAGGGTTTCCTTTATAGATTATCTTTTCTTGAATTACGAATTCAAGAGGCTAAAATTATGAATTTTAGTATTTACGATTTCGAATTATAGATGCTAAAATTTTTTGGATTAAAAGAGTTAGACACTAGTTAAGGTTATGCTAATAGCACTTAGCCTTAAGATTTGCATACGAAGGGTTCTTAATAAGTTATGACTGATAAGCTAGCTAGTTAGATTTATTCATAGTTTTTAAGAAGGTTCTGGTGATACAAATATATTAACTACAAAATCCTTATTACAAGGTTCACTAATTCTTATTGCGACAAGGTTCATTAAACATAAAACTAGGGGTTATTTGACTACTAAAGTTTATATGCAAAACATAACGAAATAAGATTATTTCTTCGCAAGCGGATAGCATATATTTGAAGAACGAATCTAGGCTGATTTCATATACTTTAGCTTTTAGACGAGACATTATTTTCTTAACTGAAAACGCTTACATGATATTAATGGTTGTGGCAAACATACTTTTTAGGCGTATTCAACTAGCACGATTTATTTGAAAAGTAAGTTATAAATAAAGTATTTTTCTAGAATATGATAGACCATATCATAAATATCATTTATAAACAAATTTCCATAATATTTGCATTTAGACGAGAGGTTCTACAGGTTGACGAAAAAGCTTGATGGTTCAATTTACTACTCGTTAAGGATTCAATTTTTGATACAAGATTGCGGCTATACCGCCTAGGATAATCTACTCATTTTTCAGGTATTAATAGGGCATGACTCTAGAAATAATTTAAAGCTAGTTTCGTGACAATTGGCTTTTATCCGAAATGTTTTTCCTATAAACGATCATTAGGGTCTATCGTTATTTTATTTCATCCTTACACAAACATAAGGTATTTTTGTCTTCACAGCAGGGGTACTATTTTTCAGGGCTATAGGATTTGGTTTTATCAAATTCAGAGTTTATTTACGAAAGTTACAACTATTCCAATTATGCAAGCATTTACATTTTGACTATTAATCATTTACTATTTTATGTAGTAAACTTTAAATATTATTTTATATCTGGAAACCTTATACTGCCAGAGGTATAATAAAACTGGTTTGGCGATCATTTGAATTCATTTGACCCATATTCTAACATGTTCAACTTTCTATCCATATACATATACACATTTTATATTTAAGCTATATCATTCTTTTCAAGTTAATTCAAATCAAGTTCATTTATTAAATATTTTGGCAAACTAAGGTATCCTACTGCCATGCTAATATTTAGAAGCTAAATTTGACTTATTCCATATTTCTTTTATTCAAATTATGTATATTGGAATTTCTAGTGTATTGAAAACAATCTTTAATAGAAAGTATTTCAAACAATAATAAAATTTAAATGTTTTTTTATATATTTGAACTTCTGGAAACATGAGAATTTCACTCAAATTAGTTTCATTCCATTCCAAGTTTGTTTACAACTTTTTAATATGTAGCATTTCTTTAGCCTTTTCTTTAAATTTGGATTTCAAATTTATCCAGTGAACATTTTCAAAATTTTACCTCATATTCTGAATCTAATTGATTTTAAATGAATATAGAAATTGATTTCACTCAATTCGGAGTTATAATGCAAAAGTTATGAGCATTTGAATCATCTCGGTTTCTAGAAATTAAACTGAAATTCGAAAAATACGTTTTGAATCGAAGGCGCTTTACCATCGCACCGAGGACGCTTTGTTGGTGTGAGAGAGGGCCCGCGGGGCAGTGACACCGAGCAGAGGAGGTGGCTAGGGCTCAACGGCGACGGAGCTCCGGCGAATTTCCGGCCGAATGGGTGGCACGGCAGGCTCCAGAGGGACGTTGCGCACACGGGAGTGAGGTCGCCCACCGGCGGGGACGGCCGGAGCGGCCTGCCACCGACGGCCTGCGGCGGAAGGAGAAGGAGCTCGTCGGAGGAGAAGAGCAGTACTTCCCCGGCCGAATGGGTAGCGTTTCAAGCATCCATGAGGCTAGAGCGCTCCATTTTGCCGGTTGGCCGGGGCGAAAAAGGGCTGTGGAAGCGTGCCACCGTGTGACCGGAGTTGGAGAAGAAGGGCGAAGGGTGCGGCGGAGCTACGGCAAGGAGAAGCTGGAATTGGCGAGCGGGTTGAGTTCGGTGATGCTCCTAGATGCTCTAGATGGGAGTAATTGGAATGGGCGCTGTTGGATTGGTGAAATTTGAGTTCCCCTTTTCGAAGTTTCAAAGAAATGGAGAAGCACGAGTATTTGGCTTAGGTGCTTGGCTCAGGAGAAGGTGAAGAAATGAGGGCCTCGGGCGACGCTACACGAGTATTTATAGCCAAGCAAATGATGGATTCTGTGGTTTGAACATGGGAAGGAATGCGGCTCGGTTTGGCGCTTGCGCAATGAAGTGGAGCACGTCTTCCGCCGGCAAGGAAACGACGGGAGGACTACAGGGTATGGTGCACGGAGACCAAGGGCAGGCGTGGCTTGGTCGGCAGGAGTGGCGCGAAGATGCGTTGAATTGGGCGAAGGCGGCGTGAAGGCTCGGGAGAGTTCTTCGCGTCTGTCTCGGCGAGAGGGGAGGAAGAGGGAGGCTGTGGAGTCAGGGATTGACGAGTGGGTCCCGGGGCCACCGGTCAGTGGGAGGAGACGTTTTCCGTTGCTTCGCCGAACGGTTACGGCAAACAGGGGTGGCCCACCTCTCGGCGAGAGGAGGCGAGTCAGAGCGATAAGCTTCAGCTGGACAGCTCCATGTGACCATAAAAATGGCTATCAAATCACCGTTTAATTTTGTGAAACTTTTTGACCGAATTACACTGGTAGTTTTTAACCTTCAGTAAAAATTTTGTACCAAAATATATTACAATTAATTAATTACAATTCTGACACTGTACGTCTGTCAAAATTTCCATTTCGGTTTTTTATTTATTTAAAGGTTCAAAACGTATTATTTATTTTTTAAACTTTTATGATGGGTTATATCTAGGTCAAGGATGTCTCTGTAAAATTTTCAAGTCAAAATATAAATTATATATTTTATAAAAATTCTGACATTAGGATTTCTAGTTTTTAATTGTTTATGTTTTTGAATTTTTATAAGGATTTTCCCACATGATAAAATCCTGATATTTTTACCAGGTGTAGGTTTTACACTGAGGGTGTTTTAGTAATTTTTCCAGATCCAGATAAACTTCGAATAATTTTCATTAATTCTGGCTTGCACTGTTTTTAGTCAAAAAGAGGTGTCATTCATTTATTTACCCACTTTTCTGTGCATAAAATTTTACTTGTTGATTTTACTGACTTACCATAGTGGTTAGGGTTCTATGGTAATTTTTACAAATTTTTATTTTTACCATTTTAGCTTTTTACCATTATCCATTCCTTTAATTCTAGTTGATTGATTTTTCATTCAATACAAAATTCAAAGAAAATCCAAATAAATTCCATTCATGTCAAGAAAATCAGAAATACTGATATTCAAATTCAAAATATAAGTTTTTATATTTTTCCATTTTTCGGGATGTTACATCAGCCAACCATTTGATAGTCTCACTAACAGAGACCTCCGCCCTTTGTTTGAACCATGTGAGAAATCTATCGTTGTGTTCTCGCATGATGGAAAGCTCATCCATTTGTGGATTCTCTTCCCGTAATATCGACTTGTGCTGCTCTATGTACCCTGCAACTTCTGCGCTCTGCTGCAAAACTGTCAGATGCGCTTTGCAATACATATCAAACCGTGGCCTCGTTAGTTTCGACCCAACGGTTCCTTTGCCAGCAAGTCTGCCCTCATGGTGAGATAGAGGAACACCGATTGCTTGTCTTTTCCCGAGATAGTCCACGCAGAACTCAATAACCTCTTCAGTACCATAACCTTCCACAATACTACCCTCAGGCTTCAACCGATTCCTCACGTAGGATTTTAATATACCCATGTACCTCTCGAACGGGTACATATAACGTAGGAATGCCGATCCACATATCTTAATCTCTCTAACGAGGTGAACAACAAGGTGGACCATGACATCAAGAACGACGGTGGGAAATGCATCTCAAGTCGACATAGAGTTCGCACCACCTCACTCGCAAGTTGTCTAGCACGTCGGGTCAATAACTTTGCAGAGATCGCATTGAAGAAGTAACACGCTTTGTGATTGCAAACCGACATCCTCGCGTAATATTTCTTATTGCAACCGGGAGCATTTGGGTCATCAAGACATAGCAATCGTGGGACTTCATGCCCAACAACTTCAAATCATCCAAGGACACAAGCTTCTTAATGTTCATGAGTAGCGATGGAACTTTAATACCATGGAGACATTTGCAAAGGTCCTCTTTCTCCTTCTTGGACAGGGTGTAGCATGCAGCGGGCATATACGGACCTTTTCCATCCTCCTCTATCACTGCAAGCCTGGGCCTGATTCCCATGTAGGCCATGTCGCGACGAGCATTCACACCATCCTTTGTCTTTCCAGGTATGTTCAGCATGGTACCAACCAAATTGTCGCAGACATTCTTCTCAACGTGCATGACATCAATACAATGCCGAACATCTAACTCCTTCCAGTACGGTAAGTCCCAAAATATTGACCTCTTCTTCCAAATGGTCCTAGAACGAACAGATTTACGGCTCTTTCCGTACTGAACATCGATATCCTCTACACGTGAATATACTTGCCTTCCACTCATAGGTGCGGTGCGAACGGACTTCCTCTTCCCATCAAATTTGTCATCCATCTTACAGATCGATGACTTCGAGGTAGAAACCTACGGTGACCCATATACGTTTTCTTGGAATTGGCAGACCATAGGCTCTCGGTCTCCTCTTCACAAATAGGACACGCTTTTGCTCCTTTCGCATCAGAGTCCGCCAAATTACCAAGAGCCGGAAATCACTTGTGGTGCAAAATACCATAGCCCGTAGGGTGAAATACTCTCTTCAGACGATCCCACACAATGACCCCGTCATTCCACAATTTTACCAAATCCTCGATCAATGGAGCGAGGTATACATCAATATCATTTCCTACTGTTTTGGTCCCGAGATTAGCAACGACATCATGATATACTTCCGCTTCATGCACAACCAAGGAGGAGGTTGTAGATACACAATGAACCGCCACGGCCGTGACGATCGCTCATGTTACCAAACGGATTCATTCCATCAGACTCAATCCAAATCTTATGTTCCTCATTTCGCACCAAACTCCTCATGTTTCCAATCGATGTTTCTCCATTGAGCCGAATCGCCAGGTGTCTCAGCTTGCCATCTTCCTTTCGAGACTCATAATGCCAACGCAACAATTTTGCTTCTCTAGGATTTGCAAACAACCTTTCCAGACGGGGAATGATGGGCAAGTACCACAATACCTTGGCCGGTGCACCTTTAGTGACCTCTTCACCTCGTTGTTCTCGCTCTTACGCTTCTTGTCGTTACGCTTCTCCTTTTGTTTGTACCGAGGCACACCGCAAACTGGACAAATGTGCAGCTCCTGATGTGCGTTACGGTACAAGATGCAATCATTTGACATGCATGTATCCTTTCTATTTCCATTCCCATGGGACATAGTAGCTTCTTCGCTTCATAAATGCTTGTTGGCAACTCGTTTCTCCTAAGCGGATCCGATAGAAGAACTAGAAGTGCATTAAAACTTGTATCCATCCAACGGTGTTTTGCCTTGATTCGAATAATGCAAGGACCGAACCTAACTTAGTGTATTCGCTTTGCAACTCGTGAGCAGTGGTTTCGCATCGCCTTCCATCAGGCTTTTAAACTTTCCAAACTCTCTTTTCGTAATTACCTCCACATCCCGCAACATTTGCTCCAAATTCTCCTCCTCAAACATATCAAATTGTAACTCATCATCCGGTTCCACCATGTCTTCATTGCATACCAAATAGGTACTACTGTCTCCCGAGATGGATCCAACACGTAATTCCTCACGGCCACGTCGAATCAGTGGTCCTCAATTTGAGTGAGTTGTTAAATCTTCTCGATTGGTGCAATCAATGCAAGGACAATATATGAAGTTTACACCCTCCTCACCATGTCCTCTTCGCAATTTTTTGAACTCCTTAACACCCTCCAAATTCAACACTCACACGACTTTTTGCATACATCCATTCCTTACGGTTCATCCGCAATTAAACTTCACCCAATAAATTATGCACAAACCTGGAGCGACAACAAGCTAGTTATTTGAAATATTGAGACATCATTTCATTAATATTACCTTTGCAAAATAGATGACAATTTCTCGCAACATATATGAAATATGCACTCCGATCGATACCTAGATTCTTCCCTGGTTTAGAGCTTCCAATTTCCTAGATAAGAGACATACATTTTTAACATGAACAATGATATCAAACAATCTAATTATATAGTGCAAGAGCCTCATGATCTTTTGACTACAACGAAACAATACAAGGGTACCAACGATGACTCCTAATCTCTAAATAGGTTTGGTCCTAATCCCATTCGAGGATATGTGGTTCGACAAGTTCCTAAGCCGTTGTACAACCCTAGAGAAAATTTGGAAGATCTCCTACTATTCTCCATATACACGCCTCGACAACAGGTCAAGAGGGTGTGTATCCGAGAATACCAGGAGACGCTATCAAATCTCTACTCAGCTTGTACAACACACCAGAACTTGCACGGCACATATCCTCGAATCGCCCAAAGAACGTGGACAATTCGAGGCGCCGCTTATAAATATGCCATTTCGTTCGGTATATTTATAAACAAGCATCCTCGAACGGAGACGAGGTTCCGCACCCTAAACTCTAGCATTCATCAGTGACAAGAATAATAATTCCATATTAACATCAAAGCACTACAAATTAAGATAATTAAATACATGTGTACATGCTTGTGAATAAAGGGTGTGAAATCGATAGGATATACACAATACCAAGTGCAATCTAAACTTTCTTCATGACATATCAAAATTACATAGTGCAAAATTAAAGGGGTTCAAGGAATGCTCACATTTTGAAGAAAACCACAAATTATGCAAAATGAGTGGAAATCTCCTCAAGTTAGGGCTTCAAATTTACCCTCTTAACACCCACCCTTGAGGATTTCAAATTTTCTCACCCAAGTATTGCTTCCAACCACAGAATATGAGCTATTTTTTCGGTGGCGGCGGAGAAACCTCCTCCGAACAATAACAGAGAAGAGTTCAGTTCGAGTGGTATAAATAACCTAACGAGGTACATCACTATCGGTTCTCATATAAAAAACGATAGTGATGTGATCATGCACATCACAGTCGGTTCTTACAAGACAAGCGATAGTGATTATCATAGTCATCACAATCGGTTTTCACATAAAAAGCGATAGTGATGAAGACGCATACATCACTATCGGTTCTTATTTAAGAAGCGATAGTGATGATAATGCACATCACTATCGGTTCTTTTGAGAAGCGATAGTGATGTCAGATTATCATCACTATCGCTTAAATAAGAACCGATAGTGATGCAGATGCGTCTTCATCACTATCGCTTCTTATATGAAAACCGATAGTGATGATAATGCACATCACTATCACTTCTCGCATAAGAACCGATTGTAATGTTCCCAGTGCTACATTACTATCACTTCTAACCTGAGAACCGATAGTGATTATGATTAATGCCTCTCCTAAGTCATCTATCACAATCGTTTCTTCCAAAAAACTTAAGAACCGACACAGATGAAGCGATAGTGATGTACCATTCTGTAGTAGTGTAAGTTGATTTATTCACCCATGCGATGCGCGTGCAAAACAAAGAACTAGCGTTTGATGCAAGTACGTGCAAAGTCCTATGCGAGTGTCTGTCTGGTGTGTATGAGTGCAGGTTCCACGCGATCTCGGAGTTTGACGACGCCAAGCGGAGCTGCCGTCGGCGGCTGGCCGGTCACAACGAGAGGCGGCGGAAGAGCAACACCAGAGAGGCCCTGGCCAGGGGCTCTGCGCGCTCACACGGCAAGTACTCCTCCCCCTCCTCCTATAGCTGTAAACCATACCATTTAATTCCCAATTTCATTAGGGCTGTACAAACGCGGTAGTATATCTTCCTGGACGTGAGAGCTTAGAGAGAGACAGACCAATGCATGTCAATGATAGAGTGGTCGAGTAAGGTTGGTTTGATGCCGGGAAACAAGGAGAGAGCTGCAGGTGTGCATACGGACATCAAAAAGTTCTCGGGATGTGTGAGACGGTGAGAGCACAGCTTTTAATGCACGCCTTTACGTGCACCTGCCAGCATGGAGCTAGAGGCCGTGTTTGCGTGGCCAGGCTAACCGTGCGGTCCGTGCAGTGCATATGATCACTAACAGGGAACGTCTCAGTGCTCGTCCGCCATACAACAGTAGTTCTGATATGCAGCAAACGGAAACAGGGCGCGTATCTACAGTAAGTTACTATTGCTACTCGTACGGTTATTGTACAATGATTTTTGCAATAACTATACCAAAATGCTAACTAAGGATACTGTATGTAGTAGCTATAGATGGTACAAAGACCACCGTTAAGTTTCAGCAGTGACCTATACATCTATACCTCTTTATAATGCACCTAAGCATTCTTTTCTACGTCTACCCCAAATAATACACCCCACTAGAGATAGCCTAACCTTCATGCACCCAACAAAACGTCCCCAGGAAGTTGCCTCCATCAAAATTAACCTCTCAGATCTTTCCTCAGCTTTACTCACCCACATCTGATGGCCATTGTTTAATGTGTCTAACTCATCCCTGTGGCCCACAACAGATCCCCCCACCTCCAGCATCATCTCAAGGAAAAGGAAACAAATATCTTGGAATTAAGGAAAAGGAAACAAACGTTCTAGAAAAGGAAAAGAACATATATTACGTGCTGGGAAAAGAAAACCGGAAGACATGGCACTATACTAGTATATAATAGTATACTACTGCTGGCACACCAGAAGCATGAATGTGTAGTTAATTAGCTGGTTAAGGAGACTCTTCTTATAGTGGGAATCAGCACCTTCTAGGGTTTAGTAGTACTTAGAAGTAGTAATCAACATATGAGAGTCTGCAGGCTAGTAATAATCTAATTAAGATATGAATAAGTTCGTTGGGATCAACTGTGGAGTTGATGCTTACTAGTTCGTCCACTGACCTTCAAACTTAGACACGGCTCTGCTTTTGGTTCTACAGTTCAAATGCCGTCAATATAGTCCGAGATCTCAAATATGATACTTCTCTGCTGCACTGGCATGCATCACGTGCATACACAATGCGTTTATTTGTTACATTTTGTGATAATGCATGTGTATGGACTTTGAAGTCCTTTCTCGGCCATCCAAAATGGCTAACAATGTGCAGTGCTTAACACAGCCAAATAATGTGCAATGCATAATCTGCTTTGTTGCTTGAAGTGGAGAGGTAATTAACAACCGTAACACTCCCTAGCAGTCTAGCACCAACAGTATTACTACTCAGTAGCTAGTAGAAATACTAGTTATATACTATATTTATACGGGTAGTTACAACATGTTTGCATTAATTATACCAAAATGCTAACTAAGGATACTGTTTGTAGTAGATATAGATAGTACAAAGACCACCAGTTAAGTTTCAGAAGGTGCAGTAACCTATAGGCATACTTAGTACTGCTGGTATTACTCTAAGACCAGGAGTATGAATGTGCAGTAGCTAGTTAAGGGGGGCTCTTCTTTTGTACTGGGAATCTGCAGCTTCTAGGGTTTACTAGTAGCGATCAACATATAGTTTTAATGAGAATCTGCAGGCTAGTAATAATCTAATTAAGAAATGAAAGAGTTCGTTGGGATCAACTATGGATCGAGTTGAGTCTTGCATGTGTACTAGTTCTTCCACTGACTTTCAAACTTAGACACGGCGTTGCTTTTGGCTCTACAGTTTAAATGCCTTCAATATATGCTTTCTCAAATATGATACTTATTTGATGCATTAACATGCATCATGTGCATACAAAATGCGTTTATTTGTTACATTTGATGGTAATGCGTGTATATGCATGCACTTTGAAGTCTTTTCTCAGCCATCCAAAGTGGTTAACAATGTGTAGTGCTTAATGCAGTGAAATAATGTGCAATGCATATTTTTCTCGGTTGCTTGGAGAGATTAGCAACAGTAAGTCTATAACCACCAAAAGAATGCCCATGGTAACCAATTCTATCGTTCTAGCTAGCTTCTTGCTGTAATTACCTGAAATTAGTTCAACAGAATGGGCCTAAACCTAGCTCCAAGAGGTTGGCCATGCATGCCAACGACCCCAAGTCCATCAACAGTTCAACACTCCCTAGCCTGTCTGTCATCTTCCTCATTACTCTGATGCCTGGAATTTCTAGCTTAATTGAAATGATCAAATGACTAACGAGTTTCCCTTGGTCCTTTCTTTGGACATATATAAAGATAGGTGATTAATGGCTTCCATGGTATTAGCATTAACAGAATGAACCGCATATGATTGTATTCAAACAAGGATCAACTGAGTCTATATGATCTAAACCTCCTGCCTAACTAAACTCCTTCGGCTATTGTGTTTCTTTTAATAGTATGGGAGTCTGCTTTTTAGCACTAATCCCTTGTTTGGTTGGAGATATGAGAAATCATGGGGAACTGGTCTCTAACTTGCCAGAGATTCTAACATAAGTCATGATGAAAGTCTGAGATGTATTGATCTTTCATTAGAAAGTAATTCCCTCCTAATTCCCATCCCCATTCTGGGTATAAAATGGTGGGAGTTGGACTCCAACTCTACTCCCCTTCCCACCTAAATTCCGGTGCTCACCAACCAAACATGAGAACCCCTACCACCTAAATTCTCATTCTGTCCCACTAATTCCCTCCAACCAAACAGGCCAAACGAACTAGCGATTGTGGAAGAAAGATCAGATTTGTATCACGGTGTTCACAGGTGAGCTGTATTCACTTGTATGGTTGAATGCAGTAGCTGTGATATAAATCTTGGTAATCTGAAAGTAATCCTTCAGATTTGAAGAAATCAATGAGAGTTTCATCTTTTCAGTAAAACATATTTGGCAATTCTGGTTGCGCAAACAGAAAAAAACGACTGTTCTGGCCATACTTCATTAATTGTAAATTGCTTTGCCGTCTGAATTTTGCAGAGTGCATGTTTCAAGGTTGTTTGCTGTATATCTTGTAGTACTATACTAAGTATACTCATCAGCTGATCAGCCTGACTAGATAATATCCTGCGTGATTGAAACTTGTCAAGGTACGGCTGCAAAGGATGAAAAACTACATGACGACATGCTAAAAAGCTTTGCAATTGCAGTTCGAACACTATTAGGACATAGCCTCTGCACTAGTAGTCCAGGAGTAGGACAAATAGCTATATATATATTATATATACGACGTTCTCTCTTGTAGAATCGTACTCATAATCTTATTATTAATCTTCTGAACACAACTTATGTCGACAACTTTCCTAAAACCGGTGCAACGCGTTGCAGGAGTCACGTCGTTGGTGCACTGCTTCCCGCCGTACGGCGCCCTGACGACGTCCCCGGCTGGTGCTCTCTCTCCTCTGTCATCGGCCAGAGCCGCCGCCTGGTTGATCCCGACGCCCGACATCTCCGCCCGCTCCAGCGCCGCGCTCGACGCGCTCATCGCCGAGAACCGCGCCGCCCTCCTCTCGTGGCACTTATTCTCCGACCGCTCGGCCGGCTGGCACGCCCATCTGCAGGCGCACGCCCCCCCGGGCGGCCACGCCCATGCTCACGCGGGCAACGGCGTCGGCCGGCATGTCCACGGGGCGCCCGCGGGGCACGTGACGCTCGACCTCATGCAGGCCACCAACACCACGACGGGCGCGCCGTTCCGGCCCGTGCTGGACAGGCCAGCGACCGCGAGGCCCGCAAAGGACGGCGACGCGGGCTGCAGCTCGGACGTGTGGACTTCCTTGGAGGGAGTCCGCGTGGTATGAGCCGGCCGGCATGCGCATTGCACGCACGGAGTTCACGTCGTTTTGGTCGTGAGCGCGCGGCAGGCAACGTGTGCTCCGTTAGCCGCGGGGAAGCTCGGCACGGCGCGTACGTTCGTTCGCGCATGGCCGCTCGGTGCGAGTTGGGGTCTGGGTTAGTCCCGTACGCCCCGTGTTAGGCTGCTAGCTAGGCGTGTGGGCGTGGGTGCGGCTGGACTGGAGCTTTTGGTCGTTGTGTCGACCGTGCAATCAACCTTGAGTTGGACAATAGCCCGTTGTCTTGTAGCGGGTGCGCTGCATGTTCCCCAGGGATGTGCAATCCGATGTACTGGTACTGCTACCTAGTTTATGTTTCAACTCTGCTTTTTCTGAATCAAAGGTTAAATTATTTGGTGATCACGGGCGGTTCTTGCGTGCGTATCGTTGTGGGGGAACGGGCGACGAAATGCTGTCGTTCTTTGTTCTCCTTGAGGGGGAAACTAAATCCAAAGTTGACAGAGGAAAGCCTTCACAGACGTGACAGATCGATACTCCGGCCGGGTCGTATCGTCGCAAATTACATGATTATGTGCGAAATGTTTAATGTACTGGCCCTTGCTCTCTGTTTTTTTTTCTTTTTTTTTTTTTGCGAAAATGGCCGTGTGGTGCCGAATTTCCAGATATAGCCTCCTACACGAGCACGGAATCACCGGCGTTGAGGCGCTGCAAATTTAGAACTTGTTGTGACTCTTATAATTTTTACAAACCATTTGACTGCAAATGTTTTGTAGCTCAGTTGGTACAGCAAACCGTCCACGAGCGTCAGGTCGCGTGTTCGATTCTCATTTAAAGTGTTTCTTATCTCTCTTTTTTTAGCTATTAAGTCATGTCAAAAAATTTTGAAACATTTTGAGAAGGGTCTTGAGAGCATGCCTAACATACCATAAAAAATTCAGATTATGATCAAACTTGTGCAAATTTTAGAAATTCTTCATGATCTAGAATTTTTATGGTAGGTTAGGCATGCTTTAACGACCCTTCTAAAAAAGTTTCAATTTTTTTTTGAAATGATTTAATAGCTCAAAAAATAGACAAATTTGTAAAAATTATATGAGCCGGATTCCCAACCAGGCTAAGCGCGGAAAATAATTGTGCGCTAGTGTTCCACGGAAACCGTTCATCCCACGTTGCACTTCCGCTGATTTTGCCATGCGTCTAATGTCGGTGATTCTACGCTTGTGTAGAGGGCTATACGTAGAAATTAGACGTCATGATGCTATTTCTAAAAAAAAATGGAGAAGGGGAAACATTTCATTACGTGCGCGTGGCATGGAGAATACCGTGCGTACGTATTATATATAGTCGGCACGAAACTGACCAAAGTTTCTACTCTTCTGTATGCGTGTGCTTCTTCCGTGACAGACACTTGCCATCTTCTTCCTTTAAAAGTTTCTCCATCGTGACAGTTGGTCGAGATTCGATCGGGACCTATCGATCTGACCTCATCAATTCGTTGCATTTATCTTCTAGAAGACAGATGCGGTCACTGTGCACTAGAGCGCATGCCCCAGATCCTCTCCATCGGCGGCCATGTCAGGCGGTGTTTGTTGGATGTCATGTCATACATATATGTCACTGATCAATTTATCAGCGGCAGTACGTCTGCTACTATTTGTTGTCCCTAACAAATAGGGGAGTAGGGATATTGAAGAAAAGGAGTACTCATTAAGTCATTTTAGCCATTACTTTGATTGGTTACTGGACGGCTAGTTTGATATTTGCAGCAAGCTAGGACTAACACATCTTTGTCTTCTCCTTGAGCACGTAAAATGCATTTTTCACTTCGAATGAATGCATAAAGTAGGACTAACACATAATATGTTTTTTTAGGAAAGTCATAAAATTTGTTCTGTCGGAATGATAGGTTCAAATTTGCTGCAATTTTCATTTTCTTTTTTCTTTTAGTGAGGTTTCTTTCTTGCATAAAGTAGGTTCAACGTTTACCGCAATTTTCATTTTTGCTTTTTCTGAGGTAGATCAAACACTCAAACTCACGATAACAAATACAAAACAAAACACAGATATGTAGTTCTAAGCTTTCTCTCAATAACTTGATGGGATGTTGAATATGTACAAAATCCAACCCCTTACCTATATAGGGAGATGAGAGGCACCATGAATACAGAAGAAACAATACGAGATTAAATTACACTAATGAGCTACATGAATCTATTTAGGTAAAGTATCCACAGAAATAAACTGAATATACAACAATTTTTATGGTAAGATGCTTTTTGATAAGACAAAAGGGGATACGTATATAACGTGTATAAACCTATCTACAGCAGTATTCATAGACGCATTGGTAAGAAAGGAGTCAACTAATTAAGTAGAGTAGATTTTTTTTTCAGCACGTGCAAAGGACTTATGTCTTATTTTATTAAGATAGAAACGACTGAGCAGAACACGTGTAGCCCTCCGAGAGTAGTGTACACGATGTTAAATTAATCTGGAATTAAACTATGCCGTTGGCAACCATATGTAGTTTTATCTCAATCTGTGTATCTGATGACAAGCTATCTCAATTTGTGAATCTGCTGACGAGAAAGTCATCGTCCGCTAGCTCATCAAATTGTTACGGTCAAGGCAGACCTCGCTAGGTAGCTAGAGCCGTACACTAACTTTTAGTACGACGCTAGCTTTTCCAGAAAGCGCTCCAAAGTCTCAACCCTAAGCTAGCCCCAAACAGATCGACCATAACTCGATGTCTTTCCTATCCACATAATGTTTAAGCATCACGTCTCATGCAGTCATGCTTAGCAAATGCTTATCGACTAACTAAATTAATTAATAGAAATACTTAATGCTCGCTTCGTTCTCAAATAAATGGTGTGAGGGAAAAAAAGAGTCGGTGAGTATATCTAACTCATTTGGTCGACTGGCTGATTTCTAATTCATTTGGTGATAGATCTTCTATCGTCAACTCATTTAGTGACAGAGGTATATTTTAAAAAAAATTCGAGGTATTGTTTTGTAAAATTATTTTAAAAATATATTATTTTTTTAAAAGAAAATCTTCAATTCGATCTTATCAATGCAATATACTCCATCCGTTCAGAAATATAAGGCATATTTTGATTATACATAATGATTAAAGTTACGGTAAAATCTAGAAAGGTACGAAAGAAAATGATTAAGATATCCACTTAATTGTCTTAAAATATAAGAGATAATACTTTATGTGAATGGTAATTAATAAATATATATAGTTGAAATAGAATAAATGGAGCTATAATAAGAAAAACCTTATTAAATTTACATACAAGCTTTATATTTTTAAATAAGATCTTTTAAATTATAATTTTTATATTTGTGAACGGAGGGAGCACATGGTATTGGCCTCGGCAAGTTTCGACGTGATCCTTATGCACCCAAATCGAAGGAGAGATAGCTATCAGGTGCATGTTTCATCAAGGCATAAGATCACCTGCATTTTGAGCGGGGATTGCAAGTTTGGTAGTCCCTATTTAACCGTTCGATGAAAAAGCGACGAGTGAGATTTTCTTTGGGGGCACTGTAGCAAAAACATTGCATCATTTTTTACTGTAACATCTAATGTAGTGATATAGACCGTCGATTCGCTGTAACGGATGGATTGGCTGAATGGAGACTGCAAATGCGTATGACTAATTTGTGTGCTTATATCGAACTAGGAATGATGTGTTGCATGTAAGTAGCTAGCAGCTGGCTACTCCTACGGTCCTACCTCGCAAGAAAGCTTTGTTTTAGGAGTACTTGGTACGTGCAAGCTAGCTAGGATTTTTCTTTTCTTTTTTGAAGGATGCTACCTAGGAATTGAGGAAGGCCCACATTGGAATACGATCTAGGAGAAATAAACCTAGCTACGTGGCCACAATGTCCGGTCTTTTTTGCTACATGACACCTAAAAAGGGCCATGTCTACATATGCACGGTAGGGGCTGGCAGTACTGGCACTGTGGGCGAGCATAACTTGCTTTGGTCCTAGTCACCCTGTGCGTCTATTTATTCCCGGCCTTTTCCAAAGATGGAGGCATGGAGCTACCATGTACTACTGTTTATTATCCGATAAGATCTGAATCTTCTATACGAATCACGGGGTAATAACTAATATAACAACTACCACTAGTAACACATACCCTGATCAAAATCAGAATGAACAGTAAGCGGGTGGGGTTATAGGAGCGTTATGAGAGTAGGACTGAGTGGCATGCATGCATTTTTGCAGTGGCCATCGCTAGCTGCAAATGCTTCTCTGTGTGGTCGTGCGTACGAGCGCAGCAAAGGATTTGCATGCCCAACCGAGGCAGAGGCAGACGCTGAGGCTAAGGCCAGCCACAAGTGGAGGAGAGGAGGCCGGCCGGGCTGAGCTTGAGGTTTGTGGAGCATGTCTGTGTCGGCCACTTAGGTCTTTGGGTACGAAACGACTCGTTGACTCCTACATCAACATGGCTCGCCTTGGCAGCATGCAAAGTGCATCATGGCCGGCCGGCCTCCACGGCCTTGGAGTTCCCCAAATTACTGCATGTACGAGTACGATCGAGAACACAACATCTAGCAGTGCAGCACAGCAGCCCGCACGTACGCTAGCTTTCTTGCTTAGTTCTTGAGAAAACGATGCATATTATAGCGTCTGAAGTCAAAGATGAGAAGAGAAGACCCAATTAGTAACATATATGCGGTGACAAACAAAAATGAATTGAAATCCAAACAAATGCAAGTCCAGTTCACACGTGAGGTCAAGAATCAAGATGCATACATCTTATGATTGTATATACCACTGATCTACTAGTTTTGAACGACAGATTGTATATATGTAAGCATGCATGCATACAATATGAACAAATCAACAAAAGGGTAAAAGCCCAAAAGAACAAGATAATACTAGCCAGATTCCAGAGCATAAGATAAGAGAAACCATGCAAGCTAGAGTGCCATATATAAGCAACAGCTCGTCCTAACTCCCTACCAAAAAAAAAACACATATACTACAATACACATATATGCACATCAAACTAACTAACTTGGCTAGCTATATATAAGCTGTCATAACTAACCTTACTTGATACTCATGGTTCTCAGGATCTCAAGATCGTGAGCCCCATGACGTAAACAACTGCTAACTAACACAAGACGTCCTTGAGCAGCTTGTACCTGCGGCCGGCCGCCTTGGTCCCTCGCCGCCCGCTTTCCTGCTCGCGGCCGCTGGCCTTTCCGCCCCTGCCGGATGAGCTCATCGTGGACGAATCCTGGCTGCCGGCGCACTGCTGCTTCCCGGCCGCCGACGAGTACCTCGCCTTCCCGGCGACGTCGCTGAGGCACCAGTCGCACATGTCGGCGCCGGCCTCGGCGGGCGCCCCGTCGCCGTAGTAGTTCGTGCAATAGCTGCACGCAGAGACGGTGCATATATAAGATGGACAAGACCATCAAACTTGCGAATATATACTAGTATTCATTCATTCATTCATACCAAGAAGCGGTAGAGGAGAGGGTGGGAGAGGAAGAGATGGGGCGAGGGCGAATACGTACGAGTGCTGGAAGCGGTAGCGGCAGTGCGCGCACTGGAAGAGCTTGTCGGGGAACCCTACGTCGCCGCACATGGAGCAGACGGTGGCGGTGCCGGCCATGGAGAGATCAGACGTAGAGCAAGAGGGAGGGGAAGACCAGGTGGGAGCTAGGGGGAGAGATGGGAAGGTAGGGGCGAGGAGAGGTATTAAATATGAGAGAGAGCGTGTGTGGTGTACGTGCATGCAAAAGAAAGGAAAAGCGGATAGGCAGGGACAGGAGTGCACACGACAACCTTAATTCAGCGACCAGTAGTGGTGCACATCCATCTCAAAGCAGGATAAGATCTTGGATGGTAAATTTCTCGCTGGACGCTGGACTAGATGCCTTGATCTATCCAAGTCGCTAAGTCGATGCATGCAAGTACTATTGTACTAGTAGTATACAAACTACGACCCCTGCTTAGATGAAGAGAGGCAGAGATCGATACTACTCAGCTCCGCTCGGAATGAAACGGATACTTTCGGTTTTTCGGAGAACAAAGCGGCAATCCAGAAATTGCGTTACCGGAAACGTATAATTAATTAAGGGTGGGCATTCGGTTTTTTCGGTTTGATCGGTTCGATTTTTTCGGTTTTAAAATAATTCGGTTTTTGGAAACTAGCAACCGAATTTCTCAGACAAAAATAAAAAACCGAACCAAATTAACCGAAATATTTCGGTTCGGTTAATTCGGTTTTTCGATTAACCTAAATATAAATAAACACTAGGTAGATTAGATTTAGTCCTTCTTATATCGCAACATAGAGTAGGGTTAAACCTACACAATATTCATAGATTATTACAATATAAGTATAATAGAACATGTGAATATACCAAATATATACATAAATGTATTAGAATTTGAGAATTGTTTAGTAATTTTAGGAAGAATATTATAAAAGTGGTATTGTATGTGGGTTATTCGGTTATTTTGGTTTTTGGAAGTCAAAAACCGAACCGAACACCGAAAACCGAATTATACCAAAACAAAAACCGAACCGAAAACCGAATAAACCGAAATAATCGGTTAATTCGGTTTGGTTCGGTTCGGTAATTCGGTTTCGGTTTAAAAATGCCCACCCCTACAATTAATGGACTTGTAATTGTCGCCCTAGTCTGTGTTTGCCGAACCGTGCACGGTGCATCTCTCACGTACGTACGTGCACACGATGGCTTTTAGAAATGTATAGGTCGGGTTCTGATCTCGACTGACGCTAGCTTTCACGAGTCACCGGACTTCGAGAGAAACAAAGATTATATGCATATATGTTCCCCTGGCTAGCTAATCCGTTGGTGCGCTAGCTGTGTGCGCCGTCAGGTATTATAAGAGCAAGCGCATCTCCGCTTAATTTATCCTTATTAGTGTTCACTTTCTTTATGTATGGCACACAGATGGAAGCTAGGCAAATCGACCTATCCGATGTACGCCGTATCTCAGAACGAATCAGCGGCTGGGCAAAGGTGGAACCGGCCGGTGCAAGTTCGTGTAGCATCGACTAGCACGCCTCACACGTGACAACGATGCACACGATGCGTTGATGCTGGTGATACACAGGTCGTATGTTGTTGTAGTAGTAGTAGCTACTAGTAGCTAGGGTGTACGTGGTCGATCGGCCAGGGCCAGTTGACCTTAACCGCGTAGGACAAACGTGTACCGCGCGCGCGTACGTGACGGGGCGCAGCACTACTGGAAAAACAAGTACGGTACTAAGGTGCATCAGTACTGTTGGGTTGGGCGCGTGCACGACTGCACGTACGTACGTACGTACCGGCTGTGGCATTATTGACAACCTCTTTAAACCACAATTCCAGGTACGGGAGTCCACGTACAGAGCTTGCATTGTATGTACTGTATGTGGAGCATCTGCTTCTGCTTAAGGTCACAATGAGGTTAAGCTCCTACTAGCTAACAAGTCCTCAGGTGCCTTCTCGATCATTCGAGTTCCAATATCATAGGATCGGCTTGAGGTGCCCGCCTCCTTGAATGCCAACGCTCCAGGGCTCCAGGCAGGCCAATGTTCAAAGAGAATATATAACCTCATTCCCCACGCATCCAATTAAGACCTTGAAAACATGAAAAACTCGTACACCTCTTTGTCCTATAAGTCCGACATGTATACCTAAGAGATAGTATATTATTGGGTTTTGATAAACATCACCCGGATGTGAAGGGAGGTGGGATTGTATTTTGATGGATGGCTTAATACTTTGATCTAAAAATCTAAAATTTGAATATTTGTAAGAAACAAAACATCCGGATGAAGACTATACACTCCCTTAGTTCATATTCGTCTCTAATAGAAAGGTAGTACTACCATGTCTATCTAATTCTAATGTGAGCAATTATGGTCCAATTTTATTAAATATTATTTAAATAATATGCTTTCTAAATATGCACACCAGACTTGACGGAGTGAGTATTAATAGTTGTATAAAAAACCTAAAGCATAAAAGTATATGGTCATGGTTTGGCGATTAAGGCGTGATTTGGTGACTTGCTGGCATGATGGTGGCGATGGAAAAGCAGGGAAGCGGTAGGGCAGGGGCAGGGGGCAGCGGCAGGCAGTGGGGGCGGCAGGGAAAGTGGTTGTACGTGCGCAAGTACCAGGACCACCGCTGGCGCTGGCCAGTTCCCACAATAAACAACAACAGAAAGAAAGAAATAACGAGAGAAAGGAGGAGGCCGGGCAGGGCGATCATATCATCACGGACCTGACTCAGCGATGCCCTTCACGCCCTGTGGCTAGCTGCGTGTTGTTTGGACTTTGGATTTCCCTTTCTTGGGGAGTACGACCGTACGACAGCCTCATGCCATTGTTCGATCGATCGCCGGTCGCTGCGGCACGGAGTACCCTAGCCTAGTACGTACGGATCTCGGCGCCGGATCCTCTCTGCACGCGGCTGCCACTGTTCCTGCACTGCACGGTTGACCCCTCCCTCCTCTCGATCTCCGTCGCCTGGCCTGCGCGCCGCTGGCTGGCCATCTCACCGGCAGCTCGGGCCGTGCCACCATCCCTCTCCCACCGCTCGCACGCACGCATAGTTTAAAATTCCGGCAAAATTTTGGTCGGATGAGATTTTAAATCCTGACCAAATAACAAAAATTTGAAAAAAATTCAAATTGCTACAATGATTTCGGAAAAAAGATTTCAGCATTCTGGACCGAACTTGCTACAAAATCGTCTGGATTTGAACCAGAATGCATATGAACTAGCTGGTCAGGAGAGTTGGCTCTCAACCCAGAGACGCGGGTTCGATTCCCGGCGCAACTGGAACTTTTTAACATAGAAGGGATATGATCATAATATTGTGCACACATAATAAGCGTAGCTGACCAACTCGGCAACCTCAAATTCATGCCATGCAAGAGCTACGAGAATTTATATAGCTTCGGAAGACCATTTCACAGGGTTTGAAAACGGTAGAAATTTCGGTCAATTTCAACGAAATTTCGGTGATTTCGACCGAAATCTCGGTTTTTTAGCCCTAAAAAAAATATCGGATTTCAGATTTAGTTGTTGAATTTCGTCCGAATTTCATCCAAAATACCAAGATTTCACCGAAATTTTGGATTTCGGCCACCTCCGAGATGGATCCGAAAACGAAATTTCAAACCTGCACACACGCTTGTTTGGTTTGGTTTACCAGTTCCAGCCGGCTGCCGGCCGGCGGCTGCAAAGCTGTTCCATCTCGTTATTTGCAAATCAAGAGGAACAGATCGATCCTGCAGTGCCACACAGCTGTGGCTTACTACCAGCAGATAAGTAGTGGAGTATAAAGATGTTGTGCATGCTCTTGTTTCTCGAGTAAAGTACACCTTGTGTTGTATGGATGTTCTGTCGATAGTTCGACACCAATGGACTTGAGAATTGAGAGCTCGTCATCTGAGACCCTCGAACTTGCGCAAATAATTCAATGCTCGTACTGGGGTGTCCCCCCCCCCTAAACTAACCGAACCATGGGGAGTCATTTATACATGCAAGCCGAGGTCTTAAGTGTTAAGGTCTCAATTCCTTGGACCATCATGCGAGTTTAAGGATCATAGGACATGTGCCATATCACTCTATGAAATAATACAGCGGTGTGAGCCACCGCTAAATGCAAGAAAAAACGTATGGGAACATTATTCCTGAAACATTTTTGAAACGAAAATATTATTCCTGAAATAATCACCCAATTTTGTTCGAACTACAAATACTGGTCAACTATCCACATGTCCGAATATATTGGCTTGGGAGGTTTCAGAAAATTGGAATGGTTACACCTCATATTTTAACGTTCACTACTACAAAACACAACATCACAGATGGTTCAAAATCGACATCACAGACGGTTTAGTAAACCATCAGTAACAAAGTACCAGTGATAAAAGAGCACATCACAGACGGTTTTCAAACCGTCTGTGAATTTTTCATCACAGTTGGTTTTAAAAAAGAACCGTCTATGATGATATAGACATCACAAACGGTTCCACTTTGTAACATACAAGTGGAACCGTCTGTGATGTCTGTATCATCGCAAACGGTTCTAAAATGGAATAGTCTGTGATGTTGTCTCCCTATTGTTTACACTTTTCTATTACTGGCTAGCCTCATGAAATGCTAGCCATTCCATTTGAAACAAAACAAATTACAAAATTTACATCATAAGCATATTATTATGACATACATTTCAGAAATGAACTCAGATTACATATTACACACTACTTACAACGCATCCATTTCAGAAATCAACTCAGATATAAAAACCAATTGAATCCATAACTACAACTCATATTCACAGCACAAGGTTCACAAATAACCCAAGTAGTAACTAAGAAATTCACAACTCATTAGGTTAGGCTGAGTGGCACTCGCCTTTTGGATTTATGACCTCATGCATCAAGAAGGCACAGAGTTGTCCTCGAATTCGTAGCAGATAATCTGTTTCAATGCATATTCAGCGCATTTCCAAGCCTGTTGATGGGAAGAGTAAAGTCTTGCATGTATATAAATTGATAAGTGGAAACAATTATTGTAAGATTGACAAACCTCCAGGACATTGGTCTTCTTTGCACCAATGAGGATTTACATGCTGTGGCAAACGTAGAATCTACATTGGTTAGTGGCCTTTGGCTGCTGGTAGCACTACCAAAATATAATCAGAAATACTAGGGAACGGTATACCGTTCCCTAGCTTTCTACGGTATAGCGTGAGGGAGTGAAGGTCTCATGCCTTTACGCAACAAACGGAGCTGCTCTGCCTTTCGATCCGTATGGTTTGGTGCAACAATTCCGGACAAGTGCGCTAGTTAGTAGTCACTAGTAGTCAGACAGTTTTACCATCAGATTTTTTTAGGTGCTTACCACTACCAATACCATTTAGGTAACAAAGCTGCATGTGCAACTACTACGTACAAGATTTTGATGGTTTGACCAGTAATGCTACATTGAATGCATGAATCGATTAGTCTTGACCTGTAAATCATACTTTGAATTTGATTAGCGAGCCATTAAATGACTTCATGAGTAGTGGGTATACCGTTCCCTAGATTTCCAACGGCACGACTACTAGTATGCTTGCTGCTTGCACTTGCTTACAATAGGTTCAAGTATCATAACTTATCACGGATAAGTTTCTAATATCATAACTTGGGTTGTTGGTGCCGATTGGTTGTTCTGTGATGGATTGGCTCTTATTTTTCTGTAAGCTAGATTGATGTTTTCGTTAAGTTCATCTGGTTTCATGAATTTTCAGGAATATTCAGTGCTAAGTTCTATGACATTTCATTAATATGTTTCATGAGGTTTTATCGCATAGTTTCACGTCTAAGTTTACAGTTTCATCAGGTATTTGATAGTTTTATGACTATGTTTCAATAGGTTTCATATCTAAGTTTTCTAAGGTTTCATAAGTTCACGGCTAAGTTTCATAACGTTTCACAGATAAGTTTCATAAGGATTTACGAAATAAGTTTCACAATGTTTCATAAGTTACAATAGGGTCAAATATCTTAACTTTTCACGGATAAGTTTTATGATATTCCACGAACGTTTTGTTAATACGTTTCATGAGGTTTTATCACATAGATTCACGTTTACGTTTACAGTTTCATCAGGTATTGATAGTGTGTACGACTATGTTTCAGTAGGTTTCATGTTTCAGGGCTAAGTTTCACACATAAGCTTCATGAGGTTTCATAGTGTTTCATCTAGATATACGAACCTTGTGAAACACGCTTGATTTTTTGAATATTTGACAAATCTCATGAAACTCATATGAAAATGGTTTTCATTTATTTTTCCCTGGAACTTATGAAACTTTGAAGTTAGCCTCTTGAAACTCAGTTAAAATTAGTTTGAATTTCGTTTTAAATCAAGTTTCAGATTTGAAACTTGACGAAACTTGTAGTTTCATATTAGAAACTCATTGAAATTTATTGAGACATACTGAAATATTTATAAAATCTCTTTTGAAACCTAAGAAACATAATGAAGCCTACGAAACTGAAACGTTATGAAACTTATAAGCACACTACGAAACCTGGTAAAACTTAACTGTGAAACAACATGAAACCTATCTAGACGAAACAACATGAAACCTATCTAGATGAAACTTAGCTGTAAAACATGCTATAATTCCAACGGTATAATGTGCAGTAGTACCACTCAAATATAATTGGTTAGTTTTGGAGGTATTATTATGGAGTATGAAGGATTATTGTGTACTAGCGGATATCGAAAACTTATGAACGCGCTTCAACTGCGATGAGTCCTTGTGTGGCCCTTCACAAGCTCTATAGACATTGAACGACGTCTCGAGTAATTTTGTGATAGACATCAAGTCGTGGGTGCCACCCTTTTTGGAATGAAGGTAAATTAGTCGGTTCTGTCTTGGTATAATTACAAGTAGAACCCAGTGAAACCTACACAGGTATGTCGCCATGGTCATTCAATCTAACTTCGAGTTGCGTGTAAAGTACAAATCAACAAATATAGCAACTAGTGAAGCACTTACCCGGGGTTGTGGGGTAAAAGTATGAAATTTGTTTCCTAATGAGCCAGCAATGCGCGTGTTTTCCACATACTCCTGGACGAATTATAAATTTTCGTCCATAGTTTGCTTGGACACCATGTGTGGGTCGAGGAAATCCATCGGTTCTTTCTCTTTTTTTTTTTGCTTCAATGATCATGTATCTATATATACAAAAGCAAAAATCATATATATATGACATTTATCGGTATGACACGAATGTAGACCATGATTGCACACACTTACAATGTCTAGCATATGATGAGTGAGGTGTCGAGGGCATCGAGGTTGTAGAGATCGAACAAGTCGTTGAAGCCGACCACGAAGAAACCCCACGAAAACTGGTGTAAGAAATGCTCCTCCTTGAAGCTGACCGAGATACTCGATACCCATTGTCCTACAGGCTTGTTGGCTTGTTTCATGCACCAATTTTTCAATCTAACGCAAGCTATTGTAAGCATCTGTTGGTGCTTTACTGGTAGAACGGCTGTCCTAGCTTAAATTGCCACGCCAACGGGGCCAACGGAAAGTCAGGGGCCTCCGTGGTCCACTTCAATTTGACTTTGTCGCCGCCTCGCCGTCTATCATAGGTCATCTTCACGGGATACGACTGGGCCCAAAGTGAAGTATCGACCTATGCTATATGGGGCACAGTAGCCAATTTGGTGACCTTCTTCGGTGCAACACGTGCTGTTTCCACAAAATGTGAACAGATGCGAGTAAAGGCGGCCAAGTTGCAACGGGTCTGTGCAACAAGTGCTGTTTCCACTGTTTGTTTGACCAAAGAAACAGGGAAAGCTTAACGGATGAACGTATGTGCGGTGATGGTAAATGATAGGGTTGAATTAGGCGCACATGAGCGGAGATGTAGTAACGGGGAGTGATACAGTCTCCTAATTGAGACGTAAAGTGACCTATATAGACGCTTAAGGCAGTACAAACGGGGTTTGAACGGTGACGGTTTTGGTAGTCGGTCAAGCGATGACACTGGAAATTTAATGGTGTAGGACATAACTGAGACAGAGATAAAAGTATAGCGGCTGTCTCATTATCATTACTGGCATCAGTGAGTTGGGCATTGTGTTGGCCTACCACGGTGGAGTGAGGGAGACGGTGCGCCCTACTGTGGTGATCATCAGGTAGTGGGAGTAAGCCATCGAAGCCGGCGCCAAATGTGAACGCAAAGAAAATTGCGCTCTACTCTGTACCGGGCTTGTTCGAAAGAAAGACAAAGAAGAGGAGAAGGAAAAGACTAGGTGAAAAGGTGCAGTGTCGAATTGATCCCTTTTGTTGTGTGTGCAGTGAAGCTACGTGATCGGTGCAATGAATTGCATTAGATGTTTGGTTTTAACAAAAAGTTGGCTGCTTGCTGTCTTGGAGAAGAAAAGTATGCGTCTAGTGATTTTGTTTGATTACGGCGAGCACTTGTGCTAAGGTTGGAGATTCTGGCATTCGTTTTTCTTGGTTGGGTTTCACGAAGTAAATGAGGAGTGTTAGCAATTTATACTAAGAATCATTAGCAAAAGTAAGCTAATTTAAGGAGAGGTACTCAATTTGTTAAAACATTTGAGATGAACGAAAAGATGCATCTCAACTAGAATTATTTGGGGAGAGCCGAAGGTTGATTATAAAGGCTGGAAATTTTATTACTCATTACTTTCAGTGAATGCATTAATAGATTGTGTCGTAGGCATCCTGCAACAAGTTTTATTAGGATAAAGTTATTTAGATGCAATTCCGTTGGGTTACAAGGCAACTCTTCGTTCCTTAAAATATTATTTTGAGAATAGCCTATATATGGGCTAGGTAATTGCTGGTTAGTTTATAAGGCAATGTCTCATTCATTAAAACATTGTTTCAAGGTTGGTTATTAGTAATTATTAGTTCATAAGGCAACTTTTCGTTCCTTAAAATTTTCTTATTAAGTAAGGGTTAGCACATCGTAAATTTTATCCTAATGGTTTAACATTTACGAGAGTAACCCGAAAGCAATACAAAAGTTTTACAACAAAGTTTCAATAACACGGTAATTTTATATATATTCAACTTAGTACACGGGAAGGGTATCTAATATTTTTCTTCTACTAATCTAACCATACGTATTTCTGCACAAAAGGTTTACTTAGAATAACATGTAACTTAGATCATACTATCTCTTATAGCAAGTCGTTCGCAAATGTGTTTCTTTTAACGTTTGCACCGCTTGCTGATGTCAATATTCCAAAACTTCTATGAAATTAGAGAAGCTGTGATTCTTTGTTACCTCCATCTTCTTGAAGTTGTTGACATAGACATCATGATGTTGTTGACTTACTACCCGAATTATTTTTAAAAAGATTTGTTGGTGGCTTTTATTAAGCGAAAAGATGGAGAGAAATACTTCTAGAAAGAATAACTAGAAGTGAATAAAGAAAGTTCTACAGAGAGAAAATAAGTATATGAAACATCCAGCAAAAAGAAAGAGCATACAGATAAGGAAACTAAACCTTACAAATGGAAAAAGAGTATAT
Source organism: Otatea glauca (assembly GCA_036346275.1). Lineage (NCBI taxonomy): Eukaryota > Viridiplantae > Streptophyta > Magnoliopsida > Poales > Poaceae > Otatea > Otatea glauca. The sequence goes on from CM070717.1 coordinate 41,955,076, forward strand.
GTACAATTAATGCTATTCTTTTTACATTTCTTTTTAGAAAGTAAGACTTTCAACTTTTCAGTTTTCAATTTGATAACCATTCTAAGGTTCCTATTTAGAAGTATAGAACTTCTCGGGTTCTAGTTCATTTTCATGGTATATAATCTAGATAAGGTATCGAGGTGAATTTTGAGACATGGTCCAAAATTATTATTGAGAAAAATTAGGTTTCAGCTAGCCTAAAGTGACTTAAGTAAGTTGGTGGCTACTAATATGTTGAAGTCATGGCTTTGGTTTTTTTCATGAATGGCGTGGTCTCAAGTAAAGCTAGAAGTAGTAATGGAGACTATACTACTAATCTTGATAAGGCTTGTTTCTAAGAAAGGTTAATAACTAAAGAAGTTACACAAGTGAGAAGTTCTACAGGAGGAAAAGGCAAGCTTGTATAAAATCTCATAAAAGGAAGAGATAAGATATTTTATGATTTCCTATTTATCCTATGGTTTGAATTTTCTATATTCATACATAAGGATAATTTATTGTGAAACTTTAACCTAGCGGTTAAGTTTACACATAAATCACCGACCAAATAAAATAAAAACCAATTCATAATAGCAAGAGAAAGACACTACATAAAAATGCTTTATATAACTCGAGTGGAATAACATGCCACGTATAAGGGTTCCTTTCCTAACGAAGAACCTAATATACTCTAATCTTCTGCATTTCACTGTCGGGCAATGTTGTCTCTTCATGAAGTAGGATCTTTGTACTCTACTTCTACTTCGACGAAGGTAGTGAAGCGTTGTCTACTTCTTGAGATTGTTGGCGTAGATATTGTGGTCTTCATCGGCTAGCATGAAGGATGGTAGCGACATGCCCCAACGTTTTCAAAAGCCAATAGCGAAAACAAACTATTTTTGAGAAAAGAGGAGTTTGTTTACAAATCAAATTGGAAGTAGTGGTATGGATGAGAACTTAAGAATGAGGAAAGAAACAGAAAGTCTACGCTGCAAATACAAAGTAGCTTTTGGAAATAAGATTTTGAACTTACTTATTCCAACACTAACGACCAATCTATCTAGGGTTTATCCTACGGTCAAGTATAGCTCGATACCATTCTTTGTGAGACCCGCTCGATGAACAGAACCTCCATGTGATTCTTGTGTTATTCCTGGATCGAGCTAGCACTCACATGTTTACAACAATTGCAATCACAACCATACCTCACATAGACTAAAGCGGAAACTAATACATAAAGGTAAAGCTACAACTCGGAGAATAAAGCGAGAAAAGAAATATTATCTTGTAGTTGGCCCATCCGACCCGCAGTAACCGACAAGGCATAAACTCGGATAGAACATGGCGAAGAAGATCCGCAACTGCGACGAAAAGAAACTCAAGCCTCGCTAACTCATCCACCTAAAATAATAATTAAGCAAGGGTGAGTACTTTACGTACTCAGCAAGACTTGAGCAAAACCTATAATATATGCGAGCCATTTCAAGGAAAGGCTAATACGATTAATTTGCATAAAGCGAAATTGAATTGTAAAACAAGTTATCATTTGCAAACGGAATTTATAAAAGCAAGTTGATTGATAAGAAGTATATACAACAGTAAGTAATACTCACAGTCCTCCATGACGTGAGTTCAAAATAAACCAAACCATAAGGTCCATCAATGTCAGCCCTTCGACATAAAACAACAGTTGCTAAAACAAGTTCAGACCAAACCCATTTAGAAAATACCAAAGACTCTAACATTGGGAGGATCTTCCCCAAGTGCCCATAACCGCGGGCGCGGCTAATCGATTAGATCTTACACTCTGCAGAGGTGTACAACTTTACCCACAAGTCATGACCTTTTCTTTTGCCGCAAGTTTCACGCACCTTAGGCGTGTGGCCAGAATGTTCATGACGGAAACCTTTACATTATCTAGGTTAACTTTGCATCAGCCCGGGACGTTAAGCCCTCGCCATAGAAACAGAAACACTCACCCAAGACCGGGATCCACTCACATCACACCCAACACCACGTTTCTGTTCATGGCAAGGCGTACACCGTTGCATTGGTATGTAGAAACCCTACAAGCGCACACGGAAAGGAATGCCTGTGCAATCTCCCGCCTTCCATAAATGCAAAGTTAAACTAGATAACTTAATTAGTTTCAGGTTGTCCCATACCAACACTTGTGGTTGTACGGAAACATGGATCTACAACATCCCATTTGCTCGGTCCTTAAACCGACACGGGCGATACTCCACCCTACACTACGTGCAAACCCGTCTGCACATCCGGCTATTGCCAATAATCGCCCGCATCAAACCATAGTTTTATTTTGGGTTTTAATCAAACTACCAAGAACCATTTTCCCAAAAGGACCATTTAGGTTCCATACAAAACATTTCAGGAAATAATTTTAATCATGATCATCTGCCCCACAAAAGCTAAAGCATGGCTAAGCAAGGATAACATGATCGCATATACCCAATTTGGCATTAAGTAATGTCTAGCCCTATTCTGAGGTTATCAAGGTTCACATGTGCATAATTATCAAGGAGTTTCATGAGACAATGTATATCTACCAAGACCACAAAATAGCGAATTTTGAAAGTAAACGCATGCATGAAACATTTTAGTAAACACGAGGCAAATCAAATATTGGGATCAAGATGGTCAAAGGGGCGCTTGCCTTGCTTAATCATTGCTTACGGTGAAGACGAGGTCGCAATAGGTGAAGTCAACGACGGAAACGGCGACATCGGGTTCTACACGTCATCCAACGGAAATAAAGCAAATAACAAGCTTTAATAAGGGCAAAAAGAAAACAGACAGCAAATCAAATAAAGATTCACTACAGAAAAAAGGAATGCTTTAGGGTTTGAATTAGATGATTTCAGATAGTGTTAAATTGATTAAATATCCATATTGTTATTAGCTTTTAACATTAAGCATTAAACAGCTTCTTTTATAGCTTATCTATTCTTGAATTACGAATTCAAGAGGCTAAAATTATGAATTCTTGTATTTATGACTTCGAATTATAGATGCTAAAATTATTTAGATTAATAGAATTAAAACACTAGAAAAAGGGGTTATGTGAATAGCACTTAATCAAACGATATTACACAAGGAATGATTCGAATAAGGTATATCTTAAGTTAGGTTCTTGGATTTACTTATGGTTTCTAAGAAGGTTCGGTGCTACAAATATATTAATTACAAATTTCTTCTTTATTACAAGGTTTGCTTATTCATATTATGAAGTTCATGAATCATAATACTTAGTGTTATTTGGGTGACAGATTTATATGCGAACACGATGAAACAAGATTATTTCTTTGAACGGGATAATATATACTTTGAAGAACATTTCTAAGTTGATTTCATACATTTTAGTGTTTAAACACGATATTATACTCATTCTTTGAAAAAGCTTATATGATAATAAGGTTTACGTTATGAGGAATTGGATTAGAAGTGTAGCGAACAATTATCACTTAAGGTTATTGCACTAGTTGGATTCGGATGAATATCAAGCTATAAATGAATATTTTTCCGAATATGATAGTCCATATCCCAAATATCATTTCTAAACCGATCTTCATAACATTAGTATTTAGAAGAGATATTCTACGGGTTGCTAAAAAGGCTTAAGTGTTTCATTTATTTAGAAAACATAACAACTTAGGGTTACTTTACTAGACTCTTTTATATACAAACCTTAACGAAATAACATTCTTTCTTGAACATAGTAGCATACACTATATAGAGCATTTCTATGCTGTTTTCATAATTCTTTTCATTTGGACAAGATACTTTATAAGCTCTGAAAATGCTTAAGTGTTTCTAACTTTATACGGTAAAAGTTCGATTTCGATTTAAATTTGCGATTGCACTTTATACGATAATCTATCCATTTTTAGGTATAAACACGGAATGACCGTAAGAGCATTTTAAAGTTAGTTTTGTGATATTTGGCTTTTATCCAAATGTTTTCCATATAAACGATCATTAGGGCCTAACATGGGTTGAGTTCAGACTTACTCAAATATAATATATTTTTACATAACATCAAAGATATTATACTTCAGTTTACTAGGATTTGGTTTTGTCAGATTTGAAGTTAGTTTGTGAAAGTTATAACTATTTGAATTATACAAGTATTGGAAATTCAATTGTTTGGTTAAGTGTTATTCACAACTTTGTTATAATGATTCTGGTTGAATCATTTAGTTTGATCACATTAGATATTTAGAATCCAGTTTCTTTTCATGTCTTTGCTCTTTATTAACTGTACATATATACATTTTTCTACATATAAAATGCTTATGCTCTAGATGCAATATAAATTTGTGCATATGTGATATTTCATTAGAAACAATTCTATAGTGACAGTTTACTCATTTTGATAGCTATTCATATCCTTGAACAGCTATTAGATATTTTTCACATATATATATATTGTTACTGATTACTATATGCGCTTATATATATACATACATCTTTTCCATTTAAACCGTATTATTATTCATATCACATATCTAAAGCAAGTTCATACTTTAATTATTTCAGCATATTAAAGTAGCCTACTGACATCTAAGTGTTTATAAATCAATTTTTATTTATTTTAGAATTTCCTTTATACAATTATTCATTTTTTATTATTTATTCTATTGAGAATAACCTTTAATGGGAAATGATTTAAACAAAAGTAAAATATAAATATTTTTATATATTTGAATTCCTGGACATATAAGGGTTTTAATAAAACTATTTTCATTAAATTCTAAGTTTATCTACAACATTTTAATATGTAGTATAAATTGAGCCCGTTTATTCAAATTTGAATTTCAAATTCATCCAGTGATCATTTTCAAAATATTATTGCATATTCTGAAACTACTTGATTTTACATGAATATAGAAATTGATTTCACTCAGATTGGAGCTATAATGCAAAATCTACAAGCATTTGATTTGGCTTGGTTTTGTAAAATGAATCAAATCTAGAAATACGTTTTCAAGTTTGGAAAGCGCCTTTTACCGTTTGAACTGAAAGGCTTGCTCTGGCCGACATCTTGGGCCCACGGCGTAGTGAGACGTAATGCAGGTCCGGCTATGGCAGCTCACGCCGCGACGAAGGAGCGGCGAAGGGTCTCGGCCGATGGCACCTAGAGCACCACTCGACGACGCCAGCACTCGATGGCGGGGTTGGTTTTCACCGAGATGGTGGAGTGAGCCGCCACCGAGAGGAGGGCGGCGGCAATGGTGGAGCTCACCGAGAAGAAGAAGGGGTAAGTCTCCTACGAATCGGTAGCAATGTGAGCATTAGTGAGGCTAGGCGCACTGCTTTGGGGTCGATTTGTTTCGAGAAGTGACGAGTTGAGCCGCCACCGTGACCGGCCGTGGAGAAGAAGGCGAGCGCAGGCGCGGTTGATCGGCGGTAAGAGCTGAAATCGATGAGTGAGATGGGATTAGGGATGCTCAAGGATGCTACGGTTGCGAGGAATTTGAGAGTGACTCACCGATTTTGCTTGATCGGCTTTCTTCCCTTTCTTCTTGCTTGCGTCGGCAATGGAGGGGAGAGCTGAACTCGGCAAAGACCGAGGAGATGATCAGCTGCGAGGTTCTGGAGGCGTGCAAGAGGATGCAGAGCAAGTTCTTCACTTGCTCTTCCTCTTTGGCTTCTTGATTTTGGAGTTTGGATGCATGTTGTTCATGTGATGGAGGAGATGAGTGTATGAGGCTTTTGCTCAAATGACTGCAAGGTTGCTGGCTTTGCCTTGGCGTGGAGAAGCTCTGGCTTGGCGTTGGCTTGGTGCTGAGAATGAATCAATGGGCTGGCTTAAATACAGACATGTGAAGCAAAGCTCTAGAATGAGTGAGGTGTCCCAAAGGAACAGCACACAGCATGGCTTCAGTGCTGGGCGTCAAAATGGCTATCAACCGAATTGAAAAATTCCGAAACTTTTTGACCATGGTCTACAGGGAGTTCTTAGCTTCCAGAAAAATTTTGGGATTAAAATACCGCATGGTTAATTAATTAAAATTCTGACACTGTGCACTGCTCAGAATTTTGATTTCGGATTTTGATTTATTTAAGGATTCAAATATTATTATTTATTTTTAAAACTTTTTATACGAGTTATATTTAGATCAAGGATTCTCTCATAAAAATTTCAAGTTAAAATATTATATATTTATTTTATATAAATTCTGACATGCTAATTTACAGATTTCCAATGCCCCTGTTTATGAATTTTAAAAGGCACTAAATGACATGATAAATTTCTACAAATTTTAGCAGAGGTAAATAATGTGTCATGTGAGTCATGGTAAATTTTTCAGGTGTAGATGATTTTCGAAAGTTTTATAATAAATCTGTCCTTGCACTATTTGGAGGTCAAAGGGATGTCTTTTCATTTGTTTAATCACTATGCTATGCATTAAGACTCTTGTACCAGCTAAATGATTTTAAATATATAAAATTTTCAAGATTTTACTTTTACCTTTTATCTTCTTACCATTTTACCTTTTTACCATTTTCCATTTACTAACTCTAATTGTTGGATTTCCATACAATACAAAAATCCAAAGAAATTCAAATAAGAACCAATAAAACTCATAAATAAATATTTTCAAATTTAAAATATTTATTTTATATTATTTTATTTTTCGGGATGTTACAGCTACCACGTCCAACAGGTCTATCTAAGGAGCATTGCATACATATATATTACCCAGATGTCATCAACATGAAATTTGGCGTAGTCCACGTCTGTCTTAAGGGCGGACGCACAGCTGCTCCGATGGTTAGTTGGATTGAATTGTGTCTGTGCGTCTAGGGCTTGCATGTTCTGTACATGCCTCTCTGCAGCCAACCTTTGCTTCATACTTTCCTCAAGACTTTTTAGCTAATCATTGAATTGTGATCTCAGCCTTTCCTCAATCCTTTCCTCAATGAGTGCTACTAGCCATTCCTCACGCTCGGCTTTGGTTCTATTTCTACTTCGGTACGTGTCGGAGTCTCGAGGGAATCCCATTTTCCAGGGAACGAAAACACCTTTACCTCTCATGCGACCCGAGTGCTCCTTGTTTTCCAAGGTCGTGGAGAGTATATATTTCTGTGTCTGCCTGGAAAGAGCTTTGGGAAGATTCTGTATTCAACGCTATCTGCATCCAAGATCCCAACATGTTATTTCACTTACGAAGTTATATATCGACTAATTACAAACTATGTAGTTCGATATCTCACCAGGCATTGGAACACTTCCTCGCCTATGGGGTTTGCAAAGGACACGTCTCCTGAAGACGTGGGACGTGACCTCCCTCTTACCCAGTTTCGGGCTCGAGGGTCTAAGATCGAGGCAAATGGCGGGGAGGCCTCCTTCTGGATTGCCTCGTCATCTTCCCTCCATCGCACGATCTTACCCGCGTACCCAGTGGTGCTGAGTCTGTGTGGGTGGGTGTTTTTTGCCTGAACGGTCTTGTGCGCTTCACTTTGACACACGAATTCTTTCGTCGTCTTCATCTCAACAAATTATTCCCACACGTCTTTAGTGATGAATCCGTACTTCTGGAACAAAGTCATTTTCTTATTCACGTAATTACTGACAAGGGTGCTCTTAAAGTTCTTCCGCGCTTTTCCCACCACTAGCAATGCATACCGTCGTAGTGCGTGCATGGCGTCTTCTAGGAGCTCGAACGATGCAAAAATTTATGTCACTAGGCTATCACACAACGTCCCTTTCCCGTCCAGTCCAACTATCCCACATAATATTCGAAATGCTGTCGCTACCTTAGGAGATGCGGTAGGGGCCCATCCTACGAATCGACCGCCATGATGGTATATCGGCTTTGGGGTCTTTTACTTAACCCTCTTGGACCGTGCATTGGTTTTTCTATGTTCAGCTCATAAGATCCATTCGGCGACGAGGAATAAAGGGATGCCATCTTCTTCTTAACTATTCACAGACGGTCGTAGAAGAGGAAATAACGTAAATTTAAGAGTATTGTTTAAAACAAGGAAATGAACAATCAAAAAGGGTTTCTTTATTCTTTAGAACAAGGAAAGAGATTAGGTTCGATGGTTATTATTATCAGCACTTTATTTTTGGGAAGAGAAATATTTTTGTCTGCTAAGGAGATTGTAGTTCTAAAAAGATTTTTATCTTCAGATCTCTTTCGCCACATGCAAGGTCCCAAAGACTATAAAGTCTAGCCCCTTTGCACAACAATATAGATTACAGACAGAGTGCTCTCAGGTGTCGGGCTGCTAAAGGTCGTTAGACCTTCAACCTCCATGCCACAAGGTGTAGGACTGCTAGAGATTAATCTCTTACCTTCACTACACATGGGGTCAAATAATCACAATTGAACTTAAACAATTAACTAAGCAAATAAGGCATTGAACTCTTATCTTCCTAAATTATACTACAAACAGAACAATCAATATACTTAGCAGTAATCAAATTTGCATCACAAAGAGTACTGAATAAATTGATCAAGATCATATTTACAACTTTAATTGTTTTAGTTCATCAAGAACCCATTGCATCATAGAGCAATCAAAAGGGCAGCAAACAATGAGAAGACCCCAAAACAATGAAATTGTTTGGCCCCTTTACGTGGAAGATCCCCAAGATAATTAAATTTTCTGGCCCCTTCACGTGCAAGATAGTAAAGAATATGGAGGAATATTAGCACATGACAAAATAAAGAACCAACTGACAAAAACAGAATTGTCTGAAAGTATGTCAGAAATCCAAACAATAGATAGAGGAAGCTTGTTAAATTGTATAATCAAAGAAAACCTTTTTGTCTAATCTATTGCGTGCTTGACTCATCTTTTCCCTAAACTATTGATTGTGACAGTTTTGTATGGTTGTGTTCAGCCAAATTTGCTAACCTTAAATCCAAAGTTATCTCCCTGTGACATTAATCTGTTTCATTTCTCAATTTTCTGTTTTTCAGATCATGCTACCATGACAACAAGAAAATAGGTATGCAACCAGTCAAGTAATCTTATAATAGCTCTATTTTTAATGTATTTCCTGATCATTATTGTTATTTTTTTTTGTAAATTACCCTCCTAGTGAGTGATCTTTTTCTATATACAACATCCAATAGTGATGACAAATGGTCGGTCCCTTTGCAAGATAGTAAATAGTATGAATGAACCATATTAAGATGTAATGAATAGAACATCAAGATTTGTTGAAAAGAAAAGTTTCAATCCACATTCTAGAATTATACCACTATTAGCTATGGTTAGCGAGTAAGCTCAAGACCATTAAATCAAACTAAACAATATCAACTGGAAGTTATTGGTAAGATATTTAATTTTATAACTTTGTGCTTTTATGTAGGATTTAATTAGTAAATAATAAAAAAGTACAATGAGTATAATAGTGCTATATGTTTGCTTTTGTAGGAGCTATCTCTACTTTGTACCTTTATTCCTTGTTTCCTGATATAATTGTGTTTTGTGCTTTAATATGGTCCATCCAAACTGTTATTTGCAGGAAAAATATGCATTTGATAACGAAAGTTGTGGCATTTGTGCAGCTATGGTACTTCCTTAGTTATAATATATATTACTGGAATGTAAATCAGTGTAAGATAGTGAAATATTTATATTTGATAATTGTTGCTTTAGGCTAAGACTTTCAATGCATATAGTTGTTTTGCACCATCCAGGTCATAATCATGTGATCCTTGCATTTCTGTTACTATAGTCCATTATTACTTGCTTATTTACTATATAACTTCAATGCTTTTCATTGGTTGTGCAATTTGATGTTCTCATCACTTGCTAGATTATCAACCTCACATATTGTATCTTACACTACTACAGAAAGGGGTATATTAGACGCCTCAGCACAGACGGTTCTGAGGAACCGTCTGTGACAAATAATATCACTGACGGTTTTATACTTTAATCGTCAGTGAAATTATCATAGACGGTACTCTACAAAAACCGTCAGTGATATACATCCATGTCACAGACGGGTTTAATTAAAAATCGTCTGGGAATATATCACAGACGGTTCTTTCATAAAACCGTCTGTAATATCACATATTATCCCAGACGGTTTTGTAATAAAACCGTCTGTCATATATCACAGACGGTTTTATTATAAAACCGTCTGTACTTCTATGTTTATCATTGACGGGTTTTCTGTAAAACCGTCTGAGATTTCTATCGGCTGTATAAAATACAGAGGCTCGAGCCACTTGGTGCATTTTTAGGTTTTTGGGATCTATTTTCATTTGGTTGCGGCTGTGCGGCTGTGAGGCGATTTGGTAAAAGAAGACCGTTGATTTCGAAAGGTGATTGAGGATCCATTTGATTTTGGTGATCTAAGGTTAGTAACGGTGTCTAATTGCAGTATATTCAAGATCTACCTTATTAAGAATGGAATTTGATGATTTTTTAGATTTAGCTTGTAGATATTCATGTGTTCTTTCTTTGTAAGGGTAGTAATGGGTTTTAATTGCATTAACACTAAATGTTGTATTGCTTGGCGTAGATAGACCGAAGATGGATGTACACTAAGAACCGTGTGAGTGCCGAGTACATGAATGGCGTCTCCGCTTTTAGAAGAGCTGCAGAAGAGGATATGTTTAATAAGGGGGGCTGTTTATGTCTTGTCCGTGCATTGACTGTGAGAATCTGAAGATGTTTCGAAACTTTGCGCAGATCGAAGCACACTTGATTATGAGGGGTTTCAAAACGGGTATACATGTTGGACCGACCACGGTGAAGAGCAGGAGATACTGAAGGTGTATTAACATGGTCGACGAAGTCAATGATATGTCGGATGGTCATATCGATTGTGGTTCGATGAGGATAGGTTGCGGAAGATAATCAATCGGATCTTTGCGTGATGTAGAAGGCAATCGTGATGATAGAGAATATGGTAAATTTCGGTCTTGATGGAGGACTCGGAGAAACCTTTGTTCACAGTCGCAAGTCGAAATACACAAGGTTGTCATCCGTGCTTGAGCTCGCTGAAATTGAAAGCAAGCAATGGTTGGTCCGATAAGAGTTTCACAGTATATTACGTTTATTGGCGGACATGCTTCCCGAGGGAAACGAGTTCGACAACCACCTACAAAGCTAAGAAGGTTCTTTGTCCCTTGGGAATGGATGTAGAAAGAATACATGCATGTCCGAACGATCGTATCTGTCATCGCCAAGAGTACGCGAACTTACACATATGTCCTGTGTGCAACGATCCCCAGACAAGCGTAAGAGTCATTCGGATGATGACAGTGAGGGCACCCAGGTGATGAAAGGACCTCCTGCTAAGGTGGCATGGTATCTGCCTATAATTCCTCGTTTGAAGCGTTTGTTTGCGAACCCAAATGAGGCAAAACTGTTGCGTTGGCACTCGGTGGAGCGTAAGAACGATGGAATGCTAAGGCACCCTACTGATTCCATCCAATGGAGAAACATCGATAGGAGGTTTCAAGAATTCGGTGAGGATCCGAGGAATATAAGGTTTGGATTGAGTACAGATGGAATGAATCCTTTCGGTAACATGAGTAGCCGGCATAGCACTTGGCCCGTGAATCTCTGTATCTACAACCTTCCTCCTTGGTTGTGTATAAAGCGGAAGTACATTTTGTTGTCTGTACTTATCCAAGGACCGAAACAACCTGGGAACGATATTGATGTGTACCTAGCACCATTGGTGGAAGATCTGAAAACACTATGGGTTCCCGGGGTACACGTATGGGATGCGTACAAACGAGAGAACTTCACTTTGCACCGCTTTTGTTCGCACCATAAATGATTACCCCGCCTTGGTAACCTATCGTGCCGAGTACAAAAGGGACCAAAGCCTCGCACTCACTCCTTAGACAATACCGAGAGTGTGTGGTGAATCACTCACGCAAAAGCTGTTTACATGCATCACCGTAGGTTCCTTGGAGGAATCACCCATACCGCAAAATGAAAAACAATTTGATGGAACGAACGAAGACGGTTTAGCTCCAAAGCCTTTAAGTGGGATAGATATCCATGATATGGTTAAGAACTTGGATGTTGCGTTTGGAAAGGGCGTAAATCGAGGTCCCGTGAGAAGAGCACGTGGAAGAAGAGATCAATATTTTGGGACCTACCTTATTGGGAGCACCTAGAAGTTCGGCCTTTGCATCGACGTGATGCACGTGGAGAAGAATGTCTGTGATAGCTTGATTGGTCTCTTATTGAATATTAAAGGCAAATCAAAGGACATGATCAATGCACGCCTTGACTTGGTCGATATGGGCATAAGACTGAGTTAGCACCGAAGAGAGCAGATACAGCCGAACATATTGCGAACCTGCTTGTTACACTTTGTCTAAGGCCGAGAGAACTGAACTGTGCCAGTGCTTGCATGGTGTGAAAGTTCCGTTCGGTTACTCCTCTAACATGAAGAGACTTGTTTCGATGCAAGATTTGAAATTAGTTGGCATGAAGTCTCATGATTGTCATGTGCTGATGACACAAATGCTCCCTGTGGCAATTAGAAGTATTTTGCCAGTCAAGGTTCGGGAGACAATCACGAGGCTGTGTTATTTCTTTAACACAATTGCTCAGAAGGAAATCGATCCTGAAGCACTAGATGCACTGCAGGCTGAGGTGGTGATGACTCTATGTAATCTTAAGATGTATTTCCCTCCGTCGTTTTTCGATATCATGGTCCATCTCATTGTTCACCTTGTGACAGAGATAAAGATATGCGGGCCCGTGTTCCTACGTAGCATGTACCCATTCGAGAGGTATATGGGGATTCTCAAGTCCTACGTACAAAATCGATCTCAGCCGGAGGGTAGCATTGTCGAAGGTTATGCAACCGAAGAAGTCGTAGAGTTCTGCGTCGATTACATGGCTCAGGTCGAACCAATAGGTGTGCCTCGATCTCGCCATGAGGAGACTCGAGGCTTGGGACCATCGGAAGGAAAGCAATCACGTCTGATCCGGCTTCCTATGCTCAAGCTCATTTCACGGTTTTGCAACACATGGCTGTAGTGTCCCCGTACATCGACGAGCATAAGCACTGGCTGTGACAAGAGAATCCGACGCGGCAAGAGCCTTGGATCACGAGACAGCATAACCTTCAGTTTAACAGATGGCTGAAGGAACGACCCATCACTGGGACCTCTTCAGGTGATACGCTCACATGGTTGGCAAAAGGGCCAACATTTACAGTTGTAACATGGAAAGGATACGACTTAAATGGGTACACATTTTACACGAGAGATCAGGACATGAAGAGCACAAACCAGAACAGCGGTGTACGCATAGATGCGTTCAACACCGTTGGGTCAACGAGGAGCTCCTACTATGGGTTCATAGAGGATATTTGGGAGCTTGACTATGTACTATTCAAGATCCCCTTATTTAGGTGTCGTTAGGTCCACCTCCAGCACGTGAAGGTTGACAAGTACGGTGTCACTACTGTTGACCTCGCACGCGTCGGATACCAAGATGAACCATTCATACTCGCTAACCAAGTCGTTCAAGTATTCTATGTAATCGACCCGCACAACAAGAAGAGACATGTAGTTCTTCAGGAAAAGGAGGATTGTCGGAGTAGAGAATGTAGTAGATGAGGAAGAATACAATCAATTCAAGAGTTGCCTCCTATCGGAACGAGCATCACGATCCGGAAGAACAACCCGAAGAAGCTAGCTACGCACGCGTCGATCATTATGAAGGGCTAATTTTTATACAAAAGAATAAGCAAGTGGAGTTATGATTTTAAGTGTACTCTAGAAGATAATATAGTTGTTTGTAATGAGATGCTTGAAATTAAAAACAACTTTGTGTATATATGCATCTGATTTATGTAATATAGTTTTCTTTCCTTTATCGATATTGCTTCATCTACAATTCCATATACAATATACATTATGTCAAGAAGGCCAAACTTTTGGATTTACCATAGCAATGAGTCATTTAAATCTTCATCACGACGGTTCTAATATAGGACCGTCGTGATAAATTAATATCACAGACGGTTTTGTTACATAACCGTCGCCATATAAACTATTTTGACGGTTATAATATAGAACCACTGTGATAAATTAATATCACGACGGTTCTATTTACTGAACCGTCTGTGATATTTTATATCGACGGTTCTTATGTAGAACCGTCGTGATATGGGTGACCTATAAAATGCGCACTCAAGATCTGCTATTCTCCACTCTTCCACTCACGCGCTCAAAACCCTAGTATTCGTCTCCGCCCCGCGAGCGCCTCCCGTCGTCGACGCCCCCATCGCCGACTCCTCCCCTCGCCGACGCCTCCCCATCTCCGACCCGCCCCTCGCCGACGCAGCACCATCGCCGACGCCCCCATCGCCGACGCCGCCCCGCCGACTCCCCATCGCCGACTCCTCCCTCGTCGAACCACGGTACGGATGAACTAAAATTTAATTGTTGAATCGTGGTGGTTTATGATTTGATTCATCGCTTAGGTGTACTTCGACAAGATTGTTTAGGACCTAGGAGATATACTAATCGCACTCTTGTCATGAATGTAATGTGCAATGCCACCAAATTTTATTTATTATCCTACTGTGATTAATCTATTTGTGTATGCATTTGTCTTGGCCTTTTTTCAATCTGTTGTTGACCAATTGGATATGTAGTGAATGGCATCTTTGGTTTCATTTGTGTCAATTTCGATGGAGATATTTTGAGATTTCGAAAATGGTGCTCTAATGACGTTGGCTATTACATGTTTATTTTATTTCATTGCATCCGAGATGCTTAGGGAAGCAAATATCAAGAAGGTGCATGAAAATCTTTTGAGGTTGTGAAGAAAAGAAATTATGTTCTGTTATGAACAGAACTTTTACATTTACCTCTCGTTTCATAGCCTTTAATGCACTTATGTGTCGCATGTGCTCTAATGGGTGTATACATAATTGTCTGCACGAAGATCCACTTTTAGTGAAGGTGAATAAGGCAAAAAAATTTGCTTGATTAAGGAAAATGCCAAAAAAGCGAACAACCATGCTTCTCTCAACTTACCTTCTTACCTTCTTTGAACTACCTTTGTACCCATTAAATAAAAGCACCATCAATTGGTAGCCTTCCATTTTGTTTACTTGTCTTTCTGTTGTGCCACGACATCCACCTAGATTGCAAGATGGTGTCCCCTCGTTCGTCGTCAAGGATGTGATGAGTCATCCAAAAGAAAACCTCCTCGAGGTCCAAGAGGAGCAAATAAAAGGCCCACTAACGATATACCATCACGGCGGTTGATCGAAGGATGGGGCCCCATCAACCAAGAAATGCAAGTGAATGCATTTAGGACATTGTGCGGGATAGTCGCACGAACGGGTCCCCATCACTTGTCCATCCCGAAGTCGATCGATGAGAGCCGCAACGACTTGGTGACGTAAATTATGTCCTTGTTCGATATCCCGTAAGACTTTGTGATCTTAGTGCGACGGTATGCATCGCTAGTGGCGGGAAAGGCGTGGAAGAATTTCAAGAGCACGCTTGTCAAGGAATATGTCAATAAGAACAGACTTCTCTAAGTACGGGTTTATTATCGAGGACGATGGCAAAATTTTGTTGAGGCGAAGACGACGGATGAATTCGTGCGTCAAAGTGAAGCCCACAAGGCCCCTGCAGCAAGGAGCACCCACCCCACAGACTTGGCACCGCCGGGTACGCGGGAAGAGGGACCAATGGGAGAGGGAGGACGAGGAGGCTCAGGCGCCATTTGCAAGTATCGTTGACCGACGCGCCGAGAGGCGGCTCGAGCAAGGTCAAGTGCCACGTCTTCCGGCACCGTCTCCTTTACAAACCCCGTGGACGAGGAAGTCTGCCAACGACTGGTAAGATATTGGACTTCCAATTTTGTACGTAATTTGTCCATAATTTCGTAAGTGAATTAACTTTTGGGATCTTGCGGTGGCGTTGAGTACACAATCTTCCGAGGGCACTTTTTGCCGACAGGAGAAAGATGTACTCTCCACAGCCTTGGGAAACAAGGAACACCCTGGTTGCACGCGAGGCGTTGGGGTTTTTGTTCCCTGGAAGTCCGAATTTCCAGGCGACTCAGACAAATACCGGAGTAGGAAGAGAACAAAAGAAGAGCGAGAGGAACGACTGATACAAAGGATTGAGGAAAGACTAAGAGAAGAATTCAACAATAAGATAAAAAGCCTCGAGGAAAGGCTCAATAATCAGCCTGCGCAAGTCCCAGAATTATGTGCGCAAATCAGCCCCACTACCGAAAAGAGCAGCTGTGCGTCCGCCACTCCCACAGCTGAACATGGGAAATCTCCTGTCTGTGAAATCAAGGTACTTATATATATGTCTTGAATGCTCCATACAAATAGCTGTTGGACGCAGTAGCTAAGTCTGTACTGTTATGTAGGTGGCCACGTGGTGCACTCTCCAAGTGAGACTTGTCTGTGGGGCCATTCTTATTCATTTGCCTTGACGGTCGCGATCCGATTTATTGAAGGGGCGTTGGTGCACGGCACCCTTGTGGCAACAGATTCACGAAGGTTAGTGTGGACGGTGTAAACGATAATTTCAAGATCGCCCCATACCGATGCCCCCAAACGATGAGATTGTGACACGGGGACGCCATTCATACTTTTATCCGATGGCCCGGCGACATCTCCTCGACGCCCGTCCTCCATCACCGAGCTTCCCATTTATTCGAGTCATGTGTCGCACCTCGTGAGGGCACCAAATCGGCTCCGTGCCCCTGCATTAAAAGACATTGTGCGGGATGGTGCCCACTCGTCTCCGTGCGTACTACTTATGGCGAAAAAAAAGTCAAGGGCAAATCAAGCGGATCACGAAGAAATTGGACTATCCAATTGCCCACGCCCGAGTATACCAAACTAGAGAGCCTTTTGTAATCGGAGAGCGCATGAAGAACCTTTCTATGGCTTGCGTTAGATTGCGTAATTGGTGCATGGAACATGCTAAAAGCGATGCAAGACCGCATAACGAGTATCTCGGTTAGTTTCAAGCCTGAGCATCTATTCAACGAGTCATCGGGGGGATTCTTCACAGCCGACTTCAAGGACCTTTTTGACGTATTCAACCTCGACGCCCTCGACGCCGCGCTCTTGAGATGCTGGACATTGTAAGTGTGTGCATTCACGGTGTACATTCGTGTAATATCGATAAAAGTCATATATATATGACTCAATGCTTTCGTATATTTAGATACATGATCGGGAAGCGAGACAGAACAAACAACCGGTGGGTTTCCTGGACCCACACATAGTCTCCAAGCAAACAATGGACAGAGATTACGGATTTGTCGATAAATACGTCGGAGAGGCCTTGGCGGCTCAAAAAGATAAAAAGTTCATACTTATACCCCACAACCCGAGGTAAGTGCTAGTTTGATTTGCACTATGCTCACAACTCGCTCATTAATTGATCATGCCGACATACCGTGTAGGTTTCACTGGTACTCATTGTAATTCATCCATCGACGAATCGGTCATTTACCTTGATTCCTTACAGAGTGGCGACCACGACTTACAACCTATCGCAAAATTAATCACCGTGTAATTAATCACGTTTCCTCCAAAGATAACATGCTCATGTAGGTTGTTCAAACATGTATGTTTCTCCGGAATAGCCGAGGCTAACCTCTTGCAATCATGTAGCGTTCAAAGTGTACAAAGCTTATGGAGGGCCTTCCGCAAGGACAGAAGGGTGAATCACGATTTTAAGTTTCCGGTATCCGCTGTACACAATAATCCTAAGTGAGCTATGTAATAATGAGTTTGGAACTAACCAAATCTATATTTGCAGTGCCACCAGCAGGGACAGGGGAATAACCGTTGTGGATTTTACGTTTGCCACAACATGGAACTCCTTGTCAATTCGAGGACAGCTTTGTGCCTTCTTGCTCAGTCAAGTTATAAACAAAGAGGGCGAGTTCCACGCTGCCGTATAACTTGAGGAGTCGTATTTTTTCTGAATCACCATTTGGGTCAATTATCAAACTTGTGTTGTGGATTTGTAAATTGTAGTTGTGTATTCTATTAATTGGTTAATGCTATTGATTTACATTTGATTAATATATCTGAGTTCATTTATGAAAGAGATGTGCCGTGCAATATTAATCTATATGTAATATGCTTCGCACTGTGATGGAATCTAATCAGTTGATTGATGAATTGGACATAATAATGCTGTAAGTGAAATGGTTGTAATGTTTTTGTTACATGAGTTTAGTTATTTTGTAGTCCGCTTTTTCCGAGGCGTGGCTAGCATTTCCGAGGCTAGCCAATAAATAGAAAAATGGTTGTCTGCTGGAAGCCTTATCACAGACGGTTTTTAATTAAAACCATGCGTGATATAAATATTTAATGACGGTTTTTAACTAAAACCGTCTATGATGTAATGTTTTAACAGACGGTTTCAAACAAAAACGTCTGTGATATGATAATATCACAGACGGTTTTTTTAGAAACCGTCTGTAATGTGAAATATCACAGACGATTTCTGAACCGTCTGTGATATAGCGTGACATCACTGACACATGGTTACAGACGGTTCGGGAAACCGTCTGTGATGACGGTTCCAAACCGTCTGTGATAAGCTTTTCTGTAGTAGTGTTAGTAACAGCTCATTCTATTCTATCCCGTCTATTGGTCCATATGAAAACTGGAATCAAGTTTTGTGAGTTTTTTTGTGCAAAGATGGCTCTAGTCACATACTGTACTATTTATATCAAGCTACTGCTAGAAGGTGCAAAGTAACTTAGTAATGTCCAGATTGAGGTGTTGACAAGCATATATGAATATGTTCAGCTACTATTGGTTTTATCTGCAGAAAAGAAGTGTATACATTCACTTGTTTGAAAATTGGGTGCAACCATAATCCTTTAGTGTATGAGGATAGTCCAGATATACGCTGGACTCCAAATCTAAACCAAACAAGGGATGAACAGATGCATCTCGGGTATTGCTTTAATTTTATGAACACCACAATTTAAAGTAACCCAAAGACAAGAATGCTGCTAGTTTAAGCTAGTTTTCTAGCATAGTTACTACTACAAAAATAACCACAACAAAAATGTAAATGTTCTCATTTTCAGAATGCATATATGGCTCATAAATTGCACAGCATCGTTGTAGCACAAACCAAAGCATTGGCAGCACAATGAGATCTATGTACAGCATAAATGCAATAGATCACCTAAAATCCGATATTTTTCTAAATCCACGCAACACTTAGTTATCGTATCAACATTTCATTCTTTGTATTTATGAACAAACAGTGAAGCTAACTCATAAGGTCAAATATCAACCCGAAAACTATAAGTAAACCCAACGATTTGAACAAACCAAACCTAGTTCAGATAGTATGACTTCTGGATACACACTACATCTTGATTCATAGCCGACTTTTTATTTAAAATCAACACAATTACTAAACTAGACCAAATAATCAGCTAGCAAGGGCACTCCAACCTTCCAAAGCCACTAAACTACAGAGACTGTGCTCAGCATGACTAATTACAACAATCGAGCCACTACAGACAAATGCAAAATTACATATAAGCAAAGACGCAAAGCAATAAACGGATTACAGAAGAGCACAAACTAAATTGTACTTGGGAACCACGAGGCGGGTGCGGGCGAAGGCGCTTGGGCGGAGGCCGTGGGTGTAGGATCAAGGATAACCGACTAGAGGGGGGTGAATAGGAGGTTTCTAATTTTTTTTATTCTAAATTCAATTAATAAAATCACTAAACAAGAACAGCAATTTCCTACAAATTGATAACTAAGTTCTCTAGTGATTATCAAGCACTCTCACAATTCAAGAACAAGTTAGAGATAATTTTAAGCACAAGAATGAGAATTGCAAACCACAATAGAGAGAGACACAAATATATCCCGTGGTCTCGGAGACTTGCCGGTCTCCCCTAATCCACATTGATGTGACTTGAACAACTTCAAGCTAGCTCCACCTGTTTAAGCCTTCCTCGATCACTAAGGTAGTTCTTCTCCGCTCTGGGTAAGCGAACTCCGGACTTCATAACTCGCCGAGGCTTCTCACAATCTTCGTTGAGAAGCTCACCACAGACAAACTCCTCCAAGCCGTCTAAGAGGCGGCAACCTCCAAGAGAATAGAGTAATGACGCTTGCTTGAAGATGTATCAAGTGTCTAAATGGCTCAAATCTATATGCAACACTTGAATGCTTCTTACTCAATTAAAATGAGAATTTAATGCACTTGTGAGTAGAAAGAACTTGACATAGCTCAATATGTGTTCAATGAGTCACCCAGAGCTTCCATTGTACAGGTGTGGGGGTATTTATAACACCCACCCACTATTCCAACCGTTGGGGGGCAAGATTATGGGTAATTTGGCATTTCTTTATCATTGGTTGCATTGTGGGACTTTTATGCTTTGCGAAAAGTGCTGACATAATAATCGTTATTCTGGCATTTGTGGTTGACTTTGAGATGAAATTTCGTTAGTTTGTGTTTACACAAATTTATAGTAAATACATCTCATTAGTTTGTGTTTACACAAATTTATAGTAAGTACATCTCATTAGTTTGCTAAGTACACACAAGGTATTACTCTTGAGCTACTACAATATTATATCTTATACCGGTTCAATTTATTAAGTTACAAGTACCATTATTCTTGTGCGCAAAGATTGCTTGTCATTACAGATTGTCACTTATCAACAAAACACATGATTCGTATAATATTTGCTTATAATCCGGGAATAGCCCTCAATTTCTTATTAATCACAAACTGTACAAAGCTCATCCTTTCGATTATATGCTTAATTACCAATTATTTTGGTTCATTTTCTTGTCTTTCTTACAGTTTAGGGTTTATGGTATGTATATCCATAACATTATAACTATACTAGAATCGTAAAAAAATATCTATACTTACAAAGATTACATGCCACAACACAACATTAACGAGAAACTGTTCTTGAAGTAAGGTATATATTGACTAGACATATGCATAGCTAGCTTGTTGACATTGAAATACAGGTACACTTAAAATAAACATGATGGCCTCATCATAACTCGACTTGCTTATTCTTTTATATAAAAATTAGACCTTCACTTTAATTATTTTAGTTCATTAAGAACGCATTGCATCATAACTCGACTTGCTTATTCTTTTGTATAAAAATTAACCCTTCACGATGATCGATACATGTGTAGCTAGTTTCCTCGGGTTGTTCTTCCTGGACCGTTATGCCATTACCGATAAGAGCCAACTCATCAAACTGATTGTATTCTTCCTAATCTACTACATTCTCAATTCCAACAATCCTTTTTTCCCTAAAGAACTACGTAACGCTTCTTGTAAGACGGGTCGGTTACGTAAAAGACTTGAACAACTTGGTTAGCGAGTACAAATGGTTCGTCTTGGTATCCGACACGTTTGAGGCCCATAATAGTAACACCGTACTTGTCAACCTTCACATGCTGCAGGTGTACCAAACGGTACCGAAATAAGGGGATCTTGAATAGTATATAATCGAGCTTCCAAATTTTCTCAATGAACCCATAGTAAGAGCTCGTTGACCCAGCGGTATTGAGCACATCTATGCGAACACCACTGTTCTGGTTTATGCTCTTTATATATTGATCTCTCGTGTAAAATGTGTACCCATTTAAGTCGTAACCTTTCCATATTACAAATGTAAATATTGGCATTTTTGCCAACCATGTCAGCTTATCACCTGACGAACTTCCAGTGATGGGTTGTCGCTTCTTCAACCATCTGTTGAACTGAAGGTTATGTTGTCTGATGATCCAAGAGTCATGCTGCGACGGATTCTCTTGTTGTAGCCAGTTTTTGCGCTCGTCAATATACGGGGACACTACAACCATGTGTTGCAAAACCGTGAAATGGGTTTTACCACACGCAGCTAGATCAGGCGTGATTGCTTTCCTTTCGATGGTCTCGATACCCTACAGCCTCCTCTTATGGCGGGATTGAGGCACACCTATCGGTTCGACCAGAGTCATGTAATACATGCAGAATTCAACGAACTCTTTGGTTGCATAACCTTCGACAATACTACCCTCTGGTCGAGATTGATTCCGTACGTAGGACTTGAGAATTCTCATGTACCTCTCGAACGGGTACATGCTACGTAGGAACATGGGCTCACACATCTTTATTTCCCTCACAAAGTGAACAATGAGATAGACCATAATATGAAAAAACGACAAAGGGAAATACATCTCAAGATTACATAGAGTCATCATCACCTCGGCCTGCAGAGCATCTAGTCCTTCGAGATCGATGACCTTATGAGCAATTGTGTTAAATAAATAACATAGCCTTATGATTCTCCTAGACCTTGATCGGTAAAATATTTCTAATTGCGACAGGGAGCATATGTGTTATTAGCATATAGCAATCATGAGACATCATGCCAGTTAAGTTCAAATCTTGCATCGAAACAAATCTCTTCATGTTGAAGGAGTAACCAGACAGAACTTTCACACCATGCAAGCACATGCACAGTTCAGTCCTCTCGACCTTAGACAGTGTGTAACAAGCAGGTTTGCAGTACGTTCGGCCTTTATCGATCTCTTTTACTGCTAACTCAGGTCTGATGCCCATATTGACCAAGTCAAACCGTGCATTGATACCATCCTTTATTTTGCCCTTAATGTTCAGTAAGAGACCAATCAAACTATCACAGACATTCTTCTCTATATGCATGATGTCGATGCAGTGCTGAATTTCTAGGTGCTTCCAATAAGGTAGGTCTCAAAATATTGATCTCTTTTTCCACATGCTCTTCTCAAGGATGCTCGATTTACGTCCTTTTCCAAGCGCAACATCCAAATTCTTAACCATATCATGAACATCCGTCTCTCCTAAAGGCTTTAGAGCTGAACCATCTTCGTTTGTTCCGTCGAATTATTTTTTCATCTTGCGGTATGGGTGATTCCTCCAAAGGAACCTACGATGACGCATGTATCATCACTGACGGTTTTTTTTGAAAAAAACAGTTAGTGATGTGAATCTCATCGCTAAAAACCGTCAGTGATTATACCATGCTCATCACATACGGTTTTTGGCTAAAAACATATATGATGTGTGTCTCATCATAAAAGGTTTTAGCCAAAAAAACCGTCTGTAATGAGTATGGTATCATCTCTGACGATTTTTGGCTAAAACCATATGTGATGAACTCACATCACTGATTGTTTTTTTAGAAAAAACAGTCAGTGATAATAATGGTAGTCATCCCTAGTTGTTTTTGCAAAAAACCATCAGTGATGAGGGGTCTAATATAAGTCATTTTTTAGTAGTGGTCATAGATCTTATTTTGAAACTTCAGAATGACCAACCTATCGGAATAAATCTTACTTTCCCATTATGGTAGATGGGAACATAAACTGGCTTTGGGGCTGTTTAGGGGGCTGTACTTCAGCTTTGGGCTAAAAGCCCCTCAAACAGCATAATTGTAAAGCAGCTGGAAAGCTAAGCTATAGCAAAAACACCTCCCAAAGCTGCAGCTGCTGGAGAGAAGCTTTTCAGTTATAGCTTCGCTCAACCGCCTCCTACCTCGCTCGCTCCGTCTCCCCACTCACTCCACCTTCCTCCTCGCCCCGCCGTCTCCCCGCCCGATCGCCTCCGAAGGGCTCGGGCGCCGCCTCCCTGACTCCCTCCCCCCAAAAGCTACAGCTGCAGCAGCCAGTTTACCGAATGGCATAACAAGAAAAGTCACAGCTGCCAGCTACAGTTGCTTTACAGCCCAGTAAACTAAAAGCAGCTTTTCAGCCTCCAATAGACCCCAGTGAAATTCCATGATTAATTGTCACTCAAAGGTTTCTAGCCACCCGCAGATCAGCTACTACGAATATTTGTTGTTTTGTCTCCAACATTTACAGACGTGCCAAAGGAAGGCTAACCTTGGAGGTTCCTTCTAATACTCGATGAAGTGTGGCACCACTGTGCAAGGCCGCAGATGATCCACACATGGCAGGGTCAGGAAGGGGGGGCGTTTTGTCTGCCTTCTAACCTTTGAAATGGCTCCGCTCCAGTACTTGGTCAGGATGGCTTTGCAAAAGAATTACTTCTTCATTAATCATAAGCTCAATTCTTGTCCTTACCAAATATCATAAGGTTAAGGAATGGTGACCAAACAAACGAAAAGTAAGTTTTCAGGAATGCCGTGCTGGGCCTCGAGCTGCTGAGGAGCCAGTGAGCCAGCACGTTACAGTTACACAAAATACCCACAACCACATATTGCATAAGCAAATGCTGCACCACTAGCCTGGCCCAGGGCCATGGTCCAATCTGTCCTCCTAAAGCCTTGCAATGCTGTGCGACGGCGACTTGGAACCTGCAATAGTGGAAACAACATCAAGAATCCCAACTATCTGACTAGACTATTGAAATAAGCTGATGTGAAAACAAAGTTTGCTGTTCAGTTCAACAGTAAGACAGAAATGAAAGCGTTTTTAAAAGCATTTTGATTCGCTTGCTTCTGATCTAACCTGGACTATCATTCATATAGTAGTGACGTACAATCAATCCATCACATAAAGAGAACTTTTCAGACCTTTCTTAAACGGAAGAACCAACGACAGAGAGCACTGAGCAGCGAAATAACTTCTGACGAGCGGCACAGAACCTGACATAGAGCGGAATTTTCCCAAATAAAGAAATGACCAAACAAAATTAATCATGAAAATACAGACAAAAATGGCAAATTGAATTCCCTCAACGCTGCACTGCAAATCCTATCTGGACTCCACAGGAAAAATAAAAGGATAGAGTTCAGTCCCGGCAAGGAACTGATCTGATCTTATAGTGGTCTGTGGTCAACATTCTCTTAATAGAGAACAACATTACCCTACTGTAACTGAGACATACTCCAAAAATTAGTTATCATGGGGTAGTGGTTACAGATCCGGAATCCTATCTTTCCTCAATGTTAAGATTAAAACAGTAGATTTGCTACTTTTGCTAAAGGAAAGTTGGATTTGAAGAACATTGACTCCACAGCTTGAGTAATAATAAAAGGAAAGCCATCCTAATATGGAGAAAGCAAAGACCACAGATAATGTTCTTACGTAGATGATGTATTCATCGAATGCGAGAACATGCATCAAATGTACAAAACCACTACTTTAAGCTATGGTTTGCCCAGTTTTTCTTGAAGCTGAAACCGACAGGCAAAACAAAACTAATAAAAGAAACTACAATTATCAATAATACCATCATGACTTTTGAGATCATGGGCCATTGCAATACCATAACAAGTTCAAAAAGTAGATGAGTCCTTTTGTAGCATTCAATATTGCACTTATGCCTTTTTACAGCCAGATGGGCAATACCAGCACAAGTCAAAAGCTCATCATATACTTGGAGCCAGTTGGTGCTCTCACACAGGAAAATAAATAAATAAAACGAATATATGTACAATATTAACTACCTTAGACAGCATGAATCTTACTTACCATATAATTTCTGGAGAAAAATCTTACTTACCATATAATTTCTGGAGAAGAATCTTACAGAAAGTACAGCATGAATCAAACTTACTATATAATTTCTGGAGAACATAATATTGTATAGTAAAATAAATGACATAGTTAGACGGTGAAGACTTTGCTGGAAAGCATAAGGCTCTGCAAATCTCTTGTCTCTAGGCACATAACACATCACATTAGGTGGATAAGCACCATATCAAATTCAAACTATAGCAACTACCCATTCCAAGAATATGGAGCACGCTCAACAACTAAATAGTCCCCCCTTATGTCCTTCGCTACACAGATGTCATAATCCAAATACACAGTGTCAAACCTGAAAGTGAAGATACATAGTATGTAATTGCAGGAAAAACTGAAAGAGAACCGATAAACCGGACCAAATAACAAAAACCTAACACAGACATTCCACTTGTCTAATGCAGAAATCCTTTTTGACAGAACTAGCAGTGTTAAGTAGCAGGAAGGATCAAGGCTGAGCTAACACTAGAAAGTGTGTAGCCTTTTATTCTACATAAGGATGTGTTATTGAGGATGACTAGTGTGGTTAGATAAAGAAAATAGGGGCCTAACCATCCACCTTTTCTCCCAGCCCAAATGAACACGTAGCCAGGAAAAATAGTTCATGTCATAAACACGGTTTTTGGTGAAATTGGAAGAAATTTGAGTTCATCTGAGCTGGCATTTTTTTTATGAACCATACAGACAAAAAGGAAATAAGGGAGAAAGCAAAGGACACAAAAATGAAACATAATAATTGTTGGTCTTACTTTTAGCTTCTAGGCTGAACATGATCACCCTAAACCCACTCCTATCTTGCTTAGATTTCCAGCTGCTTTATAAGAATTAATTGATTTCTATTTGCACAAGTATAAATATAGTCAACCTAGCTTAAATCCAATTCATGCCAATTAGGTTCTATAATGTCTAGCCATCCTTC
Source organism: Otatea glauca (assembly GCA_036346275.1). NCBI lineage: Eukaryota > Viridiplantae > Streptophyta > Magnoliopsida > Poales > Poaceae > Otatea > Otatea glauca. The sequence goes on from CM070717.1 coordinate 41,981,503, forward strand.
AATTGCCAAGATAGCGGTTTTTGTTCAGAGGGTACGGTGGTGACAAGACACAATGCACTATCCACAAGACAATACCCTGTTCTTAACAAACATTCCAGCCTTCCATGCATAGGAATTTGAGGTAAGTCAGAAAAACAGTTATTGAGGGAAAAAAACTTGATTTATAGATTCTTTCCCGCCTGTTCTTATGAAAATAATTAAATATGCCATTTCTCAATTTGGAGGTAAGAAAGGGCCCCTATCCTTTAGTCACCAGTTCTTACGAAAATAAATAAACTGGAAGGTGAAAGTTCTGTACCATATAATAACAAGAAGGAAAAGAAACATCCCTGGGCTTACTAGTTAGTACTAATTAGGTGAGGATGCCTATATTCCTTAACAATATTCCAATTAATGCATTTGGTTCATACTTCATAGTAATAGAAATGCCCTCACAACTTCTTTCGATGTGTACTATTTTAATGTCCTAATCCTATCAATAGTAATTCAAACCGATCAAATTTCAAAAAAACAACAAACAAACTGAACAGCTCAAGTTGCCGTGCTTACATCATTGCTCTATTCGCAATGTGTTTTGTAACCCAAAATTTTATTCTACCATCAAGGGAACGAACATCTTGCACTCACCATCCTTTCCCAAAGTGGGGGAAAAGGGACCCTCCCAATTGGTCCCGCTCAGCACAGCACGTGTAAACCTACAACAAACATATAGGACACAGTAAGATTTTAACCAATCGATCCAATTACCAGAAGCTGATCAAACAACAAATGCTATTGTTAAACGAAAAATAGCACGGAAAAACCTGCCTAAAATTGACTCTCTGGGGTGGCTGGAGCTCGATGGAGCCGTTCACGACGAACGCACCGGATGGCGGGAAGGTGATGACGTTTTTTTAGGGCCCCACCTGGAACGTCGATGACCTGGAGCACGTCGCCGGCGGCGGTGCGGAAGGAGGAGGCGCCAGGTGCCGGAGAGCTTGGCCGCGTTGGAGACGGTGTCGGCTCCTGGGGCGGACGCGGCGAGGGCGTCGACGCAGGAGACGATGTCGGCGAGGCGGGAGGGGTCGGACTGGGTGTCGAGGCAGCGGCGCTGGTCGGCCTTGGCCGGCGGCGTGGGGTGCGGGTGCGAAGCGGCGGTTTCCGCGGGGAATCGGCGCGAAGGTTTGCGCAGCCGCGTGAGTGTGGGAAATAAGTGGCGCCATTGCCGAGGATTTTGGGTGGTGGCGACGGGAAAAGGGGGAGACGAGCGCGCGCCCCTCGTGGGGTAAGTTTGGTCCGGGGCTCTGGGCCGAGGCATCGCGAGTTCGTGACCCAGTAGCTGAGACTGAGAGGATCAAAATGCTAGCGAACCAACGAGCCCACCCCGCATCGAAACCTAACCCTCCGGCTCCCGCAAACTGAAGCAGCAAAACCCCGTTGCGAGCGCCGATCTCCGCCTCGAACTCTGCAGTGCTGCCTCCACGGCCCTCGCCCCCCTCCCGCCTCGCCGCCGCTGTCGCCATCGCCATGGCCATCACTGCTCTGACCCCCGCTATCCTCGGCGAGCGCCAGTCCGGCCAGGACGTCCGCACGCAGAACGGTAGACCCTCCTCCCCCTACTTCTCAGCGCCAGATTCCGCGGAGTTGCGCGGGGTTCTGTGAGATCTAGTGGCTCCAGTAGCGGCCCGAGCGCGCGCGGATTTAATTTGCGTTCGTGCTTCTCTGGTTGCAGTGGTGGCGTGCCAGGCGGTGGCCAACATCGTCAAGTCCTCGCTCGGGCCCGTCGGGCTCGACAAGGTGTGTGGCTTCCACTTTGATCTACTTAGTTGTGCATACCTTGCTACTCTGTGAGGGTGATCCGAACTTGTATGTTCGTAAATTATATGATCCGCGTGTTAGCAATTTAGAATGGTGTTTTTGAGCCTTCAGGAGCTGCTTGTTGCGCTGTAGATGTAGTTCACTGGCAAACTTAGTTACCAATTACCAGTGATGTATGAGAGTTAAAATTCAACCATAAACAGAACCGTGAGTTGTAGCGTGCTTTCTATAACCTAATCAGGATTAGTGAAGTTAGATGAGTTCCTCACCCCCAATAATTTCAAAAAAGAAAAGAAAAAAACTTGTTGGAACAAACTAACTTAGAATGTGCTACTTATAGATGCTGGTGGATGATATTGGTGATGTTACAATCACAAATGATGGAGCAACCATTCTAAGGATGTTGGAAGTCGAGCACCCAGCAGCAAAGGTGGTGCCTGGCAGCCAAAGCTGCCCCCCTCGTTTTTTGTTGCTGCTTTCTGCTTATATTTTTTGGTGTCCATTTATTGTTAGGTTCTTGTTGAGTTGGCTGAGCTCCAAGACAGGGAGGTTGGAGATGGAACAACATCTGTTGTCATCATAGCCGCAGAGTTGCTTAAGGTAATAAAATGGAGCTTTTATGTCGGGATTTTGTTGCCTACGAATTTCTCTACCATTCTGCACAAATATTTATGAACTTCTGTTTCTTTTTTTACCAGAGAGGCAATGATCTTGTGAGAAATAAAATCCATCCGACCTCTATTATTAGTGGCTACAGGGTGAGCTTGTAGTTTATATTATAGCTGCAGTAGAATTTCAATTTTAAATGATCATTTCGGCGCCAAACTCGTAATCCTTTACATCTTTTATTTTTTTTTACCTTCATATTTTACCAGCTTGCTATGCGTGAAGCTTGCAAGTATGTTGAAGAAAAGTTGTCTGTCAAGGTAAGAGAATACTGTCAGCTGAACAAATAGGAGCAGAGTGCCGTTCCATTCCATGCTTATTGACATGTTGACATGAGTAGTTATCTACATTTTTCAGGTTGATAAACTTGGAAAAGATTCCCTTATAAACAGTGCAAAAACTAGCATGTCTTCGAAATTGATTAATACTGACAGTGATTTCTTCGCAAATCTGGTAAGCTACTATGGTTATATTTTTAGTTAAGATTTCTTATTCATGCATTGTTTTTACTCCCATGTAGTAGAATTTTGTGGAACTTGATAATACGGTTAGTTGTAAGGCTGCTTTCAGTGTCATTTATTAAGTCTAAAATAAATATTTAGTCAATGCTTAATAGACGTGTATTGAGGCGCTTCACTGGAGCCAAATTTTAGGGCGTCAGTTGTCTTTCTGTTAGCATTGCTACAAACTGTGTACTGTTTAATTGACCTGGAACTGGTTTTTAAGGTTGTAGAAGCAGTTCAAGCTGTGAAGACTACAAACGCTGCGGGAGAAGTGAAGTATCCAATCAAGGTCAGTAAGGCACATTTGGTTACAGCACTACTTTATCAAAGTGAACTTCACACGCAATTACTATATAGTGAACGAGACATCATGTTGTATGCAATTGTGCTCCTTTCATTGTTTTCATTTTTGATTGGGTGCCTTCTTTCTAAAGGTAGAAATTAATGTTACAACCTAATAGCCTATTCTATTGTTTAGATACTGTAGACACATCTATAAATATTCTTTGTGATGTTATTTTGCTTTATGCGCCATGTGTTCTTCCTGCTGGTTATGTTTTGGATGTCTTGGCTGCTAATCTAGTAGTTCTACTTCTACCTTAATACTGTACTGTCTATTTCCTTGATTTTTGTGTTTCATATTAACCATTCTACGTGGACATGCCATTTGAATCCTTTGAAAAAAAGTGTTGCAGAAATGGTGCTTTCTTATCCTTTTCATGATTTTTCCCTTGTACCTATGGTTTGACTGTTCTGCAGAGCATTAATATCTTGAAAGCTCATGGTAAAAGTGCTAAGGATAGTTACCTGCTGAATGGATATGCACTAAACACAGGCCGTGCAGCTCAAGGAATGCCTACTAGAGTAGCCCCTGCTAGAATTGCTTGTCTTGATTTTAACCTTCAGAAGACAAAAATGCAATTAGGTGTTCAAGTCCTCGTAACTGATCCAAGGGAACTTGAGAAGATCCGTCAGAGGTATGTGCATTTTCTGTTTTGCAGTTTATTATTATTCCTTTCTGTTATTTCCTAAATGAATCAGCAATGACTGTTCTCTCTTTTATCCCTGCTCCATATTGCTTGTTTCTAATTTCTTGTGTTGGATCGCCCACGCTTTGTGATTGGATTGAAAATCAATTTATTTATTTTTTAAGGTCCCCAACAGTAACCTAATACCTTACTTTTTTTTGGCAGAGAATCTGACATAACAAAGGAGCGAATTGAGAGAATTCTCAAGGCTGGTGCTAATGTTGTATTGACCACCAAGGGAATTGATGATATGTCATTGAAGGTATGTTTTCATAATTAAAGCAGGAGCGATTTCTGTTACCTATTTTTAATATTAAATATAGTTTCCAAGCAGAAGCTATTTATGTATTTTTGTTAGACTGGACAGCTTTGCTACTGTATGACATGTTTTGCTTAGTTACTGGTAATTTTGGTTGGGTCTGCATACAGATTCTGTTGACCTGCATATAAGGTAGTGTTATTTTATATTTTTTAACTATTCGTTGTATAAATTATTTGACCCTTCATTGCCATCTTGCATGCCCATCCCAAAGTGCGTCATGTGACTTTTTAGTCCACAGGAAGCTTCTGTTTCTTGATTGAATTGATTTGATGGTTTCAAAAAGAGCTAATGGGTTCTTGTGATCTTTGCATGTTAATATTTATATATAGATGTCTCTCCCTGATGTCTGTCACCAAATCTGCCCCTTTTTTGTGTTGTGAAACATCATTTCAGTACTTTGTTGAGGCTGGAGTAATTGCAGTAAGGCGTGTGCGTAAGGAGGATTTGCGTCATGCTGCCAAGGCCACTGGTGCAGCTTTGGTATGCATCATTACTTGGTCTTTTATATTACATGGTTATGGTCATGCTGCCAAGGCCACTGGTGCAACTTTGGTATGCATCATTACTTGGTCTTTTATATTACATGGTTATGGCCAAGCAGTATTTCAATATTGTATATTCCATTTAATCCCATTCATGACTTATTGGCTTGATAGTCCCATGAATTTACTTTCACTTGAAATACTGAAGTTGTTTTATCTGTGCTAAGATTCTGAGGCAATGTGGGGATGCTTATTTGAATTAAGTGCCCTTGCAACATTAGAGTACATTTATATAATACCCTTCTGTTTCTGATTATGCTTCGTTTTTTTGATGTAACAACCATGGTTGTCAAGGCGACAAGGCGAGGTGAGGTGCCAGCCAAGCGCCTGGACGCCTAGGTGACCAAAAAATGTCCATTAAAATCAGTATATCACCAATACATATATAGCAATACCAGTATATCCCCTTTTTCTCTCTCCTAAATCCCCCTCGGCCCGTTTGCTGGCCCACCTGGCCGGCCCAGCTGAGCTGGCCTCCCTAACCCTAACCATACCACACCCCCCTCTCTCTCCCCATTCGGCTGCCGCCCCCTCCACTCCCTTTGTCTCTCGCCCTCTCTCGCTCTCACCCTCAGCGCCGCTCCACCCCCCAGCGTCGCCTTCCCCTCTGAGCGCCGCCCAGATCCGTCGGGCTTGGTGCTCCTCGACGCCGGCGGCTTCCTCTCATGCACCGCCAAAAACGCCGCTACCTCTACCAGAACTGGCGACTCCATCGCCCCCGAGGAGCCGGCGGTGGAGGCGACACAGAGCAGACGGTGGAGGCAACGGTGGATCGGGTTCCGGAACTTATTGGACTACAGCCACCAGCGGTGGAGGCGACGGAGGTGGCGGCACCGTGGCAGTGCTCCCTTATCCTCTCCTCTCCACGTGCTAGGTACAACGGCACTTCATCCCGTCTTTAGTCCCCATCCCCACCCCTTATCCCTTCTCCCCGCACCCTCCTTTCCCGACCAGGCAAGGTGAGGGGCCATTGGCGGGCGGCTGCAGGCGACTGGACGCCTAGGCGTCCCCTAGGCGACGCCTTGATAACCATGGTAACAACAATAAGATGCTAAAGTGTATTAGTACCTGGGGCACGGATGACTTGTACAATAGAAATTTATATATAAAACAACCTTTATCCTTGATGTTCCGCAGAAATACGGCAGAAGATCACTTTTTCTAGCCCAAGTGTTAATGCTACACAAACTGTTTGGCAATATGTGCAGGTGACTACTTTTGCTGATATGGAAGGTGAAGAAACCTTTGATCCATCATTCCTTGGACATGCTGACGAGGTTGTGGAGGAAAGAATTGCTGATGATGATGTGATTCTGGTGAAAGGCACAAAAAACACTAGCGCGGTTTGTATTTGTCCATGCCAATGTGTGATAATGTTATCTATGATGGGAACAGCATTAGTTTTGAAGATAGGGCCATCACACATGCATTTCATTTGTGCAGGTCTCAATTATACTTAGAGGCGCAAATGACTTCATGTTAGATGAGATTGACCGGTCTTTGCATGATGCATTGTGCATTGTGAAGAGAACCCTGGAATCCAATATGGTAAACCTTTTGCTGATGTTCATTTTACCTGTTAGTTCCCTGCAAGTGAATACATAAATGTAATTTTCATTGTTATAATTACAAATTCTGGGGAGTGTAGCAAAACATAGTAACATACATCTTTTGTTCACTTGAGCATTGTTCTTGTAGCCATGTGTGACATACTAGCTGGTGCTGCCTGGTTCTCATATTTAATATTTCTTCGGGATTCGATGAATAGCTGCAATCTCAGTTATTGAGAGTGTTTCCATGCTCAAGGAGAATAGCAGCAGTTAAAAATCGTGTAAATCAATAAATGAGTCACTTAATGTATTCACTGTGTGCATTCCACAGAAAGGTGCTAGCTTTGAATCGGTTGAATAAAGTTAAGATATTAAAACAGCTTTTGTTTTCCCCCAAAATACACTTTGCTTTCCGTTTTCAACGGATAGAAACTATCAAACTAGTATATGTATTGGTCATGCAGGTAGTTGCTGGTGGTGGTGCAGTTGAAGCTGCGTTGTCTGTCTACTTGGAGAATCTTGCTACAACTCTTGGATCTAGGGAACAACTGGCAATTGCTGAATTTGCGGAATCTTTGTTAATCATACCAAAGGTTTGATTAATTCTAATTAATGTGTGCGTTACTTGCATATTGAACCACATAACATATTAATGGGGAGCATGACCTTGTGATCACAGGTTCTCTCTGTTAATGCTGCAAAAGATGCAACTGAGCTTGTAGCAAAGCTTAGGGCGTATCATCATACTGCTCAAACAAAGGCTGATAAGCAACACTTTTCAAGGTAATGACAGGACCTATTATCTTTATTAGTTATTTGAATGAGCATGATTCTTCTATATATGTTACATACCCGGGTGGTGAGAAGGAAGGGAAGAAAGCCCTAATTCAGTGCTAAGCACTCAGCTCGCTCGGGCTTGAAAGACCCTTTGCGGGAGTTTCTGGAGTTTAGACCTTTGAAAACTTCTGTGAATGCATTTAGTTTCTAGAACATTGAAAACTTCTGTGAGAGGTGCTTCTATGCATATCTTTTTAAAAGTTGCACAAATATTAACATCTGTAGATTTATTGTGGGATACTAGTTAGCCTGCCATTTAAGAGAACACGGATGCGCTTCAGGATATGTGTAATCAAGCAATATATATAGACATTACCCCATCAGTAATTCAGTACCATGTACTGCAATGTGATCTCCATCTCAAGTTCCACTCTGAGCTTAAGCCACATCCTATGTATGATTTAAACTTTATACAATAGTATGTTAACCTAGATGAATAGCAGCATCTGATATAATTAGGTAACTATTTGATTCTGGATATGATTTTACTTAAATGTTTTTGCCCCCTTGCATGTTTCGTTTTTGCTATTTGCACATTTTTTGTTCTTGCTAGTAAATTGGCTTCCATTTGCTTCAGCATGGGTCTTGACCTTTCAAAAGGTATCATTCGCAACAACCTGGAATATGGTGTCATTGAGCCAGCAATGAGCAAAGTTAAGATTATTCAGGTTGGTACACTTCTTAGCATGGGTCTTGTCACGGTGTTTGACTGTTTTTGATGTTGAGGTTCATCTCATCATTTTATACATTTTCCTGGCAGTTTGCCACCGAAGCAGCCATTACTATTCTGAGAATCGATGACATGATCAAGCTTACCAAGGAGGAGACCGGGAATGAAGAGGAGTAAAGTAACAAGCTCTGACAATGCCATTTTTGTGATCATCGGTGGACTGTTTGTTATGTGATGGCTGGTTGTTATAGACAATTAGCATTCTTGTAATGTTTTTGTTTCTCTTTTGCTATTCATGGACACCACTCTTAGAATGTTGTACCAAAGCTGCGAGTAAATGTGTATGCCTGTGGGTTGGTCTTATTTGGGAAGGATGAATCGGGACTCACGAATGAAAGCAAATATTGCATACTGTTCGGGTAAAACACTTCTAGATGCAGTCATCGATGCTGGATTGGGTAGCTCGGTTGGTTCTGTCGAATAGGTTATGGCCTCGAATGTATCAGATACAGTATGCGCCAGTAATGGTTGACTGCTCGTATGGGCCGGATGACGCGCCCACCAGTCAACACCATGGCAATTGGTGAGAACCGTGCTAAGTGCACAATCTTTTTGTAGTTCTATGAAAGTACACGGATTTTAAGATTTCTTGTGTCCCCGAGATTTGGGATGTCGTCTGCTGGAAGCCTGGATGTTATTACAAAATTGAGCAGACAGTGCACTGAGCAACAACTAAAAGTGCGTCAACGAGGATGTTCCAGTAAATGGTGGTAACTGCTCTTCTCCGGACGACGGTGGTTGCCGATAGAAGCCGAACGATGGATTAGACAGCCATTGTTGAGGAGGTTCAGCTTGTTCGCCGTGGCACCGCCCGAGGCAGCCGCGTGACGGAGGCCAAGAAGCCGTCATGACGGCATTGGAAGGACCAGCTGCGGTTGGTAACCCTCGAACACCGCCGTTGGGCAGCCAGTGCTCGCTCGGATGCAGCTGCTCCTCGGCCGGCAATTGCCCTGCCTGCTGCGACGGCGCCGAACTGGCAAACTGACTGTCGCCAGCAGGCGCGGTCTGGGGCTCCGAGGATCCCACATTGTGCGGGATGGCCATGATGGTGGGCGTCGTCATCTTCCGCAGCGCTCGCGCACCGGCAGCTGTGTCGCGAGCCGTGCGGTAATGGTGCAGCAGATGTTGGAGTCGCTCTGCCTGCTTCCTCAAATCGATCTTGACGTAGTACTCTCCAAAGAAACTATCATTCTGGTCGCGAAGTTCCTTGTACACTGGACGCCGATTGGACCGATTAGGGATCAATACATGATAATTGGTACCAAGTTCCTTGACATGATCGGTAGATTAAGATCAAGATTACAGAAAACCAAGATGAAGCGTATAGTAGTTTACCGGCAAACGCGATCGCCAGGTGTAGTCCCTTTTCACGAAGGTCTCGAAACATCTGCTCCTTGCTCATGCCTGCCATCAGGCATCTCTCCACCTCCTCCTTAACCTTCATCGACCAGCATTACTACATGCATTAGACTCTATATTGTTTGATCGCCGTCTCGCTCGCCGGCAGCACCATCAGACATGTCGCAATAGTCCAGTTCTTACTTGGATAATGAAGAGACGAGCGCCTTCATCGTCGCCGCCGTCGGGGCCTCCGCTGTTACCCTGCATATTGCTGCAGGTGCCTGCGTCCTGTCGATGTCCAAAGAGGCCAATCAGTGGCTCCAGAAACAAACAAATTACATGCCTGGTAAAAAAATTTTGTGATTCAGAGCTTCTGCTTACCATCCTGCAATGGTTCAGTGCACCTTCCTGGGTTCTACCGTCGTCAAAACACTCAAAAGTTGAAGGGAACTAATTGGGGACGGAGATATAATATCCGAGAGCCGTGTGGTGGGATGGTAGCGCGAGTTGTGTAAAACCAGGTCTTTTTCGATGTTGCGTGGTCGCCCGCGTTCAATTGTCCAGAGTCCTGACCCCCATCGTCTGGTTACATACTTCCATGCGCGCAGCGTTGTCGGTTGGTCCGGTCTCTGGAGACAACAGAGAAGAGTAAATCAGAACATTGCAAGCAAGCAATGGCATTGGGCTTCTGCTTGAGATACTTCTAGAATAGGTGAAAAATTTACATGAGGTAGATATTATTTTAGGAAGTTTCTAGAATAAATTATAAGAAGAGAATTCTAGAGAGGAGATATTTGTAGCCGTAGGCTTTAGATGTTGCCACTTGGTATCAATCTAACGGCTATGTAATCCAATAAATAGGGGTGCCTTTCTCCCTCTTGGAGTGTGCTAGATGGATGTGCTATGGTAAACCATCACATGTCATTTGGAGTATGGTAAAATTATGGATGTAGAAAAGCCACCAAATGAGTGTATTGTGTAATAGTATTCGTGTTTTGTTTAAATAAAGTAGTATTTTGTAATTGTAAGTCTTCTGGTTAGTACATTGTTAAGTTATAATTCAACATGAGCAGTTTGGCCACCCAGAATCACAAAGTCCTATCTTCGACATAGTGGCTCGGTTGCCCGGAAGCAGGACAGTCTTGGCTTTTGACGTGAGCGGTTCAGTCGCCTAGAAGCCAATAATAAATAGTACATTAATAAGTGGAAACTAAAAGGCTAACCGACAATAAATAATACATGTTGTGAAGAGATGTCATTCTAACTAGATAATTAGTTAGGGCAACTCAGATTAGAAAAAGATTCACCAAGAATCGCGGTTGCTGTTAGCCGTTTGATTGATTTTGCCTGCCGGAACTATTTGGCCCTAGATCCCGTGGCAGGATCGAGAGCTCGCCACCCACAGCTTGGTTGACAAAACGGAGTACGCACCTTTCCAACTGCTCCACGAATCGATCCACATATCCAATGCCACTAGACCGTGCATACCAGAGAAACCATGAGGGTAGAAAACGAGATGCTGTCTTGCAATTTTACGGGCAAAACCGAGCGTATTTTGTGAGCTTAGCAATCAGTTTTGGTATTTGAGCCGAATGGCAGAACCTCAGCACAAGACGCGAGGGACGGGAATTGAGATTGCAGTTGACTGCAACTTAGTCAGACAATCGACCGTTGGATTAAAATAAGATAGTCTAGTTTTCTAAAGGTAGGGGTGCAATTGGCTTGGATTCGGTCGGATATATTTCGTATCATAAACCATATTTTTTATCGGACTCAGAGTCGGATAATATCGGTCACGAATTCAAAGCAAATACGGAGTGGGATCGATACAAAACCAATTATTTTTTGTCGGATATCCCACGAAAACAGATGCCGCATATATCATACATATAACAATAATTAATCAATCATATGAGTTCAACGTGCAAAAGGATTATTGCAATTTAATAAGTCATTTTACCAGGTAGTCCAGCAAAGTCACAAAAGTATCAAATATTCTTTTATATTTTGCAAAATAATACCAAGTTTACACGTAGACAAGTAAAAGCATATTCCGGAGTATCAAGGCCGGCACCAGTCGGCAGGAGGTGGATGGGATCAGAAGGGGGGTGGATCCATGGAGGGAGCCTTAGGCTATTTGGTTGAGACAATTGAAGCTACTAGAATATGGGTTATAAATATCTCAAATCTGGATATTCAAATAGAGTTATCCGGAATTATCCAAGAATATAATCGGAATATCCCAATCCAACGCACAGTGATCTCCAGAATCCAATACCGAATCCGAAACCAATAATCTGAAATCGATACCAAATCCGACAACTATCCGACTCGACTAGCCAAATTTGATCCAAACAGATCTAGTCAATCGGTCAAAAAACGTATATCCGATCTGAAGGCACTATTAAGGGAATACTGTAGCAATATCCAGTGGCATACATGGTAGCAAATGCTATAGACGTGCACTGCAGTATTGTCTAAACAGCTGATTTCTTTAATCAAACTTTACTAGTGGTTGACAACTCACAAAGTTGTGGTTCTTATTGTAACCGCACCGGTTCCCTTCCCAAGGGACGGGTAAACTGGGCTGCACCCGGCCCCACGCCAACAACAGTCCATTTGGTAATCAGTGTAGTAGATGGTCAGATCATGCCCCTTTTTTAAAGAAAGAACATAATAGATTGACTAGCGACACGAAGTGTAATTAAGTATAATCCTAAGCACACGTACGTATAGCTCGTACACTATACGTAGTACAATGAGAGTAGCCATTTGACAAACGCACAGATATAATAAAATGATAGCTAATTGGCCAATCCTGTGCGATTTCTTTATCCAGATCTTGTGAGTTGGATAGCGTGATCACCTCCATTTTCTAAGGATCGCCGGCTTCGTCTCTCTCTCAAATCAAGTTGCAACCACGTTGGCCTCAATAATACATGTGCACATATTTGATCTCACGTTTTTAACCCTTAAAACCCTCCTATATGTAGCCCAAATTGAGATGACTAAGCTACTAAAGATATCTATAATGGTGTAACATCAATTATCTATAAGGTTTGTCACGTAAGATTTTTCTAATATAGGAGCGATAGTGTTAATGTCTCTTAATAAAGAGATGGACATAAATATAACACAAAACACTATTGTATGAGTTATTGTCTATAACAAACATTTTTTCATGTTGTAATTAAAAGAATGTGGGATTTCGTAGAGACAAACTTAAAAGACAATCTATTATATAAATTGTCTTTAATTTTGTTCTTAAATGATATAGAAGGGTATATAGACAACAATCGTCTCTACTATTGTACATGTTCTAATGCATATATAATTGTGTGATGTCAGCTATTTATAAGCTTTGCTATATTGGATTTTTTTATGATACGGGAGAGAGAACGAAAAGAGAGAGAGTAGCTCCGTTAGCGACTGTAGATCACAAATACTCCCTCTGGTCACAAATAATTATCATTTTAAATATAGGTGTAGTCAAACTTTTAAAACTTTGACTGACAATATCTTTTTAATATTTAAATTGGATACATGAAAATCATATGTGAAGATTTATCTCGAAAAGTACTTTCATAATATTATAATTTTATTGGTTTTTAAAATATATTATAATGATCAAAGCTGTGTTTTGTATATCGCATTGATGTATAAAATGATAACTATTTATGACCGGAGGAGTACATAACGAGTGAAAAAAAAAAAGATTTGTCAGAAAGCTCGCTTACTTGATTGTTCAAATGCAACGCAAGTGGCGCGTGCGGCTATCAAGGCAACGTTGGGCAAAGGCTGCGGCACCTCCCTCTTCAGGAATGGCAAAGGCTGCGGTGCGTGCTACAAGTTAGTATACGTAAGAGATATGATTTCCTCAAATATCTAAATAGTTTGTTACAATAAGGATTTCTCAAATATTCTAATAGAAATCCAAATCTCATACGATTTGGACTCATCCGGCTATATAAAGCCTCTCCCATATACATGTAAATTGAGAGATTATAGTGTATTTGTCTCCTGTGGTTTTTTCTCCCAAGGGTTTTTCTATGTTAAAATTCTTGTGTCATGTTTCCGTGTGCTTCTCAAACCCTAACAAGTGGTATTAGAGCGCACTTAGGATTTTCTGATCTACATCGCACCGCCGACCTTCATTGCACGCGCGTGGGACTCCTTCCTTGTCGGATCTGCTCCTCCAGCCAAAAGTTTGATGCCACCGTAACCCCGCTCAGCAGCGTATGAAAGTCCCTACGAATAGGGGGTGCAATCAGATCGGATAATTTCCAACCGACCGGATGTGTTCGGATCAGATTCGGATAATTTTTTCTGATAGTTCTCGGATTCGGTATCAGTTTCGGATACTTTGTTTCGGATTCGAATTCAGATTCGGGAGATCACTATCCGTCGGATCGGGATATTTCGAACCTTTTCTCGAATATATCCGGTCAATTTTAATCAGATATCCGATCGAGCCTTAAGGCCTTAACCGGTTAACCACTTAACCCTAACCCTAGGTCCTTGATTTGAGTCCCGCCTCCACTCTCCACCCCGCGTCTCCCTTGAGCGCCGAGCGGCCTAGGCACCCAGCCCCGAGTCACACCGCCACCCTCTCAGCGCCGCCCTCCGCTCGTCCTGTTTCCCGGTGCCCTCCGCCCGTCCCAGTGCCCTTCGCCTAGCCCTCTGCTCGTCCCAGCGCCCTCCGCCCGTCCCGCCTCCTGGGGCCCTCCACTCCCGAGTCCCACCTCTCCCTCTGGATCCAACTCGACGGTCGCCGCCTCCGACTCCCGTGAACCAGTAGGTTCGCCTGCTTGCTACCACTACCGTTTCAATACAAATGGTATATTATAGATTACTGAAATACTTCATTGGAAAACCTTTGAAAATGATCCCTCAACCCATAAAGATTTGAACATCGTCACTGATATGTGTGTTTGGCATTGTCTGGTTGCTCCAGCAAATGATCCCTCAACCCATAAAGATTTGACCATCGATGTTGATCCAACTGCCTGCTGATACCACACATGTTTTTGATCCAATTGAGATTAATGTGAAGAGTATTGGGCTGATAAAAGGAACCTTTTTTCTGGACCAAGTAATTAATTCGTGCTCGAATCGATTAATGACCCTATACAATTCTCATTACTTTGAACTATTCCACTACTCCTACTCAATGCATAATTGCAATTTAGGCAAATTTTATCCTGAAATCTTAGAACAACACTTATTTAGGAACAATAAAGTCTTCCTAAAATAAGAGCTCTTTTACAGTGGATTAAAATCAATATAAGCCGTCTATTCCTTTGAATCTAATGGCTGAAATCAATTTAGATCTAGTTATACTACCACCTGTAATATTGCTAGTAAAATCCAGAGAGGGATAAAAGGGTAAAAAAAATCTCGTCATACTATTTGTCCTCTACGGTAAAACACGTCATGTGATCATGATGAATGGCGGATGAATAGATAAGAAGACTCTTAAGATCACCAGGTATTCGATGAATCCAAAACTGTGAACGAATTAGAAAAAGTCTAAAATACCCCTGATGAATGGATAGAAAAAGTCTAAAATACCCTTGAGGAATGGATGGTTAAAATCCACTATAAAATTTCTCTAAAATAATACAGTTATCTACGGGCGGAAGGGGGAATAGTTAGTATGATTGGGTTTTGGGGGCTAGTTGTTAAGTTACTCTTTAAGTATAATAGCATAGATTGGAATGCGAAATATGATTCTCAATCAATCATTGCTTGTATCTTTCAGATGACAAGGCTAAAGGCTTTAGTTGCATTTTCAAAGAGATTATATCGTTATAAGTTTTTTAATTAAGGAAAATATCACTAGACAAGCCTGTTAAGACCCCACGCAAAAAACTCGTAAGAGACCTTGAGTTCATAGTCTGATCCTGCCCCTATGATTGGTTAACTTACTGGAAATTATTTTTGTGGTGAGCAATAACTATTTATACCATTGCTCTACTGTGCTGTGGTAATTTCTTGGAAGTTCATAATCAAAACAAAGTTTCCTTTGGGGAGATGAGTCAGTAATAATCTGTTGTTTTTCTGAAAGTAACTACAGTTGAACAGATGGGTTGGCTAATTTCATAGTACTCTTTTTCGGCTCTGTCCATAACAACTCAAATGTGAACACATGCTTTAGGCCCAATATTGTGTGTGATGCGCTACCTATAGTCAGGTCATTTGAGCTTGATCTAAATAGTATTTCATCACTATTCATTACTATGGTCAGCAGCTTGAGAATTCCTAACATGCATCAGCAAATTAATGAGTTTGTGTGCAATATGCTCAGAAAGGTTTTTTTTTTTTGTTCTTGGTTATTTTACCTGCATCTAAGAAAGGTAATTTTGCTATTGAGTTATTCACATTACTCCTAAATCCTAATGATTGTCTTTTTGTGTTCAGCCAGTTGCCGCTTTGTGATGGAGGCTGGAAACGCTAGCGCAAATATGTGGGCAACTAATCGACAGTTGCTTGATGTGTTGAATGATCCATAACAGTTGCTTGCATTCATGACTGATCCGTGAATTCTGTAACACATTGGTATAATTTGAATTAGAATTTATTGTGATGCACTGTTTTTCAATGGGAAGTGCTAAGGTAAATGGTTGAACTAAGTATCTTGTTTTAACATATTACAAGGGCTCTAGTATAGCATTTTTTTAAGGCAACTTTAGCATTATCAGTGAGTTACATTTTGTAACTAGGCCTTTCTGTAACTTGGGATTGAAAAAGAACATCTCTCTTTCACTTAACTATGTATAGCATTATCATTGAGTTACATTTTGTTCTGTTGAGTAGTATGGACCGGTGCACCCCTGGATCTACAAATACATACTCCGATGATCTGATCTCATGTTCATATATATGGAGTTATGGACAGCGGGTAGAAATGTCTCGTTTTCGTGAACAGTATGAATAAAGTTACAATTCATTTATCCTCAAATGATTGATAATTTGACATCTCAACGCTTACATTTTGTTTTTGTAGGATGAGACTATGATTGAGATTGATATTGATTGAGTGTTTGAATGTCGAGACAAAAGTAGCCATGGTTATACACTCGTGGTCTCATTGAAATGTTGCCACTTGCCAGCCTGCCTTGCTCACTTCTGTTTTCAAACTCTTCGACAAGATTGTCTCATTGTTGAGTCTTGTGTGTATGTCTGGACAATGTAATCTTAATATTGTCTATTTGTCTTATTGTCTCTTTCATAGAGACATGGAGTCATGGTATGTTATTGTGATATTATTTACGTGTCATTTTATATTACGTAACTTTTTGCTATGTCTACCGTTGAACTTCAATGTACTTTTGCAACTTTGTTGGACTACCTGATAAACTGACTTGTTAAATTGTGATAGTTCTGTTGTATTCGAACTCATACGGTTGATTAATCATTGCTATATGTGTGCTTCATGCGGTATGTACTCGTGCGGTATCCGACAAAAAATATCCGATGCTGTATCGATTTCGCTCCGTATTCGCTTAAAAACCGTTACCGATATTATCCACGCCATATTTGTATCCGACACTGTCCGTATCTGATTTCGAATCTAACAGAAAATATGATTTAGAATACGTAAAAAACGATATCCGACCAAATACAAACCGGTTGCGCCACTACCTACGGAGCAAGCGAAGAAACGGACACCACGCTCGGCGCCGAGGACGCTGAGGAGGGCTTGCCCCTTACCGTAGAGATACTCTACATCTTCGCCATTTTCTTGGACACAGCAGACCTCGTCCGCTGCGCCGCCGCCTGTAGGCTTTGGCGCCGCCTCGTCTCCAGCGAGGCAGAGTACATCTGCCGCTCCGCACCGCGCCACGCCTCCTAGAGACCAAGAACATCGAGTTCTCCTGGGACCCCGAACCGCAGCCCAACGACCCGTCGCTGAGGACTGGAGCGATGGGAAGGATGTCTTGGCCCTGGACAGCAACAGGCACTCGCTGATCAGTCAGGAGGACAGTATCATCGTCAGCCTTCTGAAGAGGGCACAGTTCTGTTACAATCCTGACACCTACAATCGCAGTGCTTTTGGAATTGTGAGGTTCGATGGCTCTCTGGTCGAGGACATGGTTCAAGAAACTGAGTAGTTGCATGCTAAGTGCTATTTCTTCGATGATCAACAGCATGCAGGCGTGAGAGCGCTTCGTATAAAAGAGACTTTGTAAAAAAGTTAAGATCAATTCAGGAGATAATTGAATTTGGAATCTGATAACATCCTGATAGTAGTTAGTATTATACTCTTCAGAGTTTTGCTGTTTAAAAGTGAAGGTTTTGTTCCAAAAATGATTGAAGTGCAAGAAAGAGTTTGTTTCTGCGTGGATACTACAACATTGTTAAGTTGTCATAGCTCGATATAAGAGGCCTAATGCAATTTATACTCTATTGATGGCACGAGAGTTTTTTCTTTATCTTGACAGTTTTATAGGAGCAGTTTCAACTATATCATGGAATTTAAGTAGGTAGTTTGATGTACGTGATGATTACACGTACAAATTACTCTTTCAATGAGCATTATTTGCCAAATTTTATGTTCTAGGTGGAGTATATCATAAATCTATGATATAAATTCTTCACTATCTATTAAGCGCCACAAGTGATGTTTTGGTTTATGCCGCTTAATGATTGAGCATTTATTTCAGGAGGTTAGTTGCACAGACTCAGACTTTACTAGAGTTATGAATTGTTGATGATCTAGATTTTTTCGTCTGCTTTATTGATAGTTGTGTGTTTAGATCTATTAGTGGTTTGCTTAATTTTGCTTTGCAAGAAGCGTTTAGATTAGACTGTTCCAGTCTTTCTTACCCTTCGGGTTTTTTCGGAGATAATTTCATTATGAATTTTGAGTCAATGGGGGGGGGGGTTTGTTAGAGATATGGTTTTCTTAAATATCCAAATAGTTTATTACAGATAAGGATTCCTCAAATATCCTAATAGGAGTCCAAATCTCATACGATTCGGACTCATCCGGCTATATAAAGTCACACTCATGTACATGTAAATTGGGAGATTACAATGGATTTGTCTCTCGTGATTTTTTTCCCATAAAGGTTTTTTCACGTTAAAATCCTTGTAACCCGTTTTTGTGTGCTTCTCAACCCTAATTGTATATATGTACATAGTTACTAGTTTCATGTGGTACCATTAACGTGCAAATTCTGGTGTGTGTATATATATATATGAAAATGGTTCTATACTCTTGGGAGTACGTACTCCCACAATTAATATACCGTTCAAACGATGATGTATGCCTTTTTATCCTTTTGAGTATACTCTAATAATGATTATAAAATACTTCAAAGTGAGTTCCACCAAAAATTTCATGAAAATCCACCTTTTATAGCATAATTTGTTTATAGCAAAAAATAAAGGGTTTCGATGAAAAAAAAATCAACCATGTCGTATTGAAGTATATCGAAAGTGATAAAAAAGTATAACACTTCCGTTTAAGTGGTATATTGGAGGTGGGAGTATGTACTCCCGAAAGGTAGAAGGTATTTTTCCTTTTTTTCTACTCCAGGGAGTAGTTACTCCCTATGCTGTATCTCACAACGTATAGGGTATCTCATACGACAGAGGGTATGTATGCGTAGTATATGAGTATATAAGACCATCTAGATGGTATGTACATTATTTTCAGAGGTGGTATGCATATTTTTTAGACATACTCCTTACGCGCGTATACGAAGGTATTTGCAAAATACGCTAAAAATCATGAACGCTCTTGCAATTTTTTCGTGTGGCTCACATTGAGTATCTTATCATTAGTGTATGAGTGTACCCAAAGTGATAAAAAGGTATTTCAAGTTCATTTCAGAGGTGAGAGTACCTACTCCCGGAGTGTATATATATGTATGTATATATCGTGCACGTGCGCTGACATGTTAAGTGCACCAGTAATAGGGGTGGCAACGGGTCGGGTCGGGTGCGGGTTTTACAAAACCCGACCCGACAGAAAACCCGAATTGGAAAACACGACCCGAACCTAAATTCTCTGTCGGGTAAAAAAATATACCCGAACCCGGCGGACACCCGAAATCCGGCTGGTACCCGACGGGTATTAAAACAACACTGTGCAGCGCTAAGCAGACATCTTTTCCCATGATCCTAAATCTAAGATGAAAACAGTTTCAATTTCACACAACGATATCGAACAAGGATCATGGCTCTGAACACATATTTTTAGTTCCAAAAATACTGAAGAATGTATCTGAAGCATAACTTGACGACATAAGTCAAATAATTCTCATTTTTTAGTTGAAACACGGCATGTACCTGCTCTTCATTGACTATACACTTTCAAAATAGCATCAATCATTCAGTGTAACATAAATTGCATAAAAGTTTAATTGTGTATCTTGTGATGGTATAGGCGCAGCTGCAGCATCCAAGGACAGTGTAGCTGCAGCATCCGAGGACCGCGTAGCTGCAGCAGAACCACTGGTTCCTGGAGTCGACATTTTCAACCAAATATGTGCTGAAACAAAGCAATATTAGATGTTAAATAGCATAGCAACATATTTCTGAAACAAAACGAAATGAAGTTCTAACAATTTGATTTCTGAAACAACACAGACAAGCAGTCAAGCAGGAGAGCAAGCAACTGCGATAGGGGCATGGGGTGGTGGCCGGTCGACTGGCCGGAGAGGCGGAGAGCAAGCAGGTGGGGGCGTGGGGTGTGGGGCGGCAAATCACAGAGATGGGCGGCGGGCCGGCGGTAGGGCTAGGGCGCGGGCGGACCAGCGGAGAGATGGGGATGCTCCGAACTTCGAAGAGATGGGGTGCCGGCCGGAGAGAAAGCAGATGGGGCGTGGTGCGACGGTCGGACTCCGGAGAGATAGGGAGTGGGGCGATAGCTAGAGAGCAAGCACCGTGGGCGGCGGGCGGCGGCGTCCAGAGGCTAGGGCTCCGGTGCTTGACTTCGTGGGTGGGCCGGCCAGGCTAGGGCGTTGGCAGGGCGCGAGCGGCGGTCGGTGACCCACGGCGGTAGCTGGAGATGGCCGGTGGGCTAGATGAGCCGGTGAGGGAGACGCCAAGACGGACGGGACTCGGAGCAGCCGGCGTCGAATTGGATTTGGGGTTGGGGAATAGCTGCCGAAATGCAGATGCTAGATGAGACTCGAGTTGGATTTGGGATTTTGGGGGAATTCGGCAGGCGGGCAGGGCAAGGACGGGCCGCAGGGTACTAGGGTAGCAGTAGATGGGGAATTTCGGATACCCGGCGGGTACCCGCGGGTTGTTTTATAAATCCTAACCCGACTCGACTCATCCCGGGTACCCGACCCGAAAAACCCACGGGTAAAGATTAGGACCCGAACCCGAACCCGACGGGTGCCGAACCCGCGGGTCTGATTGCCATCCCTAACCGGTAACCCGGCCTGCTCTGGCCGCTCAGTGACCGTCGTCATCACCGACTCCTGCCCCGGCGGGCCATGCCTCGCGGAGGCGGCGCACTTTGACATGAGCGGCACCGCCTTCGGCGCCATGGCCGATCGCCTTCGCGCCGCCGGAATCCTCAAGATCCAATACGCGAGGTGAAAATGTAATCGAGTTTAATCTAACAACTGTAAAGTTAACGATGCACATGTTTGTACTGAAGGCGTGGGTGGCATTGGTTTCCTGATCACGGTGCAAGTACAACGGAATGAGCATTGCCTTCAAGGTGGACGCGGGCTCCAACCCGTACTACCTCGTCGTGCGGATCGAGTACGAGAGCGGCGACGGTGACCTCACCGCCGTGGACGTCATGCAGGGCGGCTCCACGTCCGACCAGCACGTAAGGCAACGGCGGCGCGGCGTGGACGCGGATGCAGCAGTCGGCGCCTTGTGGCGCTTCAACTCGAACACCGGCCGCAGCCGTTGCGCGCGCCGTTCACGTTCCGGCTCACCTCGGGCTCCGGCAAGGTGCGCGTCGCCAGTAACGTCATCCCCGCCGGCACGTCCTACCGGTCCACGGTGAACTACGCCACCTAATAATGGTGTTAGATTGTTCGGATTTAGCGCCGTGATTTGCGATCTCTCGCGTTGCCAAAGGAATCTGGTACGTGCGTCCGCCGTCCGGGAATTGTGAGCGGCCAGAATTGAAGTGGAGGCGGTTAGGCATTTGTGCTGTGTTCTTCCCTCCACGGCCACTTGCTGTTGTTTCCCTGGTGATCTCTCTCTCTCTCTCTCTCTCTCTCTCTCTCTCTCTCCGAGAAATCCCTAGTGATGCCTCTTGTTTGGTGTAATCTTTGCGGTTTACTTGTGTTGCTGCGGAGGAATTAGTGGGCGAGTGCCGCATGCTTATGTACCATTAGATGTGGTCTTTTATTTTTAAGGCAGAGCCGGCCGGCCTTATCAGATAGGTAGGCCCGTATAATTCTAAGCCTTGTTTTAACAAGGCCAGGCCGAGATGGCGGCCCAGTCTCTAATACAAAATAGCTGATGTCAGTAGCCAATTTTGAAAATTCAAATTACCGTGACTTTTAAACCGGGTATCGGATTCACGATCTGTTTTAATCACCATAATCCTACCTCTACTATATGCGGTGGAAATGGCGCTCCCACGATCGTTTGAGCTGTGAGTGAGCCGGTTCGGCTCGCGAGCAGGGGAAAAAAATTGCGTTTGGGTCTTTTTTTTCGAAAAAAAAATTACGATTAAGTCTTTTTTTGGAAAAGAAATTACGATTAGGTCTTTTTTTGAAAAAGAATATATATTACATTTAGGTCCTTTATGTATTTTTAAGCACTGCGCTCAGGTCCTTTTACTAAAAATCAAAATTACGATTAGATCCTTTTTAGGAAAAAATACGCTTAGGTCCTTTTTTTGAAAAAATTTATACATTACATTTAGGTCCTATTTGCGTTTTTCTAGCATTACATTTAAGCCCTTTTGCGGAAAACATAAAATTCTGTTTAGGTCCTTTTCGCGTGTTTCCTCGATTTGCTCGTGTAGGGAGCGGCAGTCGCACGTTTTCTCGATTTGCTCGTGTAGGGAGCGGCAGTCACACGTTTTCTCGATTTACTCGCGTGAGGAGCGACGCCCACGGCATTGCACGCCGCGTATGATTATCTAGTTATTATTACAAGAGCTCCAAAAGAAGATCCCACTTGCAAATATTTCAGTGTTTTTAGACTATATCGAATGCTTCATTAATAATTTAAATTTTCTCCACTAGTGTGTTTGAATTTAGGGACGTGCTAGTGCCCGAACATAAGATGGGAGTGTTTCCATCGTACTATCCCCTCATTCGTCAAATGTCATTTAAATGGACTTCGACTATCGATTTAGTGAAACAAAAAATCCTTCGTCTCTGTTGGCGATCTCTGGCCGCCGCTAGTTTGCAGGAGAAGAAGGTCGAGGTGGAAGACCTCCCTCAAGCACGAGAAACGACAACCTCAGACCAATGAGAGCTTTGGATACCGTGGTCATAACTTGCTTCCAAGGCCTTAGAGGTGTAGGAAGGGAGATAAGCATGTCTTGGTGGCAATCTCTGGTCACCACTAGCTCGCCGGAGCTCTAAATTGGCAGAGGATGAGGGAGGGAGGAGGAGAAGGAGGATTCGGACGGTATTATTTTTTATTTGATGCAACAAAAATTCATGAAACAACATTATTTAGTTCCCATGGTTACAAAAAAATTCCCACTCCGATGCAACAAACACAAACTAAAAAGTGTGCAACAAATGAGAACTATTATGGCAACAAATACAATAATATGTTGCAACAAAATTGAAACACTTTTGCAACAAAAATGAAAACCATTCAATCAACAGAAACATTTTGTAGAGTGCTGCAACATTAGGAAATAACCACCGCAACAATCTGACTTACTTGTGCCAACATTTTAAATGGGCTCAGAGTAGGAGGAGGAGGAGGAGGCAGCCAACCCACACGCCACCTTATTGATGGTCAGATCTTGTGGCCACGGCATCACATCCTTGTTGTCTCCTACCACGACCATGTTCCATGCTCCTCTGCTACGGCGCCGCGGTAGAGTATGAGCGAGTTTGGCGGATTCGAAGTAGGAACAGGGCGGATCTGGGGAAGTGAGCAGAGCAAAAGTAGAGGAGAGCATCCTGGCTCCGATGGCGGCTGGCTCTGGGTGCCAATGAACCACCGAAGTAGGTTCAGATGGGACTGCAGATAAAGAAAATGGGGACATACTCAACAGCGATGCCTCCAGGAGGAGGCGGTTTGTAGCAGTGGTGTGGCGAGGAAGGGGTTGGCGGTGCTGTCGATGTGGTTGGAATTGCGGTCCTTGCTGCTACCATTATGGAATGGGGAGCACGAGATACTTGATTGGGCAAGACAAAGAAATGGGAGGAAGAGCTTTGACCTTGTGGGGGCTTGAGGGAGGGAAACGTGTAGTTGAAGGAGGCAATACATAAATAGGGATCGATTTGGGTTTCTGAGTTTGTGAAGTAGGGATTGTTCAATTAGATGAAGTGTCTGATGCGAGAAAAGGCATCAGACATAGAACCGGTGGTGCTTCTATTGAACTAGGATGAGAAGCGCGCTTCGCCGCGCCGGGCTGATGTGCTATTAGACTTCATATAGGTTAGAAGTATAGCTAATATAGAACGCAAACGTACTTAAAATCACAGCGTGAAGTTATCTTTCAAGTATAATAATGCAGGACATGTAAGAATCGAAATAGCAGAAGCTATGCACGCAAGTACATTCACAAACGTATGTATCTATGATTTATATTAGTTCATTTCAAGAAAATAATTATATGAAAGCATAGCTCTCATGTTTCATTAATACAAAAAATGTGTAAAAAACTGCATCAAATCTAGAATCTCTATAACAGGTCTAGCATGTCCGCTACGGTAGAAACAATTAGGACCCGAAAGAAATCGAAAAGCTTGCTTCAGTAAGGTCAAAGGCTCGCTAGCTTTGCCATTTGTGATCAACAGTGACATACCATGCGATTCTGAGTTTATAGTGTCCTAGTAATAAATAATCTGGCGATCAACATTTCACAACAAAACGAAGCTATCTTCAATAAGAAGAAAAGGCACTTACCGAAAAGAAGCACGCCTCTGCGGGAGCCTTGAAAAATCGGATATACTGTGAACCGTGATCTCAGTAACCGCATATATGTGGTGACGCACTGCAATCAAAAGAAGCAGCATCGAGCCAAAAGAGGAGCACCTCTGCTGTAGGGCTGAAAAATGGATATACGTAGAACTGTGATCTTAGTAACCGCTTACACAATTTGCCGTACTGTAATGAAAAGAAGTGTCTCTCTATTTAGGAAAACGCATATACCTAGAACGGTGTTACCCCCGATTCCCTGTACCTGGTGATGAACTTGGCCTGATTGTCCTGAATGGTAGTGCAAAAATGTATTAGGAGATAAGAGATAAGGCAAAACTATCAACCAGGAAAAAAACGAAACAGCAATACAGCTTGTAAAGTAAAGACGATTTGTATTTATATGAGAAGTTGTAAACAAGAGAGGGTGCCTGAAACACTATTAAGGCTAAAAAGATCAATAAAACTGTCTGAGAATTCCTATTCAATATATGATAGGTAGATCACCACGAAAACATTGCAAGGGAAAGGTCCTATACAGTGTGTGCATGGGGGATTTTTCTTTATGAAATAAAGCAACAGTAAAACGTTGATAGTTGCATCATCTCTAAATGATATAGTCAGACTAATTTCCCGAGCAGAACTGTAAAATTTTGCTGTAATCGCTATAAAACACTAAAATACAGCAATAACAATATACTGATCCGACCATCACCCAGGCACCTTTTGTCCAGCCTATTTATAGGTCCTAATAAGTCATTTACAAAATTGATTCCTAAAAAAAGGACTTAAAGCAACAATGTCTGACATAGATAGACATCCCAGAAAATACAGCAGCAAAATAAAAGAGGAGACAACACATCTATTTATAGGTCCTAATAAGTCATTTACAAAATTGATTCCTAGAAAAAGGCTTAAAGCAACAATGTCTGACATAGATAGACACCCTAGAAAAATACAGCAGCAAAATAAAAGAGGAGACAACACATGTGCACAACCTGATGGTGCCTGCAAGAAAATCATATACAATAATTCCATCTAGAACTGTCGTTCATTCGGTGAAGATCAAGCATAAAATGGTTTAGGAATCAACAGAAAATGCCTGGCTAACAACAAACCTATAATTGAGCCAACATTAATACATCTCAAAATCAATGCGGCTCATATTCGAATATAATACTAACCAAAAGGGGGGAAATGATAAGAGCTATGTTACAAAGCCCAACGACCTGTTAGAGCTAGCTTTCCACCTTAAACACACGGTGAAATCAAGGAACAACAAATACAACAATATGACCAAACTAAATAGTCTAACCAAGCGAGATACATTCATGGTTACGTGCTAACTGTAGTAAATGCTGTAAAAATGTTGCTCATACAGGTATTTGTCAGGTATTATATATTTGATCAGCCTCGTTTCGACATCAATCATTATTTTGTTTATTAACTATATCATTTCTATTATTCATGCAACTATTAATGTGCTGAAATTATGTACTGGTATGAAATATGAACCACCATAAGGAGAATGGGCCGTGGAACTTCATGCCGCTTCATCATGTCAACTTCAACTGAATTCTGTGAATAGAGAATATATTAGTTGTGTGTTTTATAAATCAGTTCCAAAACAAAAATGGGCATGTGTAAAATAGAACATGAAAATCGTCACCTTTATGCAATATAAACAAAATTAGAAAAGGTACAGACTTGGATTCGAAAAGCACAACGAAATACGCAAGAGCTAACTATACAAACAGTCAAGCTTATATGTGACTGATGTGGCTTATGACAGGATATTAGAGCTGCGAACATTGTATCAGCACATATGGCATAATAGGTAGTAAATGAAGTTATTGTTTCAAAATAAAGATAATAAATAGCTCATTACATATTTTGGTCAGAATTACAGGTGTGCAACAATTGTGCAGAAAACCATAATGGACAGCAGGCTGCAAGCTAGTGATCCAGTGCAGATAAAGAACACAGTATCTTTTTCAACAACCAACTGCCTATTAGCTTTCTAAATCGTATCTAACTACCAAATAATTCACTGCAATTTCCCAGAGTAAAACTGTCAGGCATTGTAACTTTTTTCTAGGCTCTGAGAAATACGATACGATTTACCATGGTGGTAAAGCATTTAGCTGTAGTAATTGAGGTTATTGGTAAATGCCTATTAAAACGGTTTTGGCCGAAGCCTGGAGTCAGTAGTAACCTCATGGTTTTCTGATAGTCATCAAAAGCACAATCCTAATAGTCTGATACTAACAAGTAATAACTCCACTACTCTCTGGGGCAAAATAAAAAGGTTATAGCACATCAACAGCTTGACCTCTATATGCACAATTCATTTCTAGATAACAAGCAGCCTCATGCAAGAAACATGTCTGTCTTAAAAAAAGAACTGCAGACCTTCATAATCACCCTCTTGCATAGGAAACTATTCCCCTATTTTATAAAGAAAATTCAATAACACACTTCATTCTATAGGCATTCATTGCTTCTAGATTGTAGTATAATTAGCAGCACCACGTTGTGTCCCAGACTCCCAGTTGCCACAAAGATATGGCGCACAAACAACCTAAATTATGTTTTTATAACTCCTATATTCTCACCTGGAGGCCATCGACCACAAGTTCAAGATACAGGACGACGCAGGTGCAAACCAGCTAATGAAAGCGACTGCAGTGGTAGTCTCAAACGCTGATGATTGCTCGCACATATGTTCAGATCATTACCAATTAGAACAGTGATGCCTGCCAAAACACATGCTGCACCCAAGGTTAGTGTTGCTGTGATCTACGGGAAAAAGAAACATCAAGGTCGTTAGCTAGGTATTTCATGTATGGAAAAAAACACTTAGAAAAGGTGGCTCCTTTTTAGCGGAAAGAAACAATTACGCATGATCATGTAATTATACTGCCTTAATCTACAACAAATAACAGATGATTTCCTTATCGAGTATCCTGAAAAGATATGACCCACCCCATCACCGATGGTAAATATACATATAGCCTTACGGTTCCGCAAAGAACGTCCGACAAGAAGTGCGTAAATATCCATAATGGCCAGTGAAAGGCTCCATAAGCTTTGCAAAATGGCTGCTGCAACAAGTTAGCTGATCAAAGGAACCACCATTAGCTAATCTTTTAGTCAAAAAAAAA
Source organism: Otatea glauca (assembly GCA_036346275.1). Classification (NCBI taxonomy): domain Eukaryota; kingdom Viridiplantae; phylum Streptophyta; class Magnoliopsida; order Poales; family Poaceae; genus Otatea; species Otatea glauca. Next base: position 42,009,028 of record CM070717.1, read on the forward strand.
GGAAAGAAAATACATTGTTCTAAGTTATAACAATAACATCTTGAGTGACAAAACGTGGACTTTTATGGTACCTAAGCACATCTCAAAAATTAAGACAGATGAACCCGGTCTGTTTACATATTTGTCGATACTATCCGCAATGGTCAATACTGGCCCGATGAAAAATGTAGATTTCAAAATGTTTTCCTCAAAGACAATAGGGACTGATATAATTGCCCATTACAACCAAAATGTCTGAACGCTGATAACCAAGATGTTAAACAATGTTCTCAATGTAAACAACGAAATACTTTTGCTGAATGCCTAGAAAACTAAGCACGGAAAAAAAATGAAACTCCTATTTTTCACAAGCATGTTTATGATCAGCAAACAAGATTGGAACCATAGTTACTGTATCCAAGAAGATGACCTAACTGAATTGGACATGGTCCAAGAATAGCTGAGATAATATCACAGAACAATTTGGTCATGTTACAATCAAATTGCATTTCCTCTCTAAGGATGCCAAACCAATTCAAATGGCATATAATATTCAATTGTACAGCAAGCATAGGTAGGGCGGCAACGACGACAACCAGAGACAGATCCACTATCCATAGAAGCAGGCTACCATATACAAAAAAATAAGCATGCATACATATGATTATTACCATGGCCTCTGTGGAAGGAAGACTAAATAAGCTACGGAAGGAATATATATATATATATATATATATATATATATATATATATATATATATATATATATATATAATCGTGTCTGTGAACACAAGTGGCCAAGGAGAAGCACAAGAATGAATCAAGAAGACGTTGATGAGCCACCACGGCGAGCAAACAGAGGAAGCACCAAAAGATACATAGCAATATACGTCGATGCATCGATATAGGAAGCTAAGCATAGGGATAAGCCGTGATCACCTGTAGCCTGTGATTGAGGAAGGACGATTCCCCGACAGACGGCGAAGCACACACAATCGAGGAACACGAAGCTGCACCAAAACAAGAGAAACGGATAAGCAGGAAGACACGGCCGAAACGGAGCCACTGATATAAAAAGCGACTACCTGAGACGCGCAATGAAGAGGGAGCGTCCAGCTACCATCGACGAAGGCCTATCCCCCGATAGAAGATGAAGCACACACAGGAGAGGAGCACCGGCCTGTATACAAACAACAAAGACGAATTAGCAATCCCTACCTGAGGCGCGACAAGAAGGGGAAGAAACGCTGTGGAAAACGAAAAGATGAAGGGTAGCATCGGCGGAGAGCGGGAGGCTGGTCCGGATGTGGTGTTGCGTGTTGAGGGGGTGGGGGTGTACGAAGCGAGGAAGGAGAGCACTGGCGGAGTGCACGACGCTGGAGCTGGAAGAACCATCGATGCGGGCAAAGGGGACAATGGAGATCGAAGGCTGGAGACGACGGCGACAGGGGTGAGCTGTGTCCTCCGACGCGAATCTGGTTGAAAATCACGGCGACGTGGAGCGTGGGGATGAGGGAGAGCGACGGCGACGGAGGGAGCGCGCGGCCGGGGAGCAGGGGATCTCGTACTAGTGCGGGGTGAGGGGGAGCGACGGCGGCGGCGAGGGCAGCGCGGGTGAAGGGGACGTGCGGGAGGGGAGGGGGGCGGCGCTGGCGACGGGGAAAACGGAAGAGAGTTGTGGTCTCGTGGAGCGCTCCGTGGCGACGGATTTCGTGGCGCTTTACGGGCCAGTGCTCGCGAAACGTGGCCTGGACGAGGGCTCGCGGATTCTCTTTGCTATTCACGCGTGCGGAGCTCTCGAGTGGAGGGGTCTTCGCGGTTAACTCTGGACGTCGTTGCGATTTCGAATACCATGGAGGGCCATTTCAGAAACCTGATGACGTGGACGGCCTGGCTGCTCCGCAATCCCTTCCGCTTTAAGTATGTTAATATTTATTCATGTGTATCCTACAACGTATTAGACCATTGCTAATAAACTGTTGGAACAGCACCAATGAATTGTTGGAACATTACCGATGAATTGTTAGAATATTCAAGCCATGCGCTTGGACAGGGTTCGCAAAACCGCGGTTTTTGACCTTACCGCTGCGGTTCAAGATCCAAAACCGCTCGATAAACCGGTCTAATTGAAAAAAATTAAAATTTTGAAAAATTTTATGCGTTGAAAATCGTTCGAAGACTATTTTTAAGGAACATTCAATTGGTCGGTTAGTTTTCGGTGAAAACCGAGCGGTTTTTCGTGAAAAACGAATGGTTTTCAAAAAAATTTTGAAATATTTAAAAAAAATTGATTTCTTAACCTTCAGTTTCTGATATTTTTTGAGCGATTTTTGCGATTTCCGAATTTCGAAGTGATTTTTCAAAAACGGTTTTTGAAACCCTTCTTGGAACATTGGCATATTCCTCCTATAACTTAATATAAGGAACATCGTCGATGAACTGTTAGAGCGTCGAAACCAAATGTGCATAACATTTCATTTTACTTACTCGAGCATCTAACAATCACCCGATCCATTCCCCACCCAATTCAAAAGATACACAAAGGAACATCGTCCATGAACCACTAGAACATTTATAGTAATGCGTGAAACATTTTGGTTTACTCGGTAGAACATATGATATGGTTCATATGGTTTGATGAATCAGGCATCCATCTAGGATTTTTATTCTTTCTAGGCGAACCATTGACCTTGGATTGAATATGCTTTGCCTTTCCACGATGGTTTCGCTTTCCAATGATATTATTATTAAACTAAATTATTTGCAAATGTGATCTTATTTCAAAGATCTCATTGTGAAGAACACAGATGGTTCAAATAGATGTGAATTGTTTAAAAGATATAGCTATTTGAATTTCCAGATTGCAAATAGAAAAACCTGTCTCAAGCTACGTATTAGACTTGGGCCGGTGGCCCGGAAGGCGGGCGGCGCCCCGCTAGTTGCCACTTGAGCGGCATATAGTCCTGCCCGTGTACGATTCCTTTCCTAAGGGTGCGTTTGGTTCGGTGAACGAGGAGGAACCTGTACAGGATGGTTCATGATAGATTTTGATACATGCGTTTGGTTGAGTGTATGGAACCATCTCGTACGAGACGGAGTGGTACAGATTCTAGGAATATTCTTCAAATATGTTGTACCATCCCGTACCACCAAATTAGTTGAATCATCCTGTACCATCCCGTACCACCAGTGATAAAATTTACCGTACTAACCTCATCCATCCAACAAAACATCATCTCGTACCATCATGTACCATTCCATCCAAGCAAACAAACAAACTCATATATTATTCCATTCAGACAACAAAACATTCTCCCTATACCATCTCATCTAGGATCATCTCATCCATCCTGTACAATCCCATCCCATTCAACCTCGTTCACCCAACCAAACGCACCCTAAGTCGCTTGCAAGTCCCTAACCATGGCGGCATAATGTATCTCAATCTCATGCAACCCTATGTAATCATATCGCCAACCTGATTTGACTTGGCAAGGCGTGGTACAGCTGGGCGACCGACATGGTGATGACGAGCGAGGCAAAGGGGAGGAAGACCATGACCCCCGGTGCAGCGGCCGTGCTATCGGAGGAGCTGGGGACAGACAGTGGCGGAGCCAGGATTTTTATATGCTTAGGACCGAAAATAAGTGACTATTACTATTGCCAAAAACTACAGACATTTAGGTACAACAAAAGTACAGCACAAATATACAATTAAAAATAAATTTGAATTCCATACTTAACATTTCAATTAAATAGATAAAATATGTCAAAACAATATAGCGTAGTGGCGAGTAAATATATACCTGACTATGGCTATACGTTCCTGTATGCAAATATATCAATCAACATTCTAAAGCCCAGGACGTGAAAAAAGCACCATTAGCAAGTAAGCAACCATGAAACAAACATTCACCACACAACTAGAAAATCAATGTTGAACTATAGTTTGATTCTTAGCAATCATAAATAACAACATTAGCATCACAGCAGTCAGCATGGTATGATCAAAATATTCAAGATAGGAATGTATAACATATTAACACCCAACGCTCAACAGTCTCAACCTGAATCCTCATTCCTCAAGATTCCTAACATTCTAACAATGACACTGACTCAGTGAGTACTGAGAATTAACAACTAAGTTACTAAGACATGTTGCTTGTTTTGTTGTTCAGCCTTTCACAGTTTCACGGTTTCACCAATCACTCAAATCTCAATCAGACATTTAGACATCAATAATAACCATTCACTCATTCAGGCATTCGGCATTCCGCATTCACTAGAGACCAACTTACCAGAGCAGGCGAGCAGTAGAGCTTGCGGCCAACGGGCGTCACTGACGGGGGCAGGTCGACTGCCAAGGACCAGACGGGAGACGGCGGAGCCACGGGCGCGAGGGGCTAGGGGCGGCGACCGGTGGGTTGTGTCGGGGCGAGAGTGGGCCGAACGGCGGCCGACCATGCTGCTGTCCCCCGTCAGCCAGTCGTCTACTCGGCTGGATCTGCGGAATGCGGGCGTCGAGTGAGCCGCGAGCAACAGCCGAGCAGGCTGAGGCGCGGAGCAGACGAGCAGCGGGCGACGAAGCGAAGCTGGGGTCGGGAGCGGCGGTCGGCCGACAAGAGCAGGGGCGGTGGCGCGAGCTCAGAGTCGGATCGCCGGATTGGGCGGGAGGACTGAGCAGGCTAATGCCTGCGTGGAGCATCCGAGCACCGGGCAAGGCAGCGGGCGGGGTCGGTGTCGGGAGTGGCCGAGCGGCGACCAGCCGACGGGGGCGGGGGCGACGGCCCGAGACCCCAAGCTCAGACAGCGTGTGGAGAGCGGCCTGCGGAGAGCGGCGGCGTGAGCGGTGAGCGCGAGTGCGAGTCGCGTGGCCTCCTGACCTCCCTGTGCGGCTATGCCCTAGGCGCAACACGAAGATGGGCCGATTGGCGCCTCGGGCCCAAATACAATTTGAACAGTATTTTGTACTGTTATTTGGGTCAAACCTTGGACCCGAGCCCCACTAGCCTGAGGCCTAGCTCCGCCCCTGGGAACAGAGATACTGGTGCGGCTGCCGGTCAAGGACGTCCTTTGATTCCGCGTGGTGTGCCGCTCCTACGCCTCGACTGTCTCATCGGACAAGTTCCGGGCGCCTCGTCAAGTCCAACACCGAGGCGGCTACGGTGAAACCAAAGCTGCTCTTCGTCACGCCCACGGCGGGGTATGATTCCACGCGAATTTACTCGTTCTCGCCGTCCTGCGCTTCACCCTCGAAGACACGGCCGGAAGCTAGGTGCAAACAGCGTTGTGCTATGGTCTCGCCCTCCTGCACGCCCTGACGTAGTCCTACTTCGTCATCAATGCGACCACCAGGGCGGTCACGCGGCTGCCGCCCTACAAGTATACGCTGCACTCCAGCGTCGGCCTCAGCTTCAATGCTCAGACGGGGCAGGACAAAGTGTTACGGCTTTTCAACGAGAGGTACGAGAACGAGCAGTTGATCAAGTGTGAAGTATGCACTCTTGGACGCAAGCATGGTAGTTGATGGAGACCAGCCGCCGGAGGAGTGCCGTCCACGTTCCATGCACGTAGCCACTGAAGCCGCTCTTATAGTCGCCAACTCCAGCAAGCTACTGCTGGTGCTCGCCCACCGGTCTCTGCACTGGTTGGTCCATGACGACCTCCCTTCTCTCATGTAAGCTGACATCATGCCTTTCTCTATCATGGAGGAGACCTTCGGATGGGTCTGCTCCCCACACTTCGAGGAATTAGAGGAGCACTTGGTGGAGCTCAACGGCGACCTGTGCATGGTCTAGACCTTCGTCGTGTCTCGCCAGATTTCAGTAGCAAACTAGAGATCTGGAGGCTGCAGGACTATTCCTCTGGTGTTTGGTTGGTGCACAATAGCATCAATTTGTCAGCAGACTCACAGAACCTGGGAAGAGATTTGCTTAGGGTGCCCATCGTTAAGAGTCATTGGTGCTACTGATGATGGTAGGTCAAGGCAGAAGATAATCATCACAAGATCCCAATACATAGGGGTGAATAAGAGACAAATAAAATTTTCCTTCTAAAATTCAAACCACTAAGAGAACAGATCGAATTACTGTACAATCCAAATAGGTGGTCAGATGAACAGTACCCCCGACCAGGAGGTTGAATGAACAATGCTCAGATAAATAATGAAAACTGCACTGGTCTGATGAACAGTAACAACAAACTGGTTGGATGAACAGTACCTCCGAACTAGTCGACAACGCTGGTCGGATGAACAGTGCTTGGGTGAATAGTAATCAGCGCGATCTTAAAAACAAGAATCGATGTAACTTTTGATCGGCTGATCCGAAACCCGTGAAACTTTGTGTAGACCTTCCTATGGATGTCAGGAACCTATTCCAACCTTCAATCGCAAGTGTTGACATTAAAGTTCTGATCTTTTTTAGTTTAATGAATGTTGCACCAAAATCGAGTCAAACACAAAAACTTCACCTTTAGCTTGTTCGTGGGGAATTGATGATTAAGATGATCTCCCACATATCACAGCAAGTAAGAACACCAATAAACAACCATTCAAACAAACAAGAACGCGATCTACAAGGATCTTTTTTCTTTCAAACATAAAGATCGGTTTCTTGCAAAAACTGAAAAGAAGATGTTGTAGATTGCCTAGATGATTGGGATATCATATATAGAAGATTCATCTAAAAAAATTTCATCCTTGGCACAAGATCCAAAAGCACTTAGAAGGAAGGGAGACAAATCCAAAGGCAATAAACGAAAATGCAAGAAGTGAAAGAAATTTCAGAATATAAAAGAAATCTAATCTTGCATTGCTTTGGGAGGAATGTTTACAAAGCCACACTACCATGTGGGAAAAACTCACATAAGCACAAGGAAAACCAAGAATCCTTTCTAAAGATTTAGGGGTAAGGCATCCTTCCACCCTTCTACTTATAGCACACTCGGAGCAACCTCTACCCTTAGATGACAACTTGGCCCTTAAGAAGCCTCATCAAGGGCTGAGATCCACTCCCTCACTTAGAAATGGGCTCACCCGCAACCCAACAACATAACGGGTTTTATCCACAACTACGCACACTAACTTAATCACTACTCCACCCGCGAACCCTTGATTCAAGGATCCTCTCTCGCTTGAGTAGGGCTTAAATTAGCATCTCATCCATCCACTTGTCCTCTCAGCTTGCAGCCACTCCTAGCCTTAGTCATCCTTCGGTGATATCTTGATCGTCTGGACCTCAGCTATCCTAGCCTAGTCCCAATCTCCTCCGCCTCACCATGATCTAGCTTCGAAGTCCTGCAACCATCATAGACAAGGAAAACACATCACATAGCATTGCTCAAAATGATATGTAATAAATAATCAGCTGAACAATCACACATCTAAGGATCCCACCTTAACTCACAACCAGTCAAGTCCATGACCACATAAGTTCCGACCTATCAAGGGCGATCTCTGGTCTTGGGACAACTCACAACAACTCAAATTGCTCAAAACTAAGGTAAACTCAATTCAAACTCAAATATGAGCACCACAAGCTCAAATACAGTCAATTACTCATCACACACATGGGTAGACCTACACATGGTCTTTCATTCCTATTTTAGTTATTCCATATATATGTCTATGTGTGTACTATAAATATAGCCTTAAAGATTGAGATGAATAATACAAGAGAAAATTGCCCTAAAACTTTTGCAAGCAGTTGTCCCTAGGGAGAAAACCAACAAAGAAATCCTTGCTCCGGTGCATAGAACAAATGAAGAGATCTAGGTGGTTGTCATCTCCTACGGCCAAGGCCGTCTGGGAGATCCAACTCCGGCTGCTGGCTACATCCATTGTAAAATCCAAACTTGCTTGCGACTAGTTGCGTAGACTGATCGAGAGCGGTAGCTTCACCCGTTCATACCTCGCACGAAAAAACAAGAGTCATTCTCGTGGGCAAGGGCACCGGGCAACCGCTCTTCGCTTCCTCATGAAGGATAATCGGCATTCAGATCGTGCTACTAGTGATCAAGGCACGTTGCTGTACTGGAAGGTGCATGGTTTGCTCCAAGCCTTGCTATGGCTTGAACCAGGGGCGGAGCTGAGCCTCGGGCCACTGGGGCCTGGGCCCGAGGCCTAGCCCAAATCGCAGTGTAAACACCCCGGCCCAGTCCCAGCTACAACCACAAGCCGCCCGAGCTGAGCTTGCTGAGGTGCGCCCTAGCCATCGCGCAAGGAGGAGCTCAGGAGGCCGCCGCCACTCCCTCCCGCGCTGAGGCCCGCCACCAGTCGCCACCACCACCAACTGGCCCCGCCCGCTGGCCGCTGCTCCCGCCCCAGCCCCGCAGGCCGTAGATCCAGACATCCAGTGAAGCCACAGTGCCGCCTTCTGGGTAGCGCACCGTGCCTCCGGCTCCACTAATCCCGCCCCATGGCTCCACACCTCCGCGACCCAGTGACCTGGCGGCTCTGTGCCTCTGTAGCTCCACAGCCTATCCTCCGGTGATCTGGTTCCCGCCCACGGCCGCCCAACAAGGTGAGCAATGCATTGGCTCTAGAGTCTGGACTTTGGAGATTACTCACACTGTGAATGATCGAAAGCCTGGGCATGTTGGAGGCTCGAAGCTAATGTTCTTGGATGGGACAATGTAGTGTAATCCGCCAGATGGCCTAGATGCTGGTTGGCCTAACTGGGTAGAACTTGAGTTCCCTCTGATGCTGAATTGATGATTGATCTTTGTTTGATAAGGATTTCCTGTATTTTAATTGGTTCGTCTCTTAAAGGTCTAACCCTGATGGAAGTAATGTTTCCACTGGTAGAGCTTGCCCTGAAAGTAGTATGATAAATGTTAGGCATAATTTAAGCAGTGATCGTCATCGTTGTAATTTATGGATGATATCTTCCAAAGTGTACAAAGTATGATGGTTGATAGTATAGTAGTTAGCAAACTAGGATTGCCTTTGTAGTGTTAATCCTAATTGCCCGTGTCATTTGAAACCTAATTGGGAAATTGGAACTTTACCATTCACCTATCTAGGATTGCCTTTGAAGTGTGAGCTACACAAATGAGGGTGAATGGGTGATGTAATTTAAGTAGTGATAGAATGATATTGATACACTGTAAATGATCCAACCTAGGTATGCTTGGTGTTAGATTCTGGAATCGAGGAAGAGCTCCAACTCTGCCACTTGCAGGTTGCAGATGCTGCTAGGGCTTCTCTTGGCCTCCCAGTAGTTGAGTACATTGTCACGGATGCTCCTTTGTTTCTGTTCTAAACTTCTGATACTAGTAGTTCAAAAGAAAATTCAGTGCCTGAGTAATGTTCATGGTTACTTTTGAAAGTAGTAATCGAAAAGACAATTCTGTGCTTTAGTAATCTACTGATCTTCATGGTTACTTATGAATGGCCTATGTATTGCGTAGAATTATTGGTGTTCTGATTCGAAATGTTGTAGTTCACCAATGGACCTGCTAAGTCCAAAATAGTGAAATGTCGTGTGATTCACCAATGCAGGAGTGGAAGATGCTAGCGCGGACTCAAAAGCACACAAAGTGGTGGTGAAAGGGAAGAAAGAACGCTGTTGACAGTGGATTGTGCTGAACCGCAAGGTGATGATTTTTTTGTTCCTTTCATCCTTTGTGAATTGTGAAATGTGAATGGTTGTCAGGCTGTGTGAATTGTGAATGGTAGCTTTGGTTATGCACTGAATTGTGAATGGTAGCTTAATATATTGAATTGTGAATGGTAGTTTAATTTGGTATTAACTTTTCTACCACTCCACTACGCTATATTGTTTTAACATTTTTTATCTATTTTATTGAAATGTTAAGCATGGAATTCAAATTTATCTTTAATTGTGTATTTATGCTATACTTTTGTTATACCTAAATGTCCATAATTTTTTACAATGGTAATAGTCGCTTATTTCTAGACCGAGCCTTATATAAATCCTCGCTCCGTCACAGGCTTGAACCTGCTAGTCACTGGGGAAGAGGACTATCTCTACAACCCTTGCATAGTCTTCTACAAGACCATCTCCTATCCAGGGACTCGCGCCTGTTCACCGTGGAAAATGGCTGTAATACAAGGCCATGCTTTCTGAATAGGCAACAAGAACGTCGGCCGAAACAGGAGCGTGCTCCCGTGATAATCCTCTACCAACAGAAGGACTTCTGATGTCATTCGTATGGCTTGACATGTTCGGCGGTATGGCGTTGCATGCAGCGACGGGTCCATGCAACTGGGCCTCGACCAGCCGCCGGCCTACGTGGACAGGGTGCTATATTGGATGAGCGACCCTATGCAGGGCCCCCCATCCAGAGCACGCCATCGTGCTTTTCCTCATCGGCAGCGGCGAGTTAGACGTCATCCCCGGCCCGCCGGCAGGCACCATGTCCACGGAGTGGCACGGCAACAGCCCGCTGCGGCTGTTCGTGGTGGAACTCGGCGGGAAGCTCTGTGCTGTCGTCTCGGACCCGGAGGCCGAGGAGCTGACGATTTGGAAGCTGGAGCACGGCCGCTGGGATACAGCGTACACGGTGTGCTTGGAAGCGTGCCCCGACAACTCACTTCTTTCGAACGTCGTCGTGCCGCTGGCTGTTGATCCCGAGGACGGCAGGACCTTGCTGAGCACCGGGAGCAAGATTGGTTCCTACCATCCGAAGAGTTGAACCATTGAGAGCTTGTGGCCGGCAGACGAGGCGCCTGTTTTCTCAGCCATAGATCAGCGAATGACAGTGGCTTCTCACGAAGGATTTCGTACGTCCAGCCAAATGCCCACCGGTTGGATCGGGATTCTCCTCCAGGCAAGAAGTCTGTTAAGTCTCTGGTCCACATGTTGTACGAGGAGAGCACGGTCAGTTATCCCCATCAGCCAAGACAAAGAACATTACGATGATAATCTGTCGGCTTGGTGAGTGCTTGAAGTCTATGAACTGTGATTCATGCATGCCATGTGTCCTTTTAAGTTTACTCCTTGGAATTTTTGAAGTTAACTCTTTTTGTTGTTACTATATGTTAGAAAAACTATAATGTGGTGAAAGTACTTTCGACGATGCACATATATACTGACTATTTTCTCCTGCCCAATCTAGATGTTTTTAGTGATGATCATAGAAGTATGTAATGACCATGTTCTGTTTTTACCGTTTTTGCTCTCTCGTCTTCGCACTGCATGCGGAGTTCTGCTTTGCCGTTCTGTTGTCGAAGACCAGACAACAAAGAACAACCTATGGGCCGGCATGTATGCAAGCAGGTGAAAGGTACTGAATAGCTTAAGGCAAGGGAGCCGTCCTTGAAACTTGAAAGTTCTTTCGTAGCTTGATTATCTGTCTGCTCCTCCAGGTACTTTTTGATACAAACATAAAGTAAAGTACAAGCTCTGAATCAACTAGGGACACGACCAATCCTGGAAATTGACAGGATGCAGGGATCCCAGCAAGCAAAGTACCAATGGAGGCTCTGAATTCAATCGGGATGGTACCATGCATGACAGTTCCAAGCCACGGTTTGCTTTGCGCACATCGCATTTGCATTGATCTTAATTTGTCTAGCATTATGTACTAAAGCTCAGATAAAACCCTGTATGTTCCGTGATTTTCAGGAGTTCCAAAAACACCCATTGAATCCTTCGCTGAAAGCCTGAAATTGGGGTCAAACCTGCTGAGTCTCCAATCCGGATGCAAGCTCTTGTCACTTTCCTAAGGTACGAGGTGTAAGACAGGCAGTCTTGGATATCAAGATAAGCGCTCAGAATCCTTGACGCTTGACAGTTCAGCACCATCACGGCAATGCATCGCATAACAGAATTAGTTTCAGTCTGTTATAATCTCATGTATATCTCTAGGCATGTTTGTTATTATGCCTCCTGTTGTAACCTATAAATACCACAGCAATACAAGAGATATATTGCGGCCAATTCCTTTTCATCTTTCATAGTATCAGAGCCTTGCTCTTAGAGCTCGTGATCCCTTCTTCTTCTTCTTTTTTCTTAACCAGGCCACCACCATGACTGACGACGAACGCAGCAGTGCTGTTGACCCCAACGCCAAAACTACTACTGGCTCCCTCTCCTCCCAAGCTGTCCATGTTGCTAGCATCAAAACACATATTCCCTTTGCCCTTGATCTACAAGCTTCCAACTATTCCAAGTGGCGTGAGCTTTTCTTAGTCACGCTTGGAAAATACTCCCTCAAAGACCACGTTGATGGTTCCAGCGGCACCTCTGTTGATCCTGATTGGCAAAGAGATGACTACACCGTGCTATCTTGGTTGTACGGTTCAATCTCTATGGAAATCCTTGACATTGTTATGGCGCCTGGCGCATCTGCTAAGATTGTCTGGGATACCATCGAGGGATTGTTCCGTGATAACAAGAAGGCGCGCGCAATTCAACTTGAAGCTCAGTTCCGCACGGTTGTTCAAGGCGACACAACCATCTCGGACTATTGCTCCAAGCTGAAAACACTTGCAGATGCTCTTGGCGACGTCGACCAACACGTCTCTGATGAGACTCTTGTTCTCACAGTTCTTCGGGGTCTTAGTGAGGATTATGCTCATCTGCGCTCCTTCATTCCTTTCCAGTCACCGTTTCCGTCCTTCTTGCAAGTACGTTCGGCTCTTCTTCTTGAGGAGAGTCAGAAAAAGCTTGCCGTCACCAGTGCTGCAGCCACTGCGCTTATTACCTCCACCAATGATGACAACTCCAATAGTCACACTGATCGTCCTTCCAATCGCTTCGATCGAAACAGCGATCGTTCCAGTGACCATGGCACCCGATCGTCAACCTCTAGGCAATATGGTGGTCGCAGCGGACGTGGTCGCGGCCGTGGCAGAGGCCGTGGACATGGAGGCCGGGGTCCACCTGCACAATGGGTTCCTGTCCCTAACCCCTGGACAGGCGTCCTCCAGGCTTGGCCTTCCCAATGGCCTGGCCAGTGGCGTGCACCGGTTGGCGCTGGTGTTCTTGGTCCCCGCCCCCAAACACATGCTCCTCAGGCATATCCGGTCTTCACCCCGCCGCCAGCCACCGGATTTGCTTCCTCTCCGCAGTGGGATCAGGCATCCCTTGTTTCAGCTCAACAGCTACCAATCCAATGGAGCACATGCAAATGAATGGTATATGGATACCGGCGCTTCCGCCCACATGACACCAGATGCCGGTATTATTTCTCCCTCCCACTCTTCCAATCATTCTTCTTTACCTTCTGTCATTGTTGGTAACGGTGCCTCCCTTGCCAATATCTCTCACCGGATCATCCTCCCTTCCAACATCAACAAAACCTCTTTTTCTTCACAACGTTCTCGTTGTTCCTTCTTTAATCAAGAGTCTTATCTTTGTTCGTCGTCTCACCTCTGACAATAATGTTTCTATTGAATTTGATCGGTTTGGTTTCTCTGTGAAGGATTGTCTCACCAAGAACGAGATTCTTCGTTGCAATAGCAATGGTGATCTCTATTACTTTGGCAGCAGCTACATCTCATCACCGAGAGCGTTCGCTGCTTCTACTTCAGTTCCTTCCTTCGACATTTGGCATCAACGCTTAGGACACCCAGGACATCAATCAATTCTACATCTTCGCTCACGACAAGTCCTCTCCTGTTCTCCACCATCTACATCAGTTTGTCATGCATGTCAATTAGGTCGTCATGTTCGGCATCCTTTTCAGTCCTCTCAGTCTGTTACTTCTACTCCTTTTGAGTTAATTCACTGTGACGCCTAGACATCTCCTGTGTTAAGCAATTCTGGCTACAAGTACTATCTTTTGATTCTAGACGACTACTCTCATTATTTGTGGACGTTTCCGCTTCGTCGGAAATCTGATGTTCCGCCCACCATTTTTGCCTGGCATGCTTTTATTTCCACACAATTTGGTCTGCCGATCAAAGCCATTCAATGTGACAATGGCCGTGAATTTGATAATTCCCAGTGCCATAGTTTCTTTCGTTCTAAAGGCATCCATCTTCGCATGTCTTGTCCATATACTTCACAACAAAATGGAAAAGCTGAGCGTGGCATTCGCACCATTAACAATGTCATTCGGACGCTTCTCTTCCATGCTTCTATGCCAGCTGCATTCTGGGCTGAGGCATTACACACTGCTACCCACTTGTTAAACCTTCGCCCAACTAAAACTCTGAATCTTGCAACTCCTCATGAAATTCTTTTTAGCAGCCCACCTTCTCTTCAGCACCTTCGAGTGTTTGGCTGTTTGTGCTACCCAAATACATCTTCCACAGCACCGCACAAACTTGCTCCTCGGTCCTCTCCTTGTGTCTTCCTTGGATATTCTTCACATCACCAAGGATATCGTTGTCTAGACATCATATCCCGCAAAGTCATTGTTTCTCGACATGTTATTTTTGATGAACACAAGTTTCCCTTTGCTATATCCTCGTCATCACAGCCATCTTCCTTAGATTTCCTTCTTGATATTGTTGCCACAACTCGTCCTGTTCCGATCATCCCCTTGGCATCCTCACCTTCCTCTTCTACTGTCCCGTTTGTATCCACCACGACAACACCGAGTCTCCCGCCCTACCATTCATTTGATCCTCTGAGCGCAACCCCTTGCGACTACAAAGACCATCCGTCGTAGCAAGCAGCTCCTCGCCCCTCCATTCTTCCATGGCACCTCCTACTCATGGCATGCAAACTCGAAGTAAAGCTGGTGTACACATCAAGCCACGAGAAAAGCTCAACCTGACAGCTGCCGTCACTGCCATCTCTCCGATTCCCAAAAGTTATCGATCGGCCCTTCAGGATCCAAACTGGTACAATGCCATGCTTGATGAGTACAATGCTCTTTTGCATAATCACACCTGGTGCCTTGTGCCCAAACCTCTAGGAGCTAACATCATCTCCGGCAAGTGGATTTTTCGCCATAAATTCAATCCCGATGGCACCCTTGCTCGCTACAAAGCTAGGTGGGTTGTTCGCGGATTTTCTCAACATGCCGGTCTTGATTACACTGAAACCTTCAGTCCTGTTGTTAAGCCATCCACTATTCGTGTCGTGCTTGCTCTTGCCATTCGCTCGTCTTGGCCCCTTCATCAATTAGACGTCAAGAATGCTTTTCTTCACGGGCATCTTTCTGAAACTGTGTTTTCTCAACAACCTCTTGGTTTTGTTGACAAAAATCATCCGAACCATGTGTGTCGCCTTTCCAAGTCTCTCTACGGCCTTAAACAAGCACCGAGAGCTTGGTATCAGCGTTTTGCTTCATTTGCTGCCACACTTGGGTTCACTTCATCTCGTTCTGACTCCTCCCTTTTCGTCTACAAATCCGAGTCCTCATTAGCTTACCTTCTCCTATATGTCGATGATATTATCTTGACTGCGTCCTCCACTGCCCTTCTTGAAGGCTTCATTTCATCCTTTTCTCAAGAGTTTGCTATCTCTGATCTTGACCCTTTACACCATTTTTTGGGTATCTCTGTCACCCGGTCCTCCACGGGATTATTTTTGTCCCAGAGTTCCTACACTGCGGATCTCTTGCAACGTTCTGGAATGGAGTCATGTAACCCGTGTACTACTCCAATTGACACCCGCGCTAAATTGGATAGCTCTTCTGGCAATCTTGTTGCTGATCCCACAAATTACCGCAGCTTGGTTGGAGCCTTACAATATCTGACCATCACTCGGCCAGACATTAGTCATGCGGTTCAGCAGGTATGCCTGCATATGCATCAACCTCGCGAACCTCATCTTAATCTTGTGAAGCGAATTCTCAGATATCTTAAAGGCACAATTGGATTCGGTTTACAACTCTATGCCTCTTCCTCGCACTCATTGACAGCATACTCTGATGCCGATTGGGCCGGGTGCCCTGATACTCGTCGCTCCACCTCCGGCTATTGCATATTTCTGGGAGATAACCTTGTCTCATGGTCTAGCAAACGACAGCCCACCGTTTCACGCCCAAATACCAAGGTAATATCGGGCCGTGGCTAATGTCATTGGTGAATCTCGCCGTTAAGACAACTTCTAGCCGAGCTGCACCATCCAATTTCTCAAGCAACTGTGGTATATTGTGACAATATTAGTGCCGTCTACATGACCGCTAATCCAGTGCAACATCGTCGAACTAAACATATTGAGATTGATCTGCACTTTGTTCGTGAGAAAGTTCATCTTGGAACTGTTCGTGTTCTTCATGTCCCATCCTCCTCCCAGTATGCAGACATCTTCACAAAAGGATTACCGACATCTCTCTTTCTTGAGTTTCGAGACAGTCTCAACATCATTGACGCTTCAACTGCGGGGGGGATGTAAGACAGGTAGTCTTGGATATCAAGATAAGCGCTCAGAATCCTTGACGCCTGACAGTTCAGCACCATCACGGCAATGCATCGCATAACAGAATTAGTTTCAGTCTGTTATAATCTCATGTATATCTCTAGGCATGTTTGTTATTATGCCTCCTGTTGTAATCTATAAATACCACAGCAATACAAGAGATATATTGCGGCCAATTCCTTTTCATCTTTCACGAGGGAGCATGTGCAATATCAAGCTATTTCACGCAAAAATACACATGCACAGGCCTTTCACCATGTTGGGTGAACCAGCTACATAAAATTTAACATTTTCAACAGTCTTTTGAGTAATTACAGTTTAATCAATGAAAAAACATGTCTAGTACGCTCTCAAAAAAAATGTTGATTAAACACATGCCTCAATTTGGTTGCCGTGCTCCGTGCAGTGGCACAGCCCGGTTACTTCAAGTTCAATCCTGACAGACTATAACTAATTATGTTATTTATACAAGAGCAATTTGACAAATGGGCAACCAATAAAGCCCAATCAAGATGTGGGGCATGACAACTTTGATCTATTACGATCATAAGAAATGTTATGCTTTATTTCTGCAAACTTAATCTGCATGCAGATACTTTCATTACATTCTATTCTACAGCAACCAACATGTCTTCAAAAGAATTTGATTTCTCAAAAATAAAATAAATATTTGGACCAAGCATACTTATGAGGGGTAACCTTTGACAAGTTATAGTCGGCACTCGGCACTATGCATGTTAAGATCAATATTTATATATGCTCCGATCCTGACCTTCCATTTCTTTGAGCCGGAAGGGCAATTGTCTAAGCTTCTGAAGATTGACTAAAACACCAGAAACAAAATTGACAAATTACCAATCCTCTCCCCCTACCATCACGTGTGGACTTTTGTACAAAATTTTTTAGATAAAGCATTAAAACAGCTTAGTGCAACAGAACTTCATCATTTCTTGAAGCAATACTAATAACCAGAAATATCAGCGGATCCATTTTTATATCTCAGCAATCATTATGTCAACCCCTCGATGCTCTTGTCCTCTGTTCCCAAACATTATCTCTTTCTAATCTGCAACCAACCTAATAGCACAAATCTGTCGGCAGCAGGGGCCTCTCCAACGCTGCAAGCACCAGTAGTTCTCCTGCAGTCGATTGCTTTGACGTCTCAACAGAAATCTCCGTTACCATCATAAACTAGGCCATCAACCGGCAAGCAAGAGACTAAAAAAAGATTGGTTCTTCACTAATCCTGGCCGCGCCCACGCGTCATGCCGTGACATGAGATGCCCGTACCAGAACAGCAGGTAGCACGTACTCTCGGAAAAGTCGGGAATAGTTAATTCTACCAGTACGGCGATCGATCGGCGAACACCGACAAGATAATTTGCCACTGGTACTTATTTTTCTCTCATAAATCCAGCCTCGTCGATCACGGACACCCCAACCGCACTACCAGCCGAAGCCATCAATCAAACCTGTCGCTGCATTGATCCCTTGTTTGATCATAAATAAGCTCGGGTTAAGGCCAAATTGGAAGGTGCCTGAAGGCTTCGTCTCTGTGCTTCACCTCCCATTTACGTGTGCGTTGTGAATTTCTTATGCTGATGCCTTTGTTTCCTTGCTCCTTCCTCCATTGTTTATAGCTTCTGTGCCCCACATCTTTGCCGCCGCCTCATATGTATAAGTATTAGCATTTCCAAGAAGTTGCAGTGTGGTGTAGCCGTGTAGGTGTGGCCAAGAACGAGCCAAGATTGGCATTTGATAGTTGATACAGTTCCTCGTGACAACCAAGAATTCTTCAAGAAATGGCTTCCGCTGAGTTAGCATCAGACGTGTACGCCTTCCCGTGCCGCAACGACGGCATGAAGGCGCTGTCGCCGCCGGTCGTCGTGTCGGTGCTCGCGTCCCTCCTGGAACGGCACATCGCCCGCAACGAGAGGGCCTTGGCCGGGCGCCGAGAGGCGGTGGAGGATGAGGCGGGGGACGACGCAACGACGAGGAAGAGGGTACGAGCCTTCGACAGTGGCACGGTGCTGGACATGAGCCTGCGTGCGTTCCTGGAGCGGTTCTCCCGGTACGCGCACGTCTCGCCGCAGGTCTACGTCATGGCGTACGCCTACCTGGACCGGCTCCGCCGGGGCGACGCCGGCGTGCGCGTCGTGGCGACCAACGCCCAGCGCCTGCTCACCACATCCATTCTCGTCGCCTCCAAGTTCGTCGAGGACAGGAACTACAAGAACTCGTACTTCGCGGCTGTAGGCGGGCTGAGCGCGGCGGAGCTGAGCTCGCTGGAGCTGGAATTCCTCTTCCTGATGCAGTTCAGGCTCAACGTGAGCGTGAGCGTGTTCCAGAGCTACTGCCGGCACCTGGAGAGGGAGGTGAGCTACGGCTGCGGATACCAAGTGGAGAGGTGCCTCAGGAAGGCCCTCGTCTGCTCCGGGGAGGCGCAGGCGCAGCAGAGGCAGCACCGGCAGGCACCAGTGGCAGCAGCAGCAGCAGCTCAATAAAGGCTAGCTAGCGTTCTGTGGCCGTGACAAGGCTCAAGGTAGCCACAGCCGAGCAGCCATTGGCACGTGCTTCGTCACTTAAGCGCCCGGCGCAGGAGCAGCACGCCGTTAGCCTAGCAGTGTGGTCGTATCCTGCCACTAGAACGGCCTACGTGCTGAGATTTAGGGATTGAATTGTAGCACATTGCAAGTTGCAACTGTTTCCTTCAATCTCTCGTACCTCGATTGGAAAAAAGAACCGATGCGAGGATAAGATGTTTTTTTCCCCTCAGTTTTCGTGGGCACGAGAAACAATTGCCTTTCCCAGGGCAATATTTGCTTTTCAGCAGCTAACAAAATCGATAGAGACTGCCTGTTTTGATGGTGAAATTATATTAACTTCAATATGGCGAAAACTAGCTTTATCATTTAACAGATTGAAATGGGGATTCTTCAGCTTACATTACATCACGGCCCATGCTCATGCCAGCCGACGGCAACAAATGATTCCATATCAGTGCCGAACAGATCATCATTTTTTTTTCTTTTTTTGTTGCAAAGTGCAATTGTGTTGTCGGTGCGACATCATCATCAGCTAACTTCGCAGATAATAAAAGGTTGTAGGCACGGCAGAGCACATCCCGCACGCCGCAACAACTCAGCTGCCCCCACCGGGATACGGCCCATAAGGAAAAGGACTCGTCTCCACCACTTGGAGGATCAGATTCTAGCAATGCAGCTGTAGGGAAGATACCCCTGGTCCATACTGAGTTCCTGGCAGCATTCCACGGCACCAGAAATTGATTAACCAGACAACAGCAGTGATAAAACTTCGCTCATGCTTGCAGACTAAACAAGCACAGCGTATCAGGGATTTTTCAGCAAGATGGCAACGAACAGCCTCTCTTGTAGCATACTAGTATAGTGCCCGTGCTAACGCTATAACGAAAGTACACCCGCTTATCAATTAAATGAGAAGATAAGTATGAATACAACACTTAATAATAAAAGAGAAATTTAGAATTTTAAATGAATTTAGAAAGAAAAACAGAACTAAATGGAGGTCAAATGAGTGAAAACGGGCTCCCAAAAGATTTTAAATCAAGAAAGAGAAAGAAAAAAGAATTTTTTTATTTTGGATTATCTCCGGCTTGGCCAAAAGAGGAGAGGAAGGCCGGGGTGGCGGTCACCAATGGATCGAAGACTGGTGCGGCGAGATCGCCAAAGACCAGCCTCATGGGAGGAGTCACTGTTATGTGAATTCAGCGGGGAAAGATGACGGTGATGACTTGGGTTACCTCCAAAATCCAGAGATCTTTACAAGAGGGGGCACTTGGGGATTTACGCAATGCGATGGGGTGGAGGAGAGCTCGCCGGCTTTTATAGCCCCGAAACAAGTATATTTATGGAAACCATAATTTGGGGTCAAATCAGATTGGGAGGAAATTTTGACAATAGAGCAAGAAATTTAGGGAATTAACACCATAGATAGAAAGAGGAGATTTGGTGCGGGATTAATGGAGCTTTGGAGCTTCTTTCTTGCTTTAATGGAGGGAAGGAAGAGAAGAAGCTTCTCTGGTTTGGGCTGCAGCTAGAAGAAGCTACAGGTGGGTTGCCTTCATTTTTTTAAAATATAGAAGGATTTTGAAAAGATAGCACGTTAGGTTAAAAAATTCTAGAAAAATTCTCAAAAAACTTTCGATTATTTTGTACTTAATAAAATTATTTTCAAAAGAATTTGAATTATAAATTTGCCGAGGCACGGCGGCCGCGAGGTCGCCGACCAGCAACCTCACCGTGTCGGCAAAGCCACCGATGGCGACCATGGAGCCGCAGGCACTGCTGTTCTCCCGTGCCACGCCGCCTACTACTGTCGCGTGTAATCTCTCGCCACGCCGCTCCATCTCCCGTTTCTTTTTCCCAGCACGTAATGTATGGTCATTTCCTTTTCCAGGACGTTTGTTTCTTTTTCCTTGTTGATGCTGGAGGTAGGGGAAGGTCTGTTGTGGGCTACAGGGATGATTTCGGAAAAATATGGAAAAATAAAATATGCTCGCCGACCGATGGATCCGCAAGGAAAAAAAGATAAAAATTAAATAGCGCCACGCTACCGGTTCCGCGAGAAAAATTGAAAAAATTAAAAGACTCACGCATCACCGGTTCTGTGGATAAAAATGAAAACAAAAATTCAGCTCTCCGTATACCAAATTAGGCTCTATGGGGCTAGATCCGTAAAAAGTCTCGAGAAGGATCATATTCGGAAAAAAATACGATCACGATGCCAGGACAATAAAAAATTCAAGTCTTGTTTCCTTGCATGCGGATCCTCCCTGTTTTCAAGTCTTGTTTCCTTGCATGCGGATCCACCCTGTTTATTTCCTTGTTTGATTCGCTCTCCTTCCAAATATGTAGTACATACAATTTTGGCAAGTAAAAAATTCAAGTCTGGTTTCCTTGCATGCGGATCTTCCCTGTTTATTTCCTTGTTTGATTTGCTCTCCTTCCAAATATGTAGGTGGGAGAGGTCTGTTGTAGGCTACAGGAATGATTAGACACACTAAATAATGGTCATCGGATGTGGGTGAGTAAAGCTAAGGAAAGATTTGAGAGGTTAATTTTAATTGAGGCAAGTTTCTGAGGACGTTTCGCTGGGTATACGAATGTTGGGTCATCTCTAGTGGGATGTACTATTTGAAGTGAACATAGAAAAGAATGTTTACGTGGTATAGATAGGTACGTGGGGTAATCGGTGAACGAGAGTTAGTCATAGCTCATCGTAAATAGGAGGCCCAGTGTTGAGAAGAGCACCCTGCAGAGTGGGTGGGGAATGGGGATCCTGAACGTTTGCTCATGCTAACATGTCTTCCATTGATATTGAGGATGATTTGATGGCATCGGCCAGTTCCCTTTCCGACATCAGCAGACCAATTTGTTTGGAGACAATGTACATAGTGGCCAGGGTAAAAGTGAGAAATCCGATGGTCAAAATGATCCTGATAAACAAAATTAGAGGAGTATCAGAAATTAGCAGAAGTAGTTGAAACAACTATGGTTCTACAGTCAGCTAGAAAGCCGTCATTTTTCAAGTAATAAAGTTATGGCCAAACGTAGCGGTAATTGTCAATCGGTGCATCAGACAGAAAATTTGTTTCCACAAGACAAAAGAAACCACCACAGAATTTGATGAATAAAATCGTAATTTAACATGCAAATTAGAAGTAGAGTAGCTACTAGAATAAACAAAGGGTCGTTGAATTGTTCTAAGTGCTATTATCCTATCCTGTACGGCCGTACCCAGATGCTTCTCAACTTGACAATACAAATCGCATGATCTACATTTAATGGTAGTTCAAATGTATCTTACATGAGGGCATACGTCTTGGTCATTTCCAGAAATCTGGTGGCAGATTATACAAATTTTGATCATAAAAACAGGTCATAGGGCCCTATAAAAGATCGATTGTACCTACCAATCAAGAGCGTCTTGTCGCTGCATAGTGGAGAGCAAGCCATGGGCACACATCAGCAAAGAGCGGTGCCCATGATATTCACTTTCAGCCTTCCGGAGGATACTTGTTGATTTATCCACGAAAAAAATTGAATAAAGCCCACAGTTTGGTCTCGAATTGTATTATTAAGAAAACAAGAATTAGTTAAACTCCACAGTTAAGCAATAAAGTGCACCATGAAAAGAGGAATCGATCATGAAATAGCAAGACACAGATATCACTTATTCAGTTTTTGTGTGTGCAGATGAATTCACTTTCTGTGGATGCTCAATGCTTCGATCCATGCTATATTGACTTCTCTTTGTTTCAGTTAGTAAGTATGGCATATTTTCACAAGTTTGCAGGAGAATATATCCATAAGGAAAAGGTGTCATTTACATATTTATGTTCCTTTGAAAGTACTCTCTGAAAATAGGAATGGTGAAACATGCTTTTCATTAGTTTGTGCCAAGTTCGTCGTATCAAATATTAACTAGTACTATAGACACTCGCATGGTATAACTAGAAGAGGACATAACCCTTATTGATATGACCATCACATCACTGATCATACATAATTAAATAAAGAGGAAGCAACCAATTTCAGGAGATGCCAACTGATGCTAAATATGGATTTTCCAGACAAGCAAAAATACCATAATTTGCCAAGGTATTTGGACTTCTTTCCACCACCTGAAAACTTTTAGCGTTCCATTTTCATATCAAAAGCAACAGGTATCAGT
This sequence comes from Otatea glauca, assembly GCA_036346275.1. NCBI lineage: Eukaryota > Viridiplantae > Streptophyta > Magnoliopsida > Poales > Poaceae > Otatea > Otatea glauca. Next base: position 42,032,007 of record CM070717.1, read on the forward strand.
AGTAGCACGGCCTATTATTGAAAAAGCAGCTGTACAAACCTGGACCATTAACTGATGAGACAGACAGGCAGGCCATTAGTGACACTTTCTACAGTAGATGTCATCCCAGCCTTTGTCCTTCAATGATTAGTAATGTTAGTGTTCACTATAACAACTTCATGAATAATTACAGCACTCAAATAAGTTGTTGTTGGGACCATAACTATTAAAAAAGGTAGTGGGTTAATATCAATGAAGGAAAACTTCACAACATCAGCTTGGTTCTGAGGGATAGATAACCCTATGCAAAGTATTCTCAAAAGTAGAATGAACATGGAATCATAAGACAAATATGAACAGAGGCGAGCTAAACTTGCAACAGGTTCAGTGAAGTGCATACAAAACAAAGGAACCAAACAGTTCACCAACATACTCTGCAACCAAAAAGATACTTAAAATAACCACATAGAGAATCAACCTACTGGAGGTTGCGCCTGCAGGCGGTAGACACTTCATCACCTCCTAAAAGAAGCTTCCTCTACAAGAAGTGTTTAGAAGTTCTAGTGCATCAAATTACTCAGGACTCAGGAGCCATCGCTCATACGGTAGAACTTTGCAATTGATTTCGCTTCTGTCACTGAAAAAATGCCCAATTTCGCTTCTGCCACTACTCTTTCCCTCATTTCATTTTTGCCACTAGTCTTTGCTCTTATTCCTCCTTTTTTCATTTTCGTCAGTTGACCGTTAGTCGGAATTGTTCCTTCTATTTTTGATTTTTTTAAAGATAACAAATGAAGTTCAATTCTTTTGGAATTTTTTTTGTATGATTCTAGACTACTAAAGATGGTACCATAAATAGTATAATCAAGCTTATACATTTTTATAAAAATGACATGCTCTGAAAATTTTATGGTACTATCTTTAACAGTCTAGGATCATACAAAAAAATTTCCAAAAGAATTGAACTTCATTTGTTATCTTTAAAAAATCAAAAACAGAAAGAACAATTCCGACTAACGATCAACTCACAGTCAACTGACAAAAATGGCAAAAGGAGGATGACGTGAAAACAGTAGTAACAAAAATGAAACGACGAAAAGAGTACAACACGCACACCTCTTCCAGGGCTGCTTTTCTAATGTTTGCCTTTGCTTAGAATTTAGCACTCCTAAGGCTCGTATGTAGTCTACAAGCATGATTGAAATCTATCGGTACTATCTACAAACCCAATGTAGGGCAAAAGTACACCGAAGAGATCTTACATCTGATACTGCTCCTTCCATGACTGTAGAGTTGCCTGACCGGATGGCACTTCTTCAAAATTGGGCAACTATTGAGCTTAAACTGAAACAACTCGAGCAATTTGAGCGTGTCATGAGCATTACCATTCAACCTTTTTGCTGCTCTCTTCCTCTTGCAAGTGCAGGAGTCCCTGACTGACTCAACTAGGCTTGGGTTGTCTTTAAATCCTATTGCAGCAATGCACTCCTCAAGCTGCATAACCGTTTGGCTCCATTCCTTCTCCAGGTTCTCAACAACTTGTGTGACCTCACCCATCCTAACGCCTAAAAAAACTGTCTCATCAAATGTATCCTTTTGCCACGCAGCTAACATTAAAGGAAAATAAACTTCATCTGTTAGATAAATCAACACAAACATATCCAAAAGTAACACCACATCTACAAAAATATACTGGTCTAATTTCGACATTAAGCACGGCATCCGGCATCCGCATCCAATTTCATAGAACATAGCACAAATATCTTGGTAATATATTAAGCTACTAAAAGCAGTGTTCCTAAAAATTTACACAGGTACCATCATGGTCCCAGCTCTAGCATAAGTTCAACTGTTCAAGCAGACCTATCCATCACAGCCAACGAATCAATAGATGATTTCGATCTCAAAGGGTATCTAGCATCGCGAGATGTCAACAGGGTTAACAATTTCGATTTGACGAAATTCAAGCGGAAATCGGAAATATCGAGCCGAAAATCGGTAAAAAATCGTCAAAAATCGTAGAGTTTCAAAATCAAATTTTTTGAAAAAAAAAATCAAAAATCGACCATTTCTATAGAAAATCGCCAGATTTCCATGGAAAATCGCCCGATTTCCATGGAAAATCGACACACTGGTTGAACTCATTTGGTGGTCGATTTTTTCAGCGATTTTCGTCGATTTTCTTCAAAAATCGAGCGATTTCCACCGATTTACACCGCATAAATTTTTTCGAATTTTTGAATTTTTTTTTTTGAATTGACCGGTTTATCGAGCGGTTTTAGAAGCCGAGCCGTGGCGATACGGGCGAAAATCGCGAGAATCGAGCAATTTTCGTCGATTTTTTGAACCCTGGATGTCAACCTGCGCTAAAGTACGGCATCGCCATACCACGTGCATACCGCACGCACGTACACACACGTACACATATAATAACCCTACTATAGTTTGAAGAGTCCCTGGAAGGGCAGCCTACCCACGTGTCTCCGGAGCCGGCTCGGCTCGCGGCTCGGCTCGAGCCGCGAGCCGAGCCGAAAAAATATTTACGGATGGGTCCTTTTTTATTTACGGATAGGTCTTTTTTACCCTACTATAGTTTGAAGAGTCCCTGGAAGGGCAGCCTACCCACGTGTCTCCGAGCGGCTCGGCTCGGCTGGCTCGAGTCAGCCAGCGAGCCGAGTAAAAAATATTTACGGATGGGTCCTTTTTTATTTACGGATAGGTCTTTTTTTAGAAAAAAAATTACAATCGGGTCCTTGTCTTTAAAAAAAATTACAAATAGGTCCTTCTTTCCAAAAAAGAATATATATTACGCTTTGGCCCTTTATGCTTTTTAAGGCTTGCGCTCGGGTCCTTTTCCACAAAATAAAAATTAAGTTTATGTCCTTTTACGTTACGAATAGGTCCTTTTTCCAAAAAAAATATATATATCACATTTAGGTCCTTTATGCGTTTTAAATGCTTGCGCTCGGGTCCTTTTCCACAGAATCAAAATTACGTTTAGGTCCTTCTTCGTCCGAAAAAAACCGTACGGATCCTTCTTCCCGAAAAAACCATACATTTTTTCTCGCTTTTTTTACCATTATGTTTAAGCCTTTTTTCCGGAAAAAAAACTCAACTTTCTCGTGTGGAAAGCGACGCCCGCGACGTGGCACGCCGCGTCTAAGTTGCTAGTTATACATAAATGTCAACATGATGGTGCACTAACCTAGCATCAATTAGCCCCCATCTCTGGTACAACGTTTCGTACGAACATCGCAAGTTCACTCGTATCTCAGCCGCAATTTCGTACGGGAAACACGAGAGGGGGGAGCATTCTTACAGAATTTTTTTTCTTTAATATTTATTTTTATTCTTTTTTTCAAAACTAGACGTTCGGGGTGAAAAATTGCAAGTTTGGGCTCCCGTCGCCCGTACATGGGGCGATCGCCTCATGTACGGGCGATCAGTGCCACGTCTAACGGCACTCGACGTCGAAACGGACGGCGGCGCACCTATCGCCCTATGCACGGCGATCGACGCCGGTGCACGGGCGACTAAGCGGACCAAAGGCAATTTATTTTATTTAGTATTTTTGTAATTATTTTATGTCTTTTAAATATGAACCCCATAACTTTTGATAGGAGTGTCCAAATGAAATGAAACTTTTTTCTAAATTTAAGTTTTGGAATGAGGAGTTTGATTCTAAAATAAAAATCTATGTGTTGTTTGCAGAAAAATAATTTTATTTGAGTTCGAATGCTACGCTGTAATTATGGATTGTGAACGAATTACTTTGTGTATTGATCCATAAATCATGAAATAAAATAGAATAAGTTAGTACAACCTTATGCACTTTATTTTTGCAAAAATATCTAAGTATGATTGCATTTTGAATCAAAGTTGGCTAATTTAAACCCTTTATAGCATTCATGTTTCAAGTAGTTAGAATAATGTCTAAAGAACCTCAAAATTTGACAGAACCAGTTTTGTTGCATTCTTGGGCTTGCATAGGTTACAATTATGTAAAAATATTTAGATGTCACTTTAGGTTGCACTATTTTATTGTTGTCCTAACATGCACCCAGAAACATCAAAATGGCAGATCTTTCGCAAACGAGGGTCAAACTCGATGAAACCAAATCGATGAACTTAAAATGCTATAACCTATCTTGATGGACAAAAATAACATCATTTGGGACAATCAAGAAGTAGGACATATCGAGCCCTCCAAAATAGAATCGTTCCTCTCTAAGGCTAGTTGAGGACGGTGAACATACACTTGAAGGGTAGGTCGATTCTTTATTACGGCTTAAAACCGAAAGGAGTACCACGAACAAGGAAAACCAAAGTTAACACCAGACGCTCATCGAGTGCTTCGAGGCCACTTCCCATTTGCCCATGCCTCCGCTGGGCTTCTCCGCACGCCGCCTCTCTCGCTTTCTCTCTCTCGGCCTCCTTCTCCTCCGCTTCCTTCCTACATGCCTCCTCGCATGCGACATCGCATTGTTCTTGAAGCCGCGTGAACTCGTTCCGCCGGCTGGCTTGGTCAAGAAGCCGTTGGTCCCGGGGTTGATCTCCGATCAAACCATCGCCAAATTCACACAAAGGGCGGAGGTGACTGCATGAAACGTAAATTAGCAAAGTTTTATTCACAAATGTTATGTAACCCGTACGATTGTTACCATGCGACGATCCTTTAGGCTCTTCTCCGGCGCATCGAAGGCGTAGTTGCGGCACTTCCAATACCTCCTCTTCCAAGTTGAAATTTCCCAAGAGCGGACAAGCCTGCAAAGATCTCCGCACATACACATGGGTGCTACAGCTCCACGAGGTAGGAAGAGATCTTGGTACGCTAAATTGCGCGGGCATGCACTTGTTTCTTCCTTTGCTTTCTCCTTTCCCTTTGCACTTACATGCCTCGGCATTTTCGATTGATCCTGAATTTTTTTCCTCCCTCCTCTATTCTTTCTTCCTCTATTATTTGCGAGACCGCTTGTGAGAACGAATGTTATAAAGGGCAGATATCGCCAGGGTATGGAGCGATCGCCTCATATTAGGGCGATCGCCCCATATTAGGGCGATCGCCCCAACTAGAGGCGATAGGTGCACCGAGTCGTTGGTGTGTTGTCACGTCGTGTTGCATAGGCAAGCAATGCATACATGGATTTGCACAATTTAATGTGATAAGGCTGTCATGTTACTAACTCGGACAGTTATACAATATGCTGTTGAACGTAAAGGCATTACAAAAATACGTCCGTAAAACTAGTCAATCACGGCCACGCTTCCTGATCTGGCCCGTGGGGTAGGTGAGTGGCGACGGCGGACGGACGTCCCTCCTAGGCCGGCCCTGCGGCGCAGGCGTAGAGTAGTGTGGTGGCAACGTGGGCGTGTCCTGTGGCGGCGCTCCCGAGAGCTGAGAGGGGGCGAGGTAGTCGGTCGAAAGGTACTCCTCCAGGTCGAACTCGACGTCCGCAGGGTCATCGAAACCACCATGGGGTCCTGGTGGGGCGCGAGACGACGAGGGAGCCTCCGCAGCCCACTGTCCCCATTGCTGCTGCGTGGGAGCGTAACGAGGAACCGGCGGGGTAGGGCGAGACGAGGAAGGAGCCTCCTCAGCCCACTGTCCGCACTACAGCTGCGTGGGAGCGTAACGAGGCACCGGCGGGGTAGGGCGAGGTGCTGGGCCGCGGGGACGTGGTGTGCTGCGTCCGCCGACGTCTCCGCGGCCCCGACAGGTGGCCAAGCGACCCAACCGCCTCATCCTATCGAGGACCCGATCCCAAGCTGCCTCGGCCTCGGCGGTGGTCACCTGTATGCCCGCCCGAAGGCGCGTCAACATGGAGATAGCCTCCGCCTCAACCTCCCCGACGAGATGTGCCTGCATGTAACGTCAGATTGTTATTACGTAATTTACATGAGAAAGATGTGACCATGTAGCTTCGATTGCGACACTTACCGAGGAGTTGTCCCTCTGGGACATCTGTGAAGGGTACGTGTCCGTCACCGATGCCTGCCGTGCGACATACGGTGCTGGTGTGTACCCCACCCTGAGGCGAGTGCGTGGGGCGAACCACTCCATGTACTCATCGTACATGTCACGGCCGACGCCAGGTCTCGGTGACTCTCTCGCCGAGCGCGCGCCCCATCGCACCGCCCATGACCGCATACGGCGCGAATTGAGTGCCCATCGCAAAGACCCATCCGGTCATCTCGCAATGCAAAACAGAAGTACACACCACATTCATTTTGCAAAGATGCGGATTAGTAGGATCAGGGTAAGTACCTGTGAGCGCCACGTGCGACAACGTGACGAGGCGGCAAGGGAAAGGACTGGAATAGGCCGAACTGCCGCAGCACTCGGTGCGGGGAGTACTCCTCGACACACAGGTCAAAGACGAGGACCTTACGGGTGAGCCAGAAGGCCTCATCTCACGTGAAAAGCACGGAGACCCCGTGAGGTGTTCGGGCGTGGACGTCGTACGCGCTGTATGGCGTCCATCGCACGTCCTCGTCGTGGAGGCGGTCGAACTCCCGAACGAACTCGAGGTAGGACCTCCTCACCTGTCGGTGCGCGAATGTCCGCTGCGAGGAAATAAGAAATAGCGGAGGTTATACAAGTGCCTAAGTGGGGAAAAAGATACAAGGGAGCATACGTATCGTCGGACCCAGTAGTGGCCTACGGTGGGCCAGTTCACCGGGTCGTCTCCATAAAGGTCCTGTGGGTACGGTGCGGTGTCAACAACAGGCCTGCCGACGGAGAAGCGCTCCCAGGACCACAACTGAAGGAGTAGGACGCAACCCGACATCGCAAGGCCCCGCTCGCCTGAGAGACGGCGTCGCATGCAGACCTCAGACGTCGCCGCAAGCACACCGAGGCCCACAACCACCGCATCATCCGCTTATAATGGGAAGTTAGACGTGTTCACCGACACGAGATTTGAACTTAGTGTGTTACCTCATCCTCCGGGTGGCGACGATGTCCGGGCGACTCGATCAAAGTCGGTCCACCGTGTTCCCGTGGGAGGACGGAACATCACCCAACCAACAACAACAGGAGGTATGCCTCCGATAGCGGGCCACATCCTTCTCCTCTCGCGTGCGGGTGGAGAAGCCGAGCTCGCAGCTGCTCGCAACAAACATTATTAGCAACTTAGCACTTCTCGTTAATTCGCAAAGAAAGAGGTACTCGCTTGAATCGGCAACACGCTTCGCCGGTCCGCGTCGCCACCCCGCCCGAGGGGTCGGTAGGGGTCGCCGGGTGCCGCCGCACCATGGCGAACGCGCGGACAACTCCGCGTGCCACGTGACGGGGCGCAGCGCACAACCGCCGGACCCACACGTGGGAGGCCTAGGAGGTACGACACGCCCCGGTTGCCGGAGCCATCTCTCCGCACGGAAGGTGGAACGTGCGCTCTCGCCTCCACCGGTCCACGAGCGCGCGCCAGGGACCGATCGCATCGAACCGCGGGACCTCCTCGCCTCTAACGGGCGCCACCGCTCCACCATCCTACAGAGAGGAAGTAAGCCAGCCGCTCGCAACCTGCATGTAGTGCATTGCGTCGTTAGAATTGCATTCACAAGTAAATACATGTACGTAAAAGAGTGCAAGCGCTGGCGCCACCGTGGAACCCAAGTGTGGGTCAATGCGGCAACTCGTTGGGCACCCGAGGTCGGAGTGTCCCTAGTTTCGTTCGCTCTGCAGAGTACCTAGACCGGTGGGTCGCGTCGAGCAGCTCAGGGCAAGGTCGCGCCATCGTCGCCTGTTACAAAGCAAATACAACAAATTTGTCAGTAATTAAATGTGCACACAAAATGAAATGCGAAATAACGAATTGTACCATACTCAACAAATAATACAAAAGATGAAGATATGTTCGCTGAGGCACACAACGCCAAAAATTACATTATCCTCGTAGCAATTAATTGGTACATCAAAAAATACATGATGCGAAAAACAACTAACTGGTACATCGAGAAATACATGATGCAAAAAATAACTAAATGGTAAATCGAAAAATACATGATGCGAATAACAATTAACTGGTACATCAAAAATTATATGATGCGAATCACAACTAACTGGTACATCGAAAATTACATGATGCGAATAACAACTAACTGGTACATCGAGAAATACATGACGCAAGTAACAACTTACTGGAAGTGCGAAAATTACATTATTGGCACAACAGTTCATTGGTACATGATCAAATCTTACAAGATGCGAAGAAGATTGAACATTACATTATCCGCGGTTGCGACGCTACGGACTCGCCCATATCGTTCGAATGTGCCGTGTCCTTCGACGCCCGACCTTCGCCTTCAACATTCGGATGTCCGCACCCATCGATGGTCCGAGAGGGGTGTTGTGAACGATCCATCCACTCGATATCCGACACCTCGTGATGCCACGTGTTGAGAACACTTTGCTTGTAGTAGAAGGGGAGATGAACGGACGACGTGATTGATGCGCCTCCACCGTGCGGCAATGATGTGCGAGCACGGCAAGTGCAGCAGCGTGGTTTCGCAAGAGCACTAGCGCTAGTCGTCAAGTATGCACAGATGGGAAGTCCTCTCCGATGGGCACCTCGCGACCTCGGTCACCACAAAGGCACGTGGTATCTCCGCTCCACGCCACTCTCCTGTCACCCGATGTGTCTCGCGCCTTTCTTGTTTTCTTGGACATATACGAGATACAACCGCTGAGTACGACAATCGATTGTCCGACATACATGCCGCGAGCTTTGTATCGCTTCAATGAAATATCTCGTGTCCCTAGTAAGACACCTTCAACTATACCCACCAACGGAAGGCATCCGTGCCTTTCATTACCCGATTGTAAATCTTCGCCAGTTCGTTGTCATGATTCCAGAACGCGAGCCGCCTCGCCATGCGCGAAGGACCATTTCTCCAAAGGCTCGTGCCGATCCACTCGGTGAAACTCTTTATGTTAGTCCCCGCCCACGCCAATGTTTGGGGCGCTCGTCGAGCGCACACAAAGTTGTGGGGTCTTCTCCTTGCTCATGGTACACCATCGGGTTCCTTGATGAACTAGCGGTATCTCTTGGATTCATTGATCGCTTCTTCGTTAGTTCATCCAACGCCCTCCAAAGCGCGCCGAACTTCCTTCGTTGGTTCATTTACGACCACTTGAACATGTTCATAAGCTCCTTGTTCCCGAATCGACGGAAAAATTGGCACCCATGTGCCTCATGCACCACTCCGCTCTTGTGTCCGCCACTTTGTCGCTCCCACGACGGCGGACCTTGTTGCATATCCACTATAGCCCTTAGTAGCCCTCGCATGTCGATCATGGATGACACAAACATCGCCCGCCTGCAACAACCGCCACTTCACTCTTTCAAGGAACCGCATCACTCTCCGTGTTTTCCTCCACGAAGGCCAATGCAACCGGTAGAACCTGGTTGTTGGCGTCCACCGCGATCGCAGTTAGAATCTGGCCCTTATACTTCCCCGTGAGGAATGTGCCGTCCATGCAAATGACCGGGCGACAGTGCCGAAACGCATTTATGCATGCGCCCAGGGTGAAGAATGCACGCTGCAAGACCCACTTACACGCGCACACACCACCCACAGGAAACTCCGTAAGGTCGACGGATGTACCGGGGTTCCTACGTGCTATTGCCCTCAGCAGGTGGGGAATATTCTCGTAGGAAGCCTCATACGTCCCGAACCGCATTTCAGAGTGTCCTTTTCGCTCTCCATGCCTTTCCATAGCTAATCTTGTATCAAACCTCTCCTCCACTACCGTGATAATAGATCGAGGTCAGAGGTGCGGATTGTCCACGATCCGACCATAAACACATTTGCCACCCAAGTGGACGACGATTGCGGTGTCCCCGCTCCGCTTCTTCCAAAGACGCAATTGTGTTCCATCACTATGGAGCATTTCAGAGTCCTTCCACTTCCCTTGTATGCATGCACCCGCCATGGGCACGAATCAACTACGCACTTCACGTCGACTTCTTCTTGCCGGACTTCACTACCCCGAATTGTCACGGAGAGACATTGCTCAAGATTTCACCGCATCCATCACAGCCTCCTTGTCTTTATATATGGCCCCCTCCGTCACCTCGTTCTCACGATACTCCCATGCATCAGTGTTCCCTTCATTCGTTGTTAGGTCTTCGAAACTGTAATTGGTCCACGCACCAGGGATAGGCACCTCAAGAGCGTTGTCCTCCTCATCGGAGTGCTCACCATCAGAGACTTCCTCATCCGTACGGTCCTCCTCTTCCATCAGGTCAACTATGTCCTCCACCTCCTCCCCCTAGTCGGCCACCCCTCGCGCCTCCATCGCTGTCTCCTCTACCCCTCCGATCCCTTCGCTACCGCCAGTCTCGTGCTCCTCGTCTCCATGGTCCTCGCCGCCTTCCTCTTTGCATCTTGCACATTTGACGTCCCCTCCCCCGTAATGTCCACCCCGACATCACGAACTTGAGACACCGATGGAGCTACCGGGTAGCATTGTACCAACAACATGAACGGCCAACCCCGCTCTACGGCAAAACCAACATAACTCCTCTATGTTGATGTCGAGTTAATAGGAATCAACTCTCCGTAAAAACAGTCTTGCGCACGGCTCACTCATCGCTCGACCAGAACCGAACATCTGGGATCCAAACCGAACATGCGAGACATCCACTCCAACAAACCCCTCAGATGTCCTATCGCTAGGTCTCGCATATGCCCTGCACGACTCTTAAAAATGATGATAATCCACCCCATCCGCCCCCTATGCTATCTCCCCATCTCCATAAAATATTTGGAAATACAATTTCTCCGACATGCTGCAACGTCCGACGGAAAAATATTACTCTAAAATAGAATATACAAAACGTACATTGATCGTACTACAAAATACGACTATAAATAAGTGATTCGACTATAAATAAGTAATTCGACTTGCCTACCATATGGCCTAACATTATATTTGTGTTACATTACATTAACCCTACCAAATTAAAGTTTTAAATATTGCCTACTATTTTCACTGTATTCACTTTCTATATACTGAATACTACAATAAATTTGTAATGTACTAAATACTATACAATCCTGAAATTTCTAAAAACTAAATACTACATTAAAATTCTAAATATGAACTGCGATATTAAATTTCTAAACAACACTATCCAAGAAATTCTAAACGCTACACAATCCTAAATTTTCTAAACACTACAATAAATTTCTAATATTACAATAAATTTGTAACGTACTAAATACTATACAATCCTAAAATTTCTAGAAACTAAATACTACATTAAAATTCTAAATATGAACTGCGATATTAAATTTCTAAACAACACTATCCGAGAAATTCTAAACGCTACACAATCCTAAATTTTCTAAACACTACAATAAATTTCTAATACAACAATAAATTTGTAACGTACTAAATACTATACAATCTTGGAATTTCTAAAAACTAAGTACTACATTAGAGTTCTAAATATGAACTGTGACATTAAATTTCTAAACAACACTATCCGAGAAATTCTAAACGCTACACAATCTTAAATTTTCTAAATATTAAATGCTACATTAAAATTCTAATAACACACAATCCTACAAAATTATCTAAACACTACAAAATCCTAAAATTTGTAAATAATAAATGGTACATTTAACTTCTACATAACTAAACAATCATAAAAAAAAAAATAATACCTTCGCAGAAACGACGAATCGACTTTTTTCCCCCTCTTCTTCTTCTTTCTCTTCTTCTCTTCTTCTTCTTCTTCTTCTTCTTCTTCTTCTTTCCCTTCGTCTTGTTCTTCTTTCTCTTCTTCTTCCTTTTCTTCTGTCTCGGCTGAGGCAGCAGCGCTGGCTTTAAAGCCTCCTTGTCGCCCTTGGGGTGGGCGATCGCCCCTGTCTCGGGCGACAGGGGGGCCGACCTCCATTTCGCCGTTTTTTGGCCGTTAGATGAACGTTGTGCAGTAGCCTATCGCCCGTGTATGGGGCGATCGCCCCATACACAGGTTATAGGCGTCTAAAACTATAAATTTTCACTCCGGATGCCTAGTTTTGAAAAAAAGAATAAAAATAAATATTAAAGGAAAAAAAATTCCGTTCTTACATGCGGCGGCGGAGCGTGGGGAGGTGATAGCCCAGATTGGAATGGGAAGAGGAGGGGATGCTCGCGAAAGGCCTGCGAGGCGAGCCCTCGTGGACTTGTCAAGATCGGAGGATGCTCGGCCCGGAAAAATAAACTACGGTCTGCGGCGTGGGAGCGTGGCCCAAGGCCGGTCGAGCTGGATGGGACGGGTTAGGACGGCAATTTTAGGTCATAACGAAACGTCTGCTACTCCCTCCGTTTACAGATATAAAATTCACAGTTTAAATTGTCTGCTAAAAATGTTATGTTTGTATATAGATTTAATGAGATTTTCCTATGATATCTTTATTTATTCTCTTTCAACCATATGTATTTATTCATTACTACACACAAAAAGATTATCTCTGATCTTCCGAGACAATTAAGTGGGATAAGTTATTTTTTCTCGTACCTTTCTCGATTTTACCATAACTTTAATCATTGTACAAAATCAAAATACCTTTTATATTTCTAAAAGGAGCAAGTACTGCATTTGCATGTAACTAGACTTGGTTCGTCTTAAAAGAAAAATCTGGAGTACTCTCTCCGTGGCCTCCCGAGTATTTGTTTCAAAACATTTATTCTTCGAGAGAATCAAGCATATAGTTATTACAATGTTTCACTCTCTACCTTACATAAATGTTTTGAAAAAGGTTAAGTGGTTGTGTTATTTTTTTTAATATGGATATGTATGGTCAATTGGTCATCTTCTATTAACTACTCCCTCCGTCTAAGTTTATAAGGCGTATTTCTTCTTGACACATAGACCAAGAAGATATTAAAAATAACTAGATTACCCCTAATTATTATCACTAAGCAACGTATTCAATGTATGCAGGTAGAGAATGTGAAGTAAAGATGGGTATTTATTAGGGGTATATAGGGAATATCACACTAATTTTGTATTGGAATATGAAATACGCCTTATATTTATGAATAATACCATTAAAAAATAAGCCTTATAAACTTAGACGGAGAGAATATTTCTTTAAATTTTGTGTTTTATTGATATGTGTGCATGGCGGGCTGTGGACAAATATAATGACGCTAAATTGTTAACCCTAGCTAGCATATCCTAACGTTTTGGTGTTTGGCACCTTGCATCTCTAGGTTATATACTAGAGTTTAATTCCATCAAACACAACTTGTATAAGTTATTTGCGTGGATTTTGTACAATAATTTCTGGTATTTAGACTCGTGACCTGACGTTAATAAGCATTAAGATAGCTGCATGAGCCAATTGTCCCAACCTTGATAAAAAAAGAGTGGAGAGCTAAAGTACTATAGTCATATTAAATACACGAGCTAAGGACATATTAATAGCATGTCAATGAGAGTGAGGTTGTTTGTTCTCGTTTATCTAGATTCGACGTCTAGGATTTTGGGCGGATCTAGCACGTGGATATGGGTGTAAAAATGTACATCTAAATCTTTTTTTACCAAAAAAAACTATTATATAATAAGTATATTATGTGTATATACTAATAAGTGAGCTCAAAAATACGTATTTCCACCTCTTAGTCCGTTTCAACCCATTTCACTCACTCACTCTCTCTCAATCTTTCCTGTATGGCCTAATCGTTCAAAGTCCAGTCTTTCTCCATTCTTTAAGCCCAACACCTAACTCCGTCTCTATTCCGCACGCTCTCTCGCTCTCTCTGTGACGGCAACGATGGACGATGGCCACAGGGTAGGTACAAGCCGGCGAGGAGCAAAGTAGCGAACGAGCGCCGAGCAACCACTAGTATCGGCAAATGGACATAAGCTACAAGGCATGCGACGGCACAAGGAGCAGCACGCGACAGGGTAGCTTTGGCCCCTGTGGCCACAGCAAGCACCGACTCATGAATGGAGGGTGTGACACTAGTGACGACCGACAAGTCAGGATGGTAGTGTCCGGCGGGGCAGGGAGCAGCGCGCGGCATGTTGCAAGGCAGCCATATGGGCGAGGCAAGCATGAGTCAGGGATGGAAGGTGCGACACCAGCGGTAACTGGCGGGGGCAGGAAGCGGTGCTAAAACAACAAGTAATAGCTGAGCATTTGGCATTGACAACCACACAAGTTGATTTCATTCTTGATTCCCTAGTATGAAATCTCCAATTCGTAAACCTATCAGCGTTATGTTGATTTGTAATGGCGAATCGTGATTATTTAAATGTAGCATGTAGAGCATTCAAAAATAAAGAGGAAGCATGTAGATTTTAAACCCCTAATTCATAAATCTCTAAATTATTTCTGGTTTTATCTGTAGTAAGAAAATTTTGTTTCTTGTATTTTTGATATTACGAACCTTTATGTTTAATATCGAATAATATTTTTGTAACTTTGAATAACCATTTTGAAAATTTAGGATCCGCCACGGTCTAGGATCACGTGGTCAGTCTTGCTAATCAGAGGAAACAAACGTACCGGACGCGTACGTGCACACGGGTGCCATGGCATGAGTGTATTTACGGGTGGAGTACGTCAACTTCTAACGGATGGGCGTGAATTGTGGACTATACTGGCTAGTTCCTTCGAGGTTCTGAAGGGGTCCAACCTCCCATATAAAGCATGGGGTTCAACTTGGCCTTCTCCAGGACCAGCAGGTGTGCTCTAGGATATTTTTCCCCCGATCACTGCGTACGTAGGGTCTCCCTCCCGAACATTGCGGTAATACTCGACAGGTGTGTCCGCGCGCACAAACCAACCATGCATGCATCCCTGGGAAGCCATGGAAGCTATATATACCTACGTGCAGTTGTGATGGTAAACATTTGCAGTTTGCTACGATCGCAACAACGAGAGGCGCCATTGGGACCAACCGCGCGCGCGCGTGCATACGTGAATCTCCGTCGTCCTTGGTTAGTAAACGTTTACGATTAGCACTTGCACAGCACAGCGCCTTAATTTGACGTTTTCCTCGCCGCATGTTGGCACCGTGTAATTCTCCATCACCCGTTGCATCTTCTTGAGCAACATGGCCAGATGCCGCAGTCGCCATCACCACCGCGGGCGCCACCTCGGCCGCCGCCGCAGCCGTCGGCGTACAAGCATTTCTGCAGAGTATGCAACAAGGGGTTCACGTGCGGCAGCGCGCTCGGCGGGCACATGAGGGCCCACGGCGTCGGCGACGACGGGCTTGGTGCCGACGAGGACGACTCGCTCGGCGACGAGCCCGAGCCTTGCGCGCGCGGCGGCGCAGATGGTCCGTGGGACACGGCTGGGCCGTCGGCGGCCGGGATTGCGACGCACGTCTACGCTCTCCGGGGTAATCCTAACCGGATGATCACGAGCTGCCAAGTGTGCAAGAACTGCGGGAAGGAGTTTTCATCGTGGGAACTTTTCCTTGAGCACGGCAAGTGCAACTCCGGCGAAGAGGGGGATGCCGATGGCTCGCTGCGTTCCTCGTCGCCTCCGTCCGATGCTGACGCAGAGGAGGATCCGGCACTTGCCGCCGGGTGGTCAAAAGGAAAGCGCTCGCGTCGCGCCAAGTTGATGGCCGTGGGAGTCGATTCTTTACCCGCGACGGCGCCGACACGGTGCCCGGCGGGCGAGGAGGAGGACGTCGCTAATTTCCTCGTCATGCTCTCTTCGTCCAAGGTCGGGCAGGCAAGCGTCGCCGAGGCCGACCAAGAGTCGTGCGCGTCGGCGAGTAAGGAAGATGGGAGAAGGACGCAGCTGATGCAACCGATCTCGTTTATGGCGCCGGCGCCGGACCCAGCGATGGCGCTGCCCCTGGCATTGCCGGCGCCGCAGTACGTCTCGCCCGTGCCACGAGGCATGTTCGAGTGCAAGGCCTGCAAGAAGGTTTTCACCTCGCACCAAGCTCTCGGCGGGCACCGTGCCAGCCACAAGAAGGTCAAGGGCTGCTTCGCAGCCAAGATCGAGAGCAACGTCAGTGAGAGTGAGCCATCGCGCCACGCAGAGACGGCTTATCCCAACGACGACAAGGGCAAGGCCGCTGCCGTCGAAGTCAACGCGAATGCCACTTCTGATGGCAAGACAATCATCGACGCCAGCACGGACGGCGAGATAAACGACGGAACTAGCGAGCCCGCGGCGGCAGTGTCAATGGCCATCACGCCCATCGGCCACAAACTGCCGGTCTCGGCGCTCACTGCTGCACCGTACAAGAAGAAGGCGAAGATGCACGAGTGCTCCGTCTGCCACCGCCTGTTCACCTCCGGGCAGGCGCTCGGAGGCCACAAGCGGTGCCACTGGCTCACCTCCAGCACAGCGGACCACGCCAACCTCCCACCCCTAGCCGCTGAAGACCTAGTCGGCGAAGCCTGCCACCAGCTCACTCTCCGGCCAATGGTGGACGCACCCGATCCGAAGCTTGACCTCACTATCGCGGCAAACCCGTCGCTGGCGGTGACGTCCGCCGCGAGGCTCGCCGAGGTCGGCAGCAGCTCGTTACATCTCGACACCACAGCGTCGCTATACTTCCAGCCATCAACGGTACCCAGCAACGCCAGCCACCGTAACATGACTACTGCGACCAGCAATCACAACGTTAACGACGCTGAGGGGGCCGAAGCAGGCGCGGACGACGAGGCGGATAGCACCACCGTCAAGAAAGCCAAGCTTAGTGATCTCAAGGACGTGAGCATGGCGGGGGAAACCACGCCGTGGCTGCAGGTTGGCATTGGCTCCTCGTCGGCCGGTGGTGACAAGAGTACTACTCGGGAATGAGCCACGACGAATAGCGCGCGCGGTCAGCCTGAACACTGAACAGGGACACGGACTGGGACAGTGTGATATGATACATTGGTACATATGTTCTTTGGCTCTTTTGATTTACTAACACTAGCTTGTAAGTATTGCATTTGCACATATTGTTCGCACGCGTATACGTTATTTGCTGATGTTTAAGGTCGGTAATTTGCATTGAGAAAGTTAATTTGTGTGTATATAGAAAACGATCTGTCAGGAGGCAGTACTAAGTAAATAAGATCAAATGCGGTCTCGAATTCTCGATGATGTCTCCCTTGTGCTACAGTACTGATCTGACTGAGGAACGATCTAAGTAAGAGCAATGCTTCAATGCTTTCCATCCTAATATAAGTTGCACAAATCTTAAAGCAAGCGAAAAGATAAGTAATCATCATCTACTCTTTATTCATGCTTTAATATTTGTGCAGCTGTAAAAAAGAGAAGCATGAAAGCACCTCTCCCTCAATAATTATGCACCTTGTGTAATAATTGATCCGCATCATAGGATTGATGCAAAGAAGATCGTACATAGTACGTACCAATGGATGGTAATGTATATATACATGTTTTTATAATTATAGCAGTGTTTTATCTGAACAACGCAGAAGAGATGAGCAGCTAGCGTTGGACATAAGCTTTATACCGGTAGGTAGATCGCCGCGGTTGCCCGACTCGGACCATCTAAGGCCGTCGCCGCGGTTCCCTCCACGGTCGCCGTCGGACATCGTCGCGTGCTTGGCTGCCTCCGCTGCCGCCAAATCTGAGCTTGACGCAGTTCCTGTCCCCACCTCCACCTGCCTCAGACGTCGCCAGATCTGAGCTCGATGCTGACGAGGCAGCAGAATCGGCGCGGGCCAAGATTTGAGCCCGACGCCTTGTTGCCGCCGCCGCCTCCACCCACCTTGGCCATTGCCGCCACACGCTCGATCGCCGCTGCAGCTCGCCTTGTCCGTCTCCCACCCCGACGTCTGGATCTGATGGCTCATAACGGTGCCCCACGAAGGGCCGGTGGCATGACATGACGTACTCAAGGGTGGCGCACGCGCAACCATGGGGACGGGCCAAACGGCTTTGCCTTTTGTGTCTCCTCTCGCTCTCTCGCGTCTCTATCTCTCTCTGTCGACGGTTGGCACGTGCTACAATAGATAAGGAAGCAGCTCTTCCGACTCCTGTTGTGACGCTTTCAGGCCATGCCGGCCCACCCAACGGGTCAAATTGCTAGGCTGGGTATGGCCTGCCCGTCCGTGCCATGCCGAATTGGCCTTAGGCTGGCCTGAAAAAGCCTGTGCCCGAACTCCCAGGTCTACTGATAGTCTGACAGTATTGTTCTACCAACTGAACAACGGGACGAGATCATAATCAACAAATGAAATAGCTATGTTGCGAATCTGAATATTTTTGGTAGATTATTGATATTTCTTAGCATGCATGCATGCATGTGTGCGTGCAGGAGTAAAAAACGAGTGGTAAGTTTCTTGGATCGGGAGCCATACATGGAAGATTGGAAAGCATGGTATGCTCTGCCTTTCCATTGTGAAGGGAAACAAAGCACAGTAGGTAAGTGCCATGTCTTAGGTAGACCTCAGCGGTCCGATTCGTGAATAAGCCCTCCAGATTGAGACCCGAACCGGGGTCTCTCGAGTAAGAGCATGTACAGTATTAAAAATGACGACTCTCTATGTACTACTGTTGTGAAAAACGACTGTTTCAACTGATTAATCGGTAACGGTAACTAAACTGTCATTAATAGTTTAATCAGAGTGCAATTAACATTGTCAAACGTTTAATTGATTGCATAATCCAATTAGTCGGCTTTTTTCTAATTAATCATTTTTCCCGTTTTAATCATGAAAATATTTTTATGCACTATGTACGATAAATTAGTTTATATGTGTCATAGTATTCATAGTATATATCTTTTGGATAAAGTATAAGCAATGAAATGTAAAACATGTTTCGTAGAGTGATAATTTACAATAAATTTTAGTAACTAAATATTTCTAATTAATTATAATTGTAAATAAATATATTAATAAGAACACATAATTGTGCATTAAATTTCGATTAATCAACCGTATTGCGATTAATCACTTAGCGGTACTACATCCGTCCGTCGAGCACACACCGTTTTTTACAACACTGCTGTGTACTCCTCCATGTTATATAAAAACAAAATTAAAGACAACCAATACAATAGATGACAATCTTAAGGTTGTCTATATGAGATCTTACAATTTTTTAATTATGGTATGAAAATGTGTTACTGTAGATAATAACTCATATAATGATGTTTTACACGGTCTATATGATCTTCCCTTCACAAAGAGATAACTATATTTTCTCTCATCCTTTTCTCTCCTCCATATCAGCGAAAATCTTACGTGGCAAAGCATATAAACAACTAACATCGCATCATTATACATACCTAAGAGTCGAGTATCCTAACCAGGTAGGCTACGAGAGATGGTGATATTATGTTCATTATTAACCTTTCTAACCCATTTATGTTTTTCTTTTTTTTTTCTCCTCATCTTTACTAGAAGTAGATTTATTCGTGGACGCCCGGTCGATTTTTTTTTTATTATTTTTGCTCAGACCGGACGGGGCAGGGCGGGGCTTGCTGTTGGGCTAGGCTTGGCCTGGGTCTTGATTTTTTTTCCCGCTGGCCAGGCTTAGAAGATAATATTTTTATTCCCCAAATAAATTAAAATATATTATTTTTATTTGAAAAAATTAAATAATAAAAAATTATTCTGAAAATAAGAATTTCTGGCTTTGTCTATGTCAGGCCTGGCCATTCCAAGTTGGCTTTCTCAGGCTGAGCCTGGCCCGACATTTCACCATGTCTAGCCAGAAGTAAACATAAGTCAAGCAAAGTTCCATTGGACCGTCACCCAAAACGACCGGGTGGTACAGAGACGGCTAAACCGGCGGGATGACACGGTCTGACCTATTTAACTGGCGGCACGGCTTGTTTAGACCTGACTACTAAACGGGTCGTGTCGTGTCGGTCCACGTACTAAGGTGACGATCAGATATGGCATGTTAGCCTCTCGGGCCGCGTCATGCTGGTCCGAACCTTCATAGGCCAACGAGCCGGATTGGCCCGGTAGCCCGTTAGTGCAAAAATAAATTTAAAAAAACTATAAAAAATAGGAAAAGTATGAAAAAATACATATAGAATTAGAAAAAATAGGAAAAATTTAGATAATTAGAAAAACTCAAAGTATGTAGAATTTTTTTCGAATTTTTTAATCCTCCAACAACTGTAAAACGGATATTTTTTAAACTAAACGAGCCGTACCGTGCCGTAACCGTGCCGTGCCGGCCCGCCGTGCCTACAGTGGCGTGCCTCGGGCCGGCCCATTTGGTCATCTCTAGGTGGTATACCTGCACTCACAGTTCCTTTTTTTTTAACAAAGGCAGGCGAGTTGCCTCCATTTCATTGATCAGAAGAAGAAATACAGAGCTCTAGAGCAACAAAAACAAACAAAGCAATAGGAAAACTATACAAAGGCTTTAAAATGAGCCACCCTCACGGAGGGCTGGTATGAATCAATGAATCATCGTGAAAACTTCAGCTAGTGTCGCTTCAAAGGGTCAATGGCCCAATACACCTACTTTTTGTTCACTTCTCACACCGTGGGGAGCTTCTACAACTTAAACGGCAGCATTATTTTCCTTCAGTTTCCAACTTTCCATACCCATCGCGCTACCCTTCCTACATAAGTTGCCCGGATTATTGTATGCCTGCACGTGTTGGTGAAGATTTCTCCAGTCGCTCGTCCAGTATGTCTGACCAAATGGGAGCGAGTTTCTTATTTGGAGTATCGACTTCCGTGTGCTGCATAACTTGGCTCGATGGCCCTGACACCGCAACACAATCTGAAAAATCGAAAAAGGCGACTAGAGGGGGATGAATAGGAGCCAAATAAAATTTTCGAATAAACTCTCCTTCTAAAATTCAAACCACCAAAAGACCAGAAAGAAACTGCACTGGTCGGGTATTTCTGGTCGGATGAACAGTACCCCCCGACCTACAGAGGTCGGATGAACAGTACTCGGAATGAATAGTGTTCGGTGAATAGACTTCACCAAAGATCGGAGTGGATGAAGCGAAGACTCCCGACTGAAGCGGTCGGATGAACAAGACTCGGGTGAATAGTGTTGGGTGAAGCAAGACTCGACCGGATGAACAAGACTCCCGCCAAGTGTTGGTGAGCGATTGCTCGGTGAATAGTATTCGTAAACGATAAAATCAGCACGATCTCAAAAGCAAATCGATGTAACTTTTGATCGGTGATCCAAAAATGAAAATTGGTGTGCACCTCCCAAAGGATGTCAGAACCTATTTTAATCAACAATCAAGGAAATAATACCAAGGTTCCGTCCTTTTCAGTTTAACAAATGCAACACCAAAAACAGAGTCACGAACACGACTTCACCCTAACTTGTCTGGGAGTTGATGGTCGAAATCCTTGGATGACTCTCTACAAATCATAGCAAGTAAGTACACGAAGAAACAACCCTTCAAACAAATAGAAATACTATCCAAAACTAGGCACGTAAATTGGTTTCTTTCAAAGCGAATAGAAGAGGTTGTAGATTGCCTAGATGATTGGGATATGATCTATAGAAGATTCATCCAGCAATCTTTCATCCTTGGCAACAAGAACCAGAAGCTAATCAAGACTAAAAAACTGCAAGTCACACGTTTATGCACTTTAAAAACACACAGATTTACTAACTTGCAACAAGAATGGAAGGATTGCCTAAATGATTGAAAGCACCAAGTCCAGAGAAGAGTTCATCAATCATGAATTTCAACAAAGACTCAATAGCATGTAGAAGGAGATGAGGCAAATCCAAATTACGTAAAGTAAATTGCAAGTAAGTAAATGCGGAATTCAGATAACAGAATTCAAGTGCGTAATGTAAATACGTAAGAGAAATGAAACAAGAATATAAATGAAGAACATTTCATTTCTGGAAGGGTGGTTTACAAAGCCTCACAACAAAGTGGGCAAAACTCAAATGAGCAGCAAAAACCTCAGAACCTTCAAAACCTTCAAAACTTTCAGAGAGGGGAGGCTGCCCCTACCCCTCTATTTATAGTGATCTGGGATCAATTCCCACCTTTGGATGTCCCGCTCAATCCTAAGCCACCATCCAAGAGCCAGATTTGATCCTTACATCGTCACTCTCAACAACTCTCAACTACTCACGACACACTTTCCTCACCGCCACCACGCCCCAAGGAGACACCCCTCTCCTGCCTAGTAGAGCTTTGAACACGTACCACCCTTGGATGAGCCTCTAAACCCTAGAGCACTCCATCAAGGGCTGAGTTTTACCCACTCACAAAGCTATGCATGGGCTCACCCAAACCCAACAACCCAACGGGTTTTGCACGCTTTTAACTCACACTAACTTGACCCGCTACTCTATCTTCCCGACCGCGATCCAACGGTCCTCCTTGATCGAGCGGCTCCAAGTTAGCATCTCATCCATTCCTTTGTCTTCTCGGCTTGCGGCTACTCCCGGCCTCACCATCTTTGGCGACACCTTGATCATCCGGACCTCGGCTCTCCCACTAGTCCCGATCCCCTTCACCTCACCATGACCTAGCTCCAAAGTCCCGCAACCATCATAGACAAGGAAACCACATCACATAGCAATGTCCAACAACACATATCCATCTCAACAAAGATATACACTATGTCGACCAAAGAAAACCCCGACCACACGTGGTCCGACCACTCGGTCTCCATCCCGATCAACCATGGTCCGACCACTGGTCTCCATCCCGACCACTCGAGGTCCGACCACTAGTCTCCATTCCGACCACTGAGGTCGACGACCGGTCTCCGACCACGAGAGACGACCACTGGGTCGACGACCGGTCTCCTACCACCAGGCCCGCACTCTCTGGTCGAACAACCGGTCTCCGACCAACCAAAGACCGACCTCGGGTCGACGACCGGTCTCCGACCAGCCAAAGCCCAGACCTCTCGGTCTGGACGACCACCACTGGCCTGGACGACCGTCTGCAAAGACACCCAAAGCCCGACCACTCGGGTCGGACGACCCGACCACTGGCCTGGACGACTTGTCTCCAACCACCAAAGCCCCGACCAATCAGTCGGACGACCCGACCACTCTGGTCGGACGACTTGTCTCCAACCAAGAACTCAAATTGCTCTAGCTCGAAAAACAATCCAAATCAAACTCAAACTTGAGCACACCTTGCTGAAATAAAGTCAAATACTCATCACAAACATGGATGGACCTCCACATGGTCCTTCAATCTCCCCCTTGATGAGTATATTGACAAACCACACAAAAGGCATAAATTTGAGTTTGAATGAGAGAAGAAGAAAGCAATTTGATTGCAAAGCCAAACTTGGTCCAGAGAGAAAAATATAAAATTATGACCAAGTTGGCAGAAAGAATTTAGAGCAAGACCATAAAAAGAGCAAGTTTTCCACAAAAGCTCTAAAAGATCCAATAAAACTCACTCATAAAAACCAAAGTGGATTAATATTTTTCCTTTGAATATGCCTTTCTTACATTTTCTCCCCCTTTTGGCAATATAGGCATCAAGATTTTTTTGTTTTCTCCCCCTTTATATATGTATGCATGAAATGCATCCTAAGTGAGCTTTGAAAATTATCCAAATGATCATAATGACAAGATATGACACCAAGCTTATTAATCTCAGATAATGACCAAACTAAGACATGTCCAAGTGCAAATAACAAATTTTGCTCATAAGCTAGGTTTTAAAAATGTATCATTTTTAGCAAGATTTGACAAGTGCAAAACTTAGCAAAGTTTCAAAACTAGAAGCAAAACCACTCAGGGATCAAATGGAAAACCTAGAGTTCAACCTACTCAACACTTTGGGGAATTTTGAAGTGCATATTAGGTCCTTCGAGCCCATTTTTCAATTTATGCAAATTTTCTTTAAGACTTCGAAAAACATAGCGGGGTGCAAATGTTTGACATAATTTGCATTCTTTACCCACTTATGTGTTTGATATTTGCAATTTTTTTTTGATTGACTCAAGCCATTTTCGATCATCTCAAGAGTAACTCTTAAGAGAATGATCTTGGTCATACACAATATATTCCAAGTTCATCCCAAATGCAATGGGAGGCAGTCTCGAGAATATAAAGTGTCAAATCAATTTTGCACAAAAGAGTCAATTTTTTTAATTTTCAATTTAGCACATATAAGCAATTCTGAAGGACTCAAATATGGATCAAGCAAATTTCACCCAAGTTGCTATAGGGACTCTAGAGAATTCCAAAATTTCACAATTCATGGTAAAAGCTCTTAGAGAAGAAACTTAGTAAGTAAAAGCAACATGTTTCATCAAGTTTTCATTTAAAGCTTTTAAGTTTTTGATTTCAATGAACATTAGCTTGATAAAAGAACTTAGACATATCTAAGCTAGTGATTTTCTTCAAAGATATAGCATGATGTATTTCACGAAGATTGAGTCAAATGCATAATAGACAAAGCTCATAGAACGGAAAATGGGTCTAAATGCAATGCATGAACAGATTCCCAAACTCCTCCTCAACAATTGAATCAATTTTAAGCTCAAATCTGGTTAAAGTTGAGTTATTATCAAGATTAGGCATAAAAAACCCGAATGAACTCAATAATAACTAGAAAAAGCAGAATGAGGAGAAGAAATTGAGAAATCAAAACCTGGATGGCTATAGAGCATAGAAAAGATATAAGAAACTCACTACACTTAGACTCGCTCTTATCTTCCCAAATGATGACATAGGAAGTCGACTCTAAATCCCAACTAAGGAGTGCACATGCACTGTCTACCTGTGGAGGTCCAAAACCCGCTAGACTTAAAAGACGTGAGGGAACTCAACCTAGAGAGAAGAGAGAACGACTAATCACGCATGATAGCAACCTAAAGCACAAGATAAGAGGTCCATGCGAGGCATGCCGTAAGTCTAAGTGAGTGAACTCAACTTAAGAAAACAAGCCCAAAGACACCTGTAAGAAACACAGAAAAGAAAAGTGGAAGAAAATATATAGTACATAATATACAAACCACTCTCCCTCAAGAAAAGCCGTAAGGGCTCACGACTCCAAGCTCACTCCTCAAGGCAACAACTGGAGCTATCCAAAGGCTTGGTGAAGATATCGCTAACTGGAGGTCACTCTCTACAAATCAAGCGCGATATCTCCCTTCTCCACATGGTCTCTAAGGAAGTGATATCTAATATCAATGTGCTTGGTCCAGAATGTTGCCTTGGGTTTTTAGCAATGCAAATAGCGAAGTGTTGTCACAAAAAGTGGCACACTCTCTATATCTAACCCATAGTCCCGCAAGGTCGATCTCATCCAGAGCACTGCTACAAAGAATCGGCTGCAAAGAACATACTCGGCCTCAAAGAGTGGATGTGCAACCCGATCGCTTCCTAGATGACCAAGAACAAGAGAAGTGCCAATGAATTGGCAAGTGCCGAAGTGCTCTTCCTATCTATTCTCTGACCAAACAAAGTCGGCATCGAAAAGGCTCTAAGAGATAGACAAGAAGAAGAAGAGTATCAAATACCATAATCGGTGGTAGCACGAAGGTACCAAGATGCGCTTGACCGCTTTGGTGGTGAGAGCGCGAGGAGAAGCTTGAAATCGAGCGCACGCACACACAAATGAAATGTATGTCCGCCTCGAGGCGTTGAGGTACAAGAGGAGTTGATCATGCTCAAACTCCTTTTGATCGCAGGCTCACCATCCTCATCGGGCTCAGGACGTATGGTGGCCATAGGAGTCATCACCGACTTCCCATCGACATGTCGAGCGCTCAGAGGTCACGGTATATTTGCCTTGATGCAAGAAAGTACCTCCCAAGTCCGCTTGATTTGGAAGCCAAGAAAGTAGCTCAACTCGCCCATCATACTCATCTCAAACTCTGCACTCATCACATAAAAAAACTGAGAGACAAGAGAATGAGACGAGCCACCAAAATGATATCGCCCACATAAACTGGACAAGAAGAAAATGAGACTCATGGTGTGTGATGAAGCTGAGTTTTGTCTACTATGCCCATTTTAAAGTCATGGTGAGAAGATATGACTTGAGCCTCTCATACCATGCTCGGGGGCTGCTTGAGTCCATACAGAGCTTTGGAAAGCTTGTATACATGACTCGGAAACTTGGGGTTCTCGAATCCTGGAGGTTGCTTGACATAAACCTCTTCCTCAATATAGCCATTGAGGAATGCACTCTTGACATCCATTTGATAAAGCTTGAAGCCTTTGGATGCAGAAAATGCAAGCAGGATTCGGATAGCCTCTAGCCTAGCTACAGGAGCAAAGGTCTCCTCAAAGTCAAGACCCTCAACCTGAGAAAAGCCCTGAGCAACTAGTCTAGCCTTGTTTCTAATTACAACCCCATCCTCACTCTGCTTGTTTTTGAACACCCACTTGGTCCCAATGACATTATGACCAGATGGGGGCTTGACAAGCTACCATACCTTGTTCCTCTCAAAGTTCTCAAGTTCCTCATGCATAGCATTAATCCACGACTCATCGGATAATGCATGAGAAACATCCTTCGGCTCAAAGGAGGCAACGAAGGCAGAGTGAAGGCAGAAAGAGGACAGACCCGTTCTTGAGCGGGTGACACGCTCGAACAAATCGCCAATCATCTGATCAGAAGGATGACATCTCTGAATATGACGGGAGGTCCAGCAACAAGAAGTGGCCTCTACCTCTTGATCAGAAGAGGTAGGAACAGAGCCACTCGCTGAAGGAGAGTCGGAAAGCAAGGGCTGGTCTCCCTGAGGTGCAGAAATGGAAACAGGAGGCACCTCAGGTGAAGAGGGGACTGGATCCGGTGGAACACCATCATTTCCATCATCCTCATCTTCTTCAAAGATGGTCTCTGAGGGATAAGAAGAGCTCAAACATCGAGTCTAGCTCTGGGCTAGCCTCATCAAAGGTCACATCACGTGTCTCTATGATCCTATGTGCATCAACACCTGCACCCTATAGCTACGAGAAGAAGACGAGTAACCTAGAAAGATACCATCAAGAGCGAGACTCAAACTTATCTAGGTTACTGGACTTCAAGATAAAACACTTGCAACCAAAACGAAAATGAGACACACCGGGCTTTCGCCCATACCTCAACTCATAAGAAGTGCGATGCAAATGTGCTCTCAAAACACGCGATTAGAAACATGGCAAGCAAGAGCTATAGCCTCACCCAAAACTTCCTAGGAGTATCTTGTACTCATCTAGCATCGCCCTAGCCATCTCAACCGTGGTCCTGTTCTTCCTTTCCACTATGCCATTCATTGAGGGGCGAGAGAGAAGAGAACGATGCTCTAAACCGGACTCCACACAAAAACTCTCAAAGTAGGAATTCTTGAACTCCATGCCATTATCACTGCAGATAGCTCAGAATGCACCCGGGAGCTCAATAGACAACCCATCGACCAAACCCTCAAGTGAGAAAAGTCTCATCCTTCGAGGCCATGAAGAATACCCAAGAGAATCTAGAAAATCATCAACGATGACAAGAACATACCACTTCCTCCCGCCGATCGCAGACTCTAGCCGACCAACAAAGGTCCATATGTAAAAGCCGTCCCGGTGCATCGGCCATCACTACGGTCACACGGAGGATGAGAAGCAAGAACCATCTTGCCATGTCGGCAAGGAGAGCAAACTAAGTCTTTGACCATCTTGAATTTGGGCAAACCCCGAATGAGATCGTGGTCGCTAACTCGGTCAAATGATCAAAACCAACGTGACCAAGTCTCCTATGCCGAAGGAGAGATCACGGACTCGAATAATCAAACATCAAGAGAGTCTCCGGAAGAAGCGTAAAAATCAGCACGAAAGACTCTCTCAAATCTAGAAATCCCAAGAACTAACCCTCCCGATGAATCAAGGATTCTACAGCATTACTCTTGAAGCTTACCTCGAAAGAGTCATCAATAAGCCGAGAAACAGAGAGCGATTGTATTGCGACTTACTTACTAAGGCAACATCTTTAAGAATGAAATTTTGGTTAATGCAGATGGTACCTTTAGCTATGACTCTACTCAAGAAGCATCCCGAAAGTGATCAACTCATCACCGGGGCTCGGACTAGGAAGAGAACCATCGAGAATCTCCGGTCATATGACGAGAACAACCGAGTCGATAATCCAAACATCTCCTTCCCATCCGATGAACTCCGATCAAGACACAAGAGAGAGATGACTCAAGATCTTGGGATAGAGTGAAGACTTGGGAACCTAATCTATCAACCACACGACGCTCTCAGTACCATCCACGAAGAAGATCGACTCGAGTGTCTCTCCGACGCCAACTCTCACATGATTAGAGCAACTCGTAGATAATCTAGGAGTCAAAGCGGGTTGGCACGCAGTGGTGCAAAAGCCGAGCCACCCGGTGAGGCTTCCTAAATCTCCTACGAGAAAACACCTCACGCCACGATATCTACCTCAAGGGAAAAACGAGGAATATCAAAAGGACGGCGGAAGGATCGACTACGAACAGCTCCAAGACTAAAACTCAAGAACCAAAGATGAAAACCGAGTCCCGACGCCGCCAAAAACAAAGCGACTCTCTAACTGGCTAGAAAGCAGTGTGCCTTAGGAGCACTCAAAGTCCGGGATGACCTCAATACCCTAAGAGCAACAACACGCCACGCCGAGTGATCTTAGCGCTACCAAGCGTAAATCTACTAGGTGACCATCCTTCTTACTGAAGGTGCATGTGTACTTCCTTGCTAGAGATGTATAACAGAGTAACACCCTTCCGGGTCAAGTCCTATGGACAACCCAGAGACCTAAACTTGGTGGTGCTCACTCAGGAGCTACCACAATCTCACCATTCTTGGAGCCCAAGACAATGGTGGGAGGATGCGCCTGAGCGTGCTCCAAGGGATCAAATCCTAGACCTTGATTGAATCTACTAATCTTGGATTGGTCTAGAATAAGATTGAGCTTCTTCTTGCCTCCAACAAACTTCTCGAGAGTGCTCATAAGATACTGGCAATCTCGAAAGAAAGAAGCACAAGAAGAATAGGAGAAGAAGAAGAAGAAGAACCGGAAAGATGAGCTCTCTCAAGACGTGCATTTTTCTCCTCAAAGACGGGTGCCTCAATCTTGAGGGCCTCACAAGAAACGCAAGACGCATTTCTAATTCTATTGGCTTGGTCTTCTAATTTCTTCCTAAGCTCGACATAGATTTTATCCAAGTCCCCCTCAATCACAGAACATCGCAAGCAACTTTCTTGTGACTTATCTAGTAAGTCCTTAGCAAGTTTAGCACACTTGACATTTAAGGATTCATTGTCAAGTTTTAGTTGCTCTACCCTCACATGAGTATTGGTTTCTTAGAAGCATGCATTTCAAGTTCATTGTTTCTAGAAGAAAGCTTCCTAAGGTGATCGCCATGGCCTCAATTTCGCAAGCAATTTAGGCAATTAGCACAAGGAGTAGAGTGAGCATGAAGAAAACTAGCATCTCTGAATGAGTATCAATAGATTCATTGCTAGCATTCTTCAACCTAAGACTATCTAGTTCATTCAACACACTATCATGCATAGTCCTTAGGTTCTCTAACTCCACAAGCAAAGCATCACACAAGGTACAGTCATCGCTGACTCTGGAGGAGAAGATCTAAGTGAAGCTAACTCCCAGTCAAGGTACCTACTTCCTTTTCTAACTCGTAACACCTCGACCTAGCCTTAGCATGAAACTTGCCTAATTTACGTATGCGTGATTTAATTCGTCGTAGGTGGGTACTCGTCCGAGTCAGTCAGACCTGAGTCGCTTACTTCAATGGCGCCGCCATGAAGCACATGCCGAGAAGTCATCTTTGCCCTTCACCTTCTCTTGCGGATCGCCCTTGCTTGCATCACTCCGATTCTCCGTGTCGAGAGCTCGATGTCGCCCAAAGCGGCGAGGACCCGTGAAAGAGCTTCTTGTTCTTGGCAAAGTTGCGGTACTTCTTCTTCGGCCGCTCACGAGCCGGGCCTTCTTGTTGCGGTTCTTGTCGGTGTAGTCGTTCTTGCCCGAACCGCTTTGTTCGTTTTGCCCTTCTCCGGCTTGGGACGGTTTGTTCGAATGTGGTTGGGGCAACCACACTCAAACAGTGATCATCCCACCTCTCTTCCTCTCTCTCACTCTCTTGTATGCATTTGAAAATTTGCGAGCAAGAAGAGCAAGCTCATTTTCTCGAAATTTTTCCAGCTTGGTCATCGCTAGCTCGCAAAGGGCGAGAGAGAGAAACCAATGTAAGAATCGTAAAGAGAGGATCCAATGGGATCGGTGACCAAAGCCATCGATCGAGATTTCGTCTTCGCGAGACGACGCCGATCTCATGAGTCTTGAGTCGGAATAAAGCCCGCCAAGAGTCAAAGTCGATGTCGGTGGTGTCCTTGATGGTGGTCACCTTCATCTCCCAAACACGAAGATCAAGTGCGGTCAAGAAATGTCGAGCATTATCCGAGTCGTGGTATATGCAACCGATCGCCGGAGGTCGCCAAAATCTTCGTAAACCGACCAAAGCACTCGTCAAGACTCACCAACGCGTTGTTCAAACTTGTTGAACTCACGCTTGAATTGGTCCTGTCGAACCGCCTTGATTTAGGTAGTGCCTCATGGTAAGCATCGAGGGTCACCCAAATCTCATGAGCGTAACGAAGGTGAGAAATCCTATCGTACTCATCGCGACTAAGGCCTCAGATGAGGATGTTCCTTGCCTTAGCATTTGCCTCAACATCGCCATATTGCCGCCGTGACATTCTCATCGGCAGAACCTCATACGGAGCTTCACCTTCCGCCATATCAGAAACCACAGGCGGTGATGTACGACTCCATCCGAGATTTCCAAAAGGAAAATCAACTCCGGAGAAAATAGGAGGCTTGGTGGAATACTTGTCCATCGCCATAGCTCTTGAGACCGGTCAAGATCTAGAAAGAGCAGAACCGCTCGATACCAATTGAAAGATCGAAAAGGCGACTAGAGGGGGTGAATAGGAGCCAAATAAAATTTTCGAATAAACTCTCCCCTAAAATTCAAACCACCAAAAGACCGTAAAGAAACCGACCGGTCGGGTATTTCTAGTCGGATGAAGCGCACCCCGACCTACTGAGGTCTGATGAACAAGATCGGAATGAATAGTGTTGGGTGAATAAGACACCGACCAAAGACTGGTCTGATGAGCAAGACTCCCGACCGAAGTGGGCGGATGAACAAGATCTCGACCGAAGTGTTCGGATGAACAATACTCGGTGAATAGTGTTCGGTGAACAATACCCCGACCAGATGAATAAGAGTACTCGACCTGAAGTGGTCTGATGAACGATCTTTCGAGTGAATAGTGTTCGGTAAACAATAAAATCAGCACGATCTCAAAAACAGAAATCGATGTAACTTTTGATCGGCTGATCCAAAAACAGTGAAAATTGGTGTGCACCTCCCAAAGGATGTCAGGAACCTATTTTAATCAACAATCGAAGGAAATAATACCAAGGTTCCGTCCTTTTCAGTTTAACAAATGCAACACCAAAAACAGAGTCCCGATCACAGACTTCACCCCTAACTTGCTGCTGGGAGTTGATGGTCAGAAATCCTTGGATGACTCTTCACAAATCATAGCAAGTAAGTACACGAAGAAACAACCCTTCAAACAAATAGAAACACTATCTAAAAACTAGGCACATAAATTGGTTTCTTTCAAAACTGAATAGAAGAGGTTGTAGATTGCCTAGATGATTGGGATATGATCTATAGAAGATTCATCCAGCAATCTTTCATCCTTGGCAACAAGAACCAGAAGCCAATCAAGACTAAAAAACTGCAAGTCACACGTTTATGCACTTTAAAAACACACAGATTTACTAACTTGCAACAAGAATGGAAGGATTGCCTAAATGATTGAAAGCACCAAGTCCAGAGAAGAGTTCATCAATCATGAATTTCAACAAAGACTCAATAGCATGTAGAAGGAGATGAGGCAAATCCAAATTACGTAAAGTAAATTGCAAGTAAGTAAATGCGAATTTAGATAATGTAATTCAAGTGCGAATGTAAATACGTAAGAGAAATGAAACAAGAATATAAATGAAGAACATTTCATTTACGAAGGGAGGTTTACAAAGCCTCACAACAAAGTGGGCAAAGCTCAAATGAGCAAAAAAACCTCGTAACCTTCAAAACCTTCAAAGAGAGGAGGCTGCCCCTACCCTCTATTTATAATGACACAGGATCAATTCCCACCTTTGGATGTCCCGCTTCAATCCTAAGCCACCATCCAAGATCCGGATTTGATCCTTAACCGTCACTCTCAACAACTCTCAACTACTCACGTACACTTTCTCACCGCCACCACGCCCCAGGAGACACCCTCTCCTGCCTAGTAGCGAGCTTGGAACACCTACCACCCTTGGATGAGCCTCTAAACCCTAGAGCATTCCATCAAGGGTGAGATTTTACCCACTCACAAAGCTATGCATGGGCTCACCCAAACCCAACAACCCAACGGGTTTTGCACGCTTTTCAACTCACACTAACTTGACCCGCTACTCTATCTTCCCGACCGCGATCCAACGGTCCTCCTTGATCGAGCGGCCCAAGTAGCATCTCATCCATTCCTTTGTCTTCTCGGCTTGCGGCTACTCCCGGCCTCACCATCTTTGGCGACACCTTGATCATCCGGACCTCGGCTCCCACCTAGTCCCGATCCCTTCACCTCACCATGACCTAGCTCCAAAGTCCCGCAACCATCATAGACAAGGAAACCACATCACATAGCAATGTCCAACAACACATATCCATCTCAACAAAGATATACACTATGTCGACCAAAGAAAACCCCGACCACATGTGGTCCGACCACCGGTCTCCATCCCGACCACCCATGGCCGACCATCGGTCTCCATCCCGACCAACCATGGTCGACCATGGTCTCCATCCCGACCACTCGAGGTCCGACCACTAGTCTCCATTCCACCACTGAGGTCGACGACCGGTCTCCGACCGCCGAGAGACCGACCACTCGGTCGACGACCGGGTCTCCTACCTACCAAAGTCCGGACCTCTGGTCGAACAACCGGTCTCCGACCAACCAAAGACTCGACCTCTCGGTCGGACGACGGGTCTCCGATCACCAAAGCCTGGACCTCTCAAAGGTCTGGACGACCACCACTGGGGTCGGAACACCGGTCTGCAAAGACACCCAAAGCCCGACCACTCAGGTCGGACGACCCGACCACTCGGGGTCGGACGACTTGTCTCCAACCAGCCAAAGCCCCGACCAATCAGGTCGGACGACCCGACCACTCGGGGTCGGACGACTTGTCTCCAACCAGTAACTCAAATTGCTCTAGCTTGAAAAACAATCCAAATCAAACTCAAACTTGAGCACACCTTGCTCAAATAAAGTCAAATACTCATCACAAACATGGATGGACCTCCACATGGTCCTTCACAATCGTATCTTAGAGACACTTTATTTTGTGTTTAGAGACCCTTTAAAGGGTCAGGGGCTTTCTACGTAACGCTTCACCAAGAGGATCACAAGATGTAAGGCGTCACAATCTGGTGGCACTTCCTTAATTAGTGACCTCTAGAAGTGTCACATTTTATCGACTATAGTTACCATGATATATTATTCCTATATATAAAATATTTTGGCATAATTTCTTTAAATGCTAGCATGATTGTTCAATTTTAGTTATTTATTGCCATAATGCTGCTATGAAATTAAGTTCCTATTTCTGAATTTATCACGTATCTATCTATACCTATACTAATTAGGCACTCTGTCGGGGACCGCCACTTCGACATGTTGCCTCTGGGCTTTGAGCAGCATTTCTCCTCTAGGATCGGGACTATTCCTACCTTGGGCAGACGTCTTTGGTGCCGAGCACCAATCTGATCGGTGCTCGAGCCAGTGCTCCGACCAAGGTCCCGTAAGGCCATAAAGGAGCTCTTTTCCACCAAGCCGACCGCTTGAGCTATTTTCCGGCTTAGCGGGCGTTCGACCTCTGTCACGGACCGGCTCCCGACCGACCAGCCCGATCCCGTCTCCGCCAAGGGTCGAGCATCGGTCCTCCATCGGACGCAACCACGTGTTCAACAATCGCGACCGCCAAGCGACCGCACGCAAGCGGTGGCTCCTTTCCGAGGCAAAGAAGGTCGCCAAAGTCAAAGCCTCAGTCCCATCATCTAGTCGTGTACAAGATGGAGTCCTCTCACCCGAGCGTGGCAATGGGCCACGCATGGCAACGTCATCATTTGGCAAAACCGCAGAGAGTGGGTGTGTTGTTTCCCGAGGAAGCAGCGACCTGCTTTGCTCGGAGAGTCTACTAACCCTGCCAGAGGCAAGGCGGACAAGACGGGTCACCAAGACAAGGGTTTTCTGGCATGAGTCCCTTCATCCTCTCAGCTCCCAATCCCCAATGTAACCTGCCCCTTTCGGCCGTATAAGGAGGGGCAGGGCCCTCTGGAGGAGGGGTTCTTCTTCTTTCAGACGACACCCCCACGAACTAGGCTCCGGCTAGCTCTCATTTGTAAAGGCGGTGCAGCCATCGGCATCAAAGGCAATACAGTACCAACATCCGAACTGGAGTAGGGACGTTCGGCCCGAACCAAGTATAGATCTTGTGTCCCTGCTTGATTGTCTTTGCCTCTGCTCGATCACGCCGCTTGAAGGTACCTCCCGGACGAGCGAAACTCGGGCCTCGCCCCGCCGTACTACCCTTCACCTCTTTCTTTGCGGTCGGCGGTCGATCGTCGATACCGGCGCGCCGTGGGGCGAAGTTTCGTTCGTCCAAAGTTCGTCGCCTCGGTAGCGTCGGCACCTCGGCTCCACCATCGGCATGTCACGAACAGCGAGCACAGGCTCGACGACGCATCCCCGAGTACCGTGGCTCCACATCCATGCTCGCCCTCCTGCCGCCCCACGAACGCCGGGCCTTCGCGCCGACGGACGTGGCGACTCCCGGCGGCGAGGATGACCCGAAACTCCTCGGGGCGATCGGCTCGCCAGTTGCGATCGATCGAGCTATCGCCGCTATCCGGCGAGAGAAGCGTGGTGCGACCGGCCCCGATCCGGTCCACTCGGCCCTCCCTGTCCGGACGAACACGCCCAAGAGCGCTGCACGCCATCGCCCAGTCGTCATGGTCGACTTTCGGGCCGCTCGCACCTCTTCGACGGCCCCGGCGAAGAACTCAACAAGACCACCGACGTCCACGCCCACGGCGCAGCGAAAGCTCCCTGGCTCAGAGTCGCCCCGACGGCGGCTAGCGGCTCCGCCGCGCGATCAACGCCTCTCACCGCAGGAAAGGTGGTACTGTGGGCTCTTGCGCTCGCCGATGCGCAATGACGATGCTCGCCGAGCATTAGCACTTCGGAAGCCTCTCGGACGTCCGGCTCGACGCTAGAAGATCGCGACCACCCACGCTGCATCGCCATGGCGACGCCCGGCCGGTCGGCGAGGCCGGCGCGAGTGCGCCCGCCCGCTTGAATTCTCCCTATCGGCTAGTGACGACTCGGACACCAGCGTTGGCGGCGAGTAGCCCCGCCTACTACTGCCGGCGTACTCAGCGACCTCCAAATCAAGTGCGCCGCCAGCCCGGTTCAAGCCGGCGATGATGGAGCGATTCGATGGGACCAAGAACCCCACGGAATTTCTCTCCATATACTCCACCGCCATCTTGGCGGCCGGAGGGGACGAGGCCGCGATGGCTAACTATCTCCCCACCGTCCTGGACTGGGCCGCCCGCACTGCTCTTCAACGAGCGCTGGCACCTTCGATCATGGCGCCAGTTGCGGGCGCCCTCCTCCAACTTCCGGCGCTGCCACGGCGACATGGGCGGAGAGGGACACGGCCGTGTTATCCAGGGAAAGGGGGAGCATCTACGAGAATTCGTGCGCCGGTTTACCCTCGCGCGGAACTCGATCCCCAACATCTCTGATGAAACCGTCATCAAGGCTTTAAGTTCGGCGTTGAGGCGGGCGCCTCACGGAGGACCTCGAGATCGCTACAAGGCTCGCCCGTCAACAAACTATTCCGCATGGCGGCGATATGCGGGCGCGGCGTCGTGTCGGCTGGAAGCTACGACTTCGACCGAGGCAAGCTCGGCCTCGCCTTCGGCGAGGTGGGGCGTCCGGCGTTAAGGAAGAGACCGGCCCATTGACAAAAGCGAGGAAAGACGTGGCGGCGGTGGCCACTCGGCGTGGTCACCGCGATGCCGACAACAAGCGCGGCGGAAGCCCGCCGGCCCGGCCGCCGGGGCCGGCCTCTAGCGATCGTCGCAGCCACAACAGCCGGGTGGCCAGGCGAGCGCGGTGGCGGCGAACCTACTCGAACGTCAGAGCACAGGGCAGCGAGCGGCCCGGCCGGCGCTAACAAATTTTGCCCGTTCCACAAGATCCACGGCCATGATGCGGAAATGTCGGACGTGGCTATTCAAAGTGGGCGCCTTTTATAAGGGGACTGGAGAGATGCCCACGCTCTCAAGAGGCGATGAAGCGGCGGAGAACCAGCGTCGATCGAGCTCAAGTAGGCCCGACACGGAGTTCAAGCGAGGCGATCGTCGTGTGGATGTGATCTTGGTAGTTCTTGACATACCGATCCCGGACCTTGGCATGAGCGCGCCGTGCGTGCCATCTATCAAGCCACCGCGGTAAAGTCGCCGACCAACCTGCGGGTGGGATGGCGTCCCCATCACCTTTTCTCGGGGCGGCGCCCCGGAGATGTCCGAGACTTCAAGCTCTACAGTCGTCGCCCGACCATAAGCAACACTATCGTTTGCCGAGGTCATGGTCGAAGCGGCAGGCGATTCCTCAACTGCTCTTGGCAGCGCCTTGGACGGATGCAAATACTCGGTCGAAGATCAGAAACATAGCGATCCTTTTGACGGCATCGTGTCGGAGTTCGACCACCCGCTCGGGCAAGTGGTCCTTCCGTCACCTTCGGCGATCGTAAACTTCCGCGGCGGTGATTACCTTTGAAGTCGTGGGCGGCGACCTCCCACTAGCGCCATCCTCGGGCACCCATGCGATTAAATTCATGGCGCGAATCACTACGGGCATCGATGCATGAAGCTCCTGGGCGGCGGCGTCATGATCGGTCGGTGACTGAAGGCGCCTGCGGCTGCGGAGGAAAAGGCCACGGCGCTGGCCGGTCATATTGCCGGCCAGTCCGAGTCACCCGAAGAAGCACCCGTGGAAGATTCGTCGGTAGAAACGGCCCGACCAAGGCCGTGCGGCTCGAAGAAGGAAACTTGGACAAATACGTTTGCATTTCCGCCCGGCTCGATCCCAAATAGGAAAAGCGAGCTGCTCACCTTCCTCAGAGATAACAAAGGTATTTTTGCATAGGGCGGCGAACATGCGAGGAGTCCACGGGAGGTCATCGGCCGCAGGCGCAAACAAAGCCCGGTACCGGACCAGCGCGTTAGAAGGCTGCGGCGCTTCTCCCCGAAAGCGGCGATAATTAGGGAGCACCTCGATAAGCTCCTCAGGCGGTTTCATTGGGCGAAGTCAACTACTTCGAGTGGTCGGCCAACCTGTAATTGTGCGAAGAAAGGGCGGGAAGTGGCGGATAATAAATCGACCACGGGCTTGAACGCGCGTGCCCCAAAGACAACTTTCCACTTCCCGCATAGACCAATTGTGGACTCCACCGCAGCGCCGAGATGTTGAGTTTTCGGCGCCTACTCGGATACCACGAGGTCAAGCTCGCCACGGAAGAGCGAAGACAAGACCGCCTTCATCACGTCGTTCGAACTTTACGCTGCTCGACCATGTCGTTCGACGCGCCATAGCGCGAGCGCCACGTTCGGTGATTAATGGCTAAAGCCCGACCCTGAATCGGCGGAACCTCGAGGTGTACATCGGCGACATCATCATCAAGAGCTCCTCTAGGGGCGCTACGTCAGCGACACAGCGAGACCTTAATCCCTAATCGAACAAGTTCGGCATCAAGCTCAACCCGAAAAATGCGTTTTTGGTACAACCTCCGTAAAAGTGCTCGGCTACATGATGGAAATTGGGCGTGGGCGAACCGAGAAGATCAAAGCAATCGAGCAAATGACGCTCAGGCCTGGTGACGATTCA